>LPNX010523296.1:150401-231522 GCA_001517045.1 Pseudotsuga menziesii | reverse complement strand
TTGAACTTGGAGAAATATAGCTGCAGGGATTCAAAGCTACTGGGACTCAGAGAAATCAGCTCATTCTCAATCTGATGTCCCCTCATCTCATTTGTCTTTCCGAAAAGATCAGAAATCTTCTCCCATACTTGATCCGGTGATGTCAATCCATCGAGATGGAAAAGGAGGTCTCGGGAAATACTGAGACATAGGAGGCCATAGGCCTCATCTCTCCAATTGTTCCATTTTATCTTCTCTGCAGCAGCATTGGGCTCTGCTTCTGTAGCCATAGTCACCCTGTAGAGGCCTTTCGCTCTCAACAATATCTCCATCTCTTCTTTCCATTCAAAATAGTTGAAGGGAGTCAAGATAATTTTCTGTGAATCCATAGCTTTAGAAAATCTGTCCCGACTGTCAGTAGAAGGCTCCCCATCTTGATGTCGAACCTGCAAAACAATTTTTGAAGGAGAGTAACAACCTACAATGGCTCTGATACCATGTATAAATTTAGGCCAGCAGTAGATTAATTTCACTCACAACAATTATCAATTGATCATGCAAAATTGCTAACAAAAGAGACTGAATATGGAGCTGTAACACAAAATTATATTAACTTAGTGTACAATAGCCAACCCTGTAATAACATAGGCTGCTGAATATATAGAATACATGAGTAAATCAAATGCATAAGGAAGCATACAAAACTAGCATAAAGCAGGCTTACCCAAAATAGGCAAATCCCCCATAGGTGTAAAAAGTTGATCCCAAATCTGTCATGAGGCTCACGAATTGGCAAGGGCGCATGGGAAAGCTAATGAGTGGTGGAATGGCAGCTCATACATGCTTTTGCATGGAGGAAAGAGTGGAGGATGAAAGGGGAAAGAAACAAGTTCACCTCACCTAGTCTTGCTTTCCTATGTGCCTTAAAACACTGAAAAAGCAGGGCATAAAGCAGAAAAAGCAGACAGGCGCCTAGGAGGCCAGGAATAAAGCATATTTGATTCCTAAGGCTTTCCCAAGCGCTACATGAGTCAAATATGGCAAGTTTGACCTCTATGGATAGGCAATTAGCAACTTGCACATGGTGGGACTCATGGACTAGGCAAATAAGACAAAAATAAATGAATTAATGTCTAAGTGGGTAATACTATGGGTTTGATTATTCTAACAATAAACTCCTATACTGGTATTTCCATACTAGAAAAAATAATTTCATGTATATGTTGATGTGTCGTCTGTCATGCTCAACATTGTACTTGCACAACTAGGTGAGGTCTCTCTTGATCACCCCATTACATTTGCTAGTAGAAAATTGACGATGACATAAAGGAACTATACCATTACTGAGAGGGAGGGACTTTCTATGGTATATTCTCTCTAGAGGTTTTGACATTATTTGCTAGGAGGTCATTTCAAGATGTTTATGGACATTCTTCCTTAAAATACTTGGTCAATAATCCAGTGTTGGGGGGGGGGATATTTGTCAATGGAATCTCCTATTACAAGAGTTTTATTTTGAGATTATTGTTAAGCCAAGTCAGATGAATTCAGGACCTAACCATCTGTCAAGGTTAGAAAGTGGAAAAGATCCTACTAATATCAATGATAATCTCCCTGACGCATAGTTGTTTGCGATCAAGATGATTGATGACCGCTATAAAGATATTGTACATCTCTTAACTACATGATATGCACCAGAAGGATTCAATACGACACAGAATAAGCAATTATCTATAAAAGTTACAGATATCCAACTGATCATTGGGCAATTATATAAGATGGGACTAGATGAAATACTCCATCATTGTGGCTTTGAACATGAGCGACCGAGGGTGTTGAATGAAGCACATGCTTGTGTCGCAAGATGCCACTATGCTGGAAAAGCGATAGTGCGTAAGATTTTACAAGAAGTATTATGGTGGCCTACTCTACATGCAGACGCTAGAGACTATTGTCATAAATGTGATATTTTTCAATGAACATGAAAATCGTCATAACGAGATGAAATATCGCTTGTACCACAAGCAACTTTGTAGGAATTTGAGAAATGGGTTGTTGATTTTGTGGGCCCCATTAACCTACCAGGAAAACGAATGGGTGCACACTATTTAAGCATTACGATGAACTACTTAACTAGATGGGATGAAGCAACACCATTCAACTGAAACAACTCCATTCAAAGATTGCACTGCTACGACTACTGTAATATTTTTATTCGACCATGTTGTAGCTCAATTTGGCTAACCAAAAATTTTGATAAGTGAACAGGGTACACTTTTTGTGAATCAACTGATTGAAAAATTAACAAAGGAATTTCAGATTTAGCACCAAAAGACAACGCCATATCACCCACAAGAAAATGAAGTTGTCGAAGCATTTAATAAGATATTAGAGAATGCATTGACAAAGATATGCAATGTTCAGAGGGATTATTGGGATCACAAGATACCTATAGTATAATGGGCTTATCGCAAAACATACAAAATGTTGACATGGAAAACTCCATTTAGATTGGTTTATGGACAAGAAGATTGCATGCCACTAGAATATATTGTACCTAGTCTCATAATAGGATTGATTCCTAAGATGAGAGATGTTGGAGCAGTATAAGAAAGATTGTCGTAGATGGTACAGTTGGAGGTATATTGCTTCATCGTAGGATATCATTAGCATGTCAAGAAGGAGCGACAAAAGGCTTAACACGACTGCCATATTAAGTTCAAGCAATTTTAAGTCGGTGATCTTGTCCTCTTGTATGACAGTAATTTTTTGAAGCATCGTGGCAAGCTTTGAACGCACTGGTTGGGACCATATGTTGTCATTCATACCATCGATGGAGTTGCGATACAATTACATAATTAGGTGGTACACCCTTAAATGTTCCGGGGAATGGAAGTTGTCTAAAAGCTTATCAAAATAGTTGTACTTTACTCGACTGGAAAAAAATCAAATTCTTGTATATATAGTTTTTGTCACAAGTTTACAATTTTGTCGCAAGATAAATGTTGTCGCAGACTATACATTAGTCACAAGAGAAACATTTTCATAGAATATACATCTATCACAAGAGAAATGATGTCGCAGACTATACATTTGTGTCAAAAATCTTGTCGCAAGACAAACTTCTATCGAAATTTCCTGTTGGAGGGCAGTTAAGTTGAGGTAACAGGAGATTTCAATGGCATGATTTTTGGTCACATCTGCCATTAATGTAAAACAAATACCTGTTTGGTAATTAGTGAAGTGATGGTTTGATTGGAGGTTTATTGGAATGATGAGAAAGATTGCCCCATGTGACAGAGTTAGCCACCGCCTTTTCCTTTTATTACAGACCCACGTGAGTGAACCACTTCCTGCATGCATAAACCTACTTTATCTTCGTGCGAAAGTCTGTTCATTCATTTCTATCAAACTAAGAAATTTCTTGAGCTGAGCTATCTATTTACAACTTCTTTGAATCTGAAGCCACTTTGTAATGGAAATCCCTATGTTGAGCAATAGAACCATTCAAGGATCCGACATGGAGGTTCCTCGTGCCATGCCCATTATTGAAGAATCTCCAAAAGTTGTGTCGTGACCGATGTCGGGAAATTCCCCAAGAAAAAAGTGAATTGGTCGCGAAGTTATTCCTCAACAGAGACTTAGAGCTACCCATGATGCCACAGCGTCAAGATCTAGGTCAGCGACCATCTTAATTAGATACGTTCCACCACGGAAAGATGATGCTACTCATGTAACTATTAGAAAGAATGCTAAGTATTTGTTGGTAAAGCTAACCATCCCGAAAGGTGTCCATGTTACAACAAACATTTTGTCGAATTTGAAGAAGATGGGATTCGCAGACCATGAGATGTGGAAGTTTCCTAAAATAAACATGTCGAGGTACATGACCTCCCATCCCAAAAGGTGTCCATGTTACAACAAACATTTTGTCAAATTTGAAGAAGATGGGATTCGTAGACCATGAGATGTGGAAGTTTCCTAAACTGAACATGTTGAGGTACATGACCTCTATGAAAATGGTCGAAGGAGGACCTATTCAACTCATTCAAATGGAAAGGGAACGAGGGCTAGAAAAGTCAAGCATACAGTCGTTGATGCATATGCCTCATTTTGGTTGCATGACAGAAGTCAATACGTGCATCAAACACTTGTTGGTTTGTTTCCATGGATGCTTCCTCTAGCTGGATTAACTCATTTAGGTGGCCATCGACCTAATTGATTTAATTACTAGACTGCCTCTTGTAGGGGTCGAACCGACGTTGTTCTTTATCAGAAAGGAGCAGGACCCAGGCCTAGTTGGACAGATGAAGGAGAAATACAACCTTGCAAGAGATAAGAGGGGTATCTTTATTTCCTCTATCAATGGCACGATTGTTTAGTTCACAGCGAAAGTACTATCCAACAAGCTGCTAAGAAAGATGCAACAAAAATAGTGTACTACTGGAACCATTGCTGCAACAGAGCAGTGTGTTGTGGGTATCCAAATGAATTGGTAAACCTATCTATTGAATGAGTTATCAACATATGCCACTAACGCTCAAGAGAAAAGTAATCCCTATACCTATTCTTCGTTGCTAATTCTGATATCATTTGTCATGTGGGTCGGGCCGCTGAACTACCAGGAGGTGGACGTGATTGTTCCATGTCAGGAGGCATGCAACCAGAACCTCTAGTATGAGAATAACAATCTACACAAACAAACGGAAAATAACATTGAGTTTTACTTACATGTTGATGCGTTGAGGCGTCACATTGGGAACCAAGCATGGATTGCCACATAGAGTGTTCAATGGTTTTGCAATATTTTAAGATTTTCTACTGGAGCTCACCACATCTATTTGGAACTACGACAAGACCATGAGTACCAATGGTTGACCATTGGGTTTTGGTTAACCGATAAATACATTGATACGGTTGTCCAGGACTAACCCGAAGAATGGATATAACCTGTCGCATATGATTTAACTATTTGTTGAAACTGAACCGCGACATGATGGAACGTCGAGACCTCAGGGAGGATATCTCTAGGAAGAATAAATCCTGGGAAAATCCCCCTATGAAGCAAAGAACAATCCATCACGACCTTGATGGATCTAAAACTAGGTGACAAGTGAAAAAGATCTTAAGAGTCAAAGAAAATTCACAAGAAATGGAAGGTTGATAAAACATCTGGAGTTGGTGGCCTTAACGATGATGATTATAATCTCATCGTTGATCGAATGGTGGAACTGGACAATCAAACTCGCTAGAATATTGATGAGAGGAATACTAATTTGGTTGGAAGCATCACGAACTAAATACAGACTCTCTGTGTCGCAGTAAAAGAAGTCAGAATAGCGGCCAGTCGAGACCCATTCCATTTGAGTGACTAGAACTGAGGTAGATTCCATATCCCTTCCATGGAGGGATTTAATTTTAGAAATCAAAGAGTTCATTATCACAGGGAAATAATTTGTGAAGAAGTAGCATTGTGTTCTTTTTTTTTGAAACCAATGTTTTAGACTACCAAATAATTGAGTCTATCATCAGGGCAGAAACTCGGAGCATGAGAAATCAATGAAGAATAAAGGGCTTCTAAGCAATAAATAGATGGTCGAGGAAGATTAGGTAATTGAAATTGACCTATTTTTTCCAATTCCTTTTAATTTTATTAATCATAGGATTCCACGTATTACTTAATTTTAAACCATCATCTTTATTTATTTATTTTTGTTTTTTCTATTTCTACAACCTCTCTTATCCTCCTCTTGTTATAGTTGTCTTCCCTAGCAATAAGAGAAGCTTTTTCAATGCAAACTTAATGAGATGTATTGTGTGAATGCTTCGCTAATTCAGAATTGTGTGTTCGTCCATGGATAATATCAGCTGAATGTTCCTTGAGATGGGTTTTCAAAGAATGACTTGTTTCTCCAATATAAACCTTAACACATGAACAAGGAACTTCATACACTCATTTTTGTTTTCTCTGGTCCAACGCATTTTTAGCAAAATCAACAAGCATTCTGACAGAGTTTGGAGGGGGGGGGGGAATGCATCAGTGATGCCTTTTTTTTCAATATTTTAGCGAGACTATCAGGGGTTCCTTTAATATAAGGCAAGGTAATCATGGGGACCTTAAAATATTTTTCGTGATGATTGTATTTATTTATTGATTTATTGATTTGTTTATCATGTCATGAAGTATATTTTCCTCAGTGAATATGTTTCCTGGAAATTTGTAGCATTAAAGAAATCCTTCCTTGAAGAAAAAATCTCAAAAATTTAATATGGGAAAGTCAAATCTTCTCATCTTGGAATGTGTGAGTCAAAGAAAAGGTCAAAAAAGCTCAGAATTGGTTAAGGTATCTAGTACTTAATTCACCCATGATAGATATGGTTTACCTAGAAAAGGCAGTTGATGACTGGAGACCTTCCTTTAGCAGCACATGCTAGTCTCAACTTTATTAACGCTTCACAAGAATGAAATGAAAATTATGAAATGTGAAATGAAGGGTGAATCAGTGGGAAGGCATAACTCTTGAAGGACTTATTTTTATGGTGATTTGAGTAGAGGTCCATTCAGTGATCCTGATTGATGATTAATAAACCAAGGAAGAAATTGCATATCTGGTACTTACCAAGGATGAAATGTCTCAATCATCTTTGATCAACAAATGTTGTCTCAGAAATAAATAACATAACCTTGGGTGGTTTCATGGATGCAACATTTAATTCTGCAAGTAAAAGGTAAGGGATCTAGAAGAGCTCACGATCCATATTTGTAGGTGACCAAAAACATATTAGATGTTCTAATATGGAGTCTAATATGCAAGAGAATGTCAACATTCTTTCATAATTCCTTCACTACACAGACTCAGTAAGTAAGGATTTGAGTCAATTTTCCTTACAATCCAATTCCTTATATTCCATGAATGAGCTGTGCACATATTTAGTTTTTCAAAAAAAGGATGATTGACAGCCTTTACAGGTGGACACTTCTTTATCTGATCTAAAATCAAGATTTGTAGCATGATCAAATAGTTGGCTTTGATATATGAAGAATTAGACATGTGTAATTTTCTTCTCATTTTGAGAAGATGATGTCAACCTGGTCAAAGCCTTAGAGGAATCATGATGAGACATTTGAGATAGTACTATTAGTTAGAGTATTATGATATCTATTCTAGACAGTACTTCCAGTTGCATGAGGACCGAGGATAGTCTTCCTCCTTGAGTGGTTCCTAGTACTACATAACAGTAAGTGATGATTATTCTCCTATATGATTTTGATCTTTATCAGTCTGGGACTGAGAGGGAGAACTTGAAAGAGTTACAAATCATAACAGATGGAAGTACTTTCTAAGTTTTGTTTACTGATTTCTATTTGGGTGTAGAGATCAAGATAGAGCAGATGGTTCTTTGCTTCCCTAACCTTTCATAAATTTGGTTACCTCTGTGTAAAAAAGTGAGACCTCAGTGTCTTAAGAATGAGGTTTACTATTTTCACCCTTCTGGCAGTCAGAGGGAACCGATAGAGCACTATGAGTATATGATTATGGGACTGATGTGATCAAAGAAAGGCTAGTATAGTATTGCTTGATGTTGTCAATATAATTTCAGGGAAAGTCCAAGTCTCTGTTTTTATATGAGAGACATCATTGGTTTTGAAAGATCTGAGGATAAGCCTATGAGACTTCCAAGCAGCATTAACATGACTCTCTCATAGAATGAGTGGACTATGAGGAATCATATGTCCCCAATACACTTATGATGTATAGTGATGAGTTGATATTACATCTGATGGATATGTGAACCACCTTCCTCAGTGGTTTGGTTCAGTATGCCAATTACTAGAATGATTTGGTTGCATATTTCTTAGACAATCTATTGTTGGGATCAGAGGGATCTTGGAGATCCATTCAGTGATAAGAAGGTGAGAATGAGGCTCTTGTTATCAGATTGATCTATATAAGATATCACTTATAATTGAGGACCACTTGGGTTATGATCTGCGCATAAGAGAGAGTTGGTTTCTCTAATGCAAAGATAGGCTTATGTGTATTCTCCATACTTCCAAAGAATGGTATTTGAATATGCTTGGTGAATTCACCAAGAAGCAATGCATATGAAATAATTGGTTAATCTTGGTGTTGAGTTATTCTTCTTTGAAAGAAATCAGAGGGAATTAGTCTCTACTTATGGGATGGAGGACCATTTCCCTTTGGATCACTTGCTGAGATTAGTAATGAGCACCACACATAAAATCCATTCTTTGGGAGAACGAATGCACTTGGTCTATTACCAGGTGGTTGATTATCTTTGATTTAGTATGGGACTGAGGATCAACTTGATGCAATATGAGGTTTGATGAACTTTTTCAGTTACCAAGTTGTTTACTCTAGTCAACATAATGTAGTCTGAGGACCGAGGCACTTGGTCAGTTACCAAGTTGTTGACTTTATTCAACTTGATGCATTTTGAGGACTAAGGCACTTGTTTAGTTACCAAGTTGTTGAATTTAGTTAAATTGATGCAATCTGAGGAATGAGGCACTTGGTTAGTTACCAAGATATTGACATATGTCAACTTCATCCTGTAGATAAAGAACATGGTCAGGGACTAGGACCTGGTTAGGAGCCAGGACGTTGATGCAGATCATTGTCGTAAGTCCTTGACTAGGTATAGGTAGACAATGTGTGATATACTCCTCTCCTTGGTCATTTGATATGGTTGGGTTATGAGACATCCTCAAGGGATTGTCCACCCCTTGATGGAGTGACTAGCATATGAACCTTGGTGTTAGTAGGGAGAACGATATGATCACAATGTCTATAAATGATTATATCATCAAGTACCATTCTCTAGGAGAATGGACGTATCCTACAGTTAAGGTTCTTGCTCAGTTACCAGGACATTAATGACATGAGAGATGCATCAATGTGTGTGTAGTGACTCTATCTACTTGGATTTTGCTTGACAGAGAATGCATCTCTCGTTGAGAGGGAGTGTTGATTTTTGGGCAACATCAAGAGTCATTCTTTAGGATATTGGCATCAACATGGGGCTGAGGACCTAGTCAGGGACCAAGACATTGATGACATGCAATCTCCTAGTGCAAAGGAGATAACAACAACACATAAACATCTCTTATGATTAATATTCAAGAAGACAAGTTGACCATTAAAAAAAGGGACCAAATACTTAATGGTTGAATCACAAGGACTCAATCCAGAATCTTTTGAAAGACCCCAAAGGTTCTAAGGCACATTTGATCATGAATACCAGAGGGGTTACAAGATAATTTGTCTAATCCTTCATAAAAAATAGAAGATATATTTTAAATGATCTAAGGTGCTTATATATGATGATGTACTTGAGTTTGTATGTGTGGACCATGAAAACCAAGAGAAGGAACCTTAAACTTACCTAAGAGATGACTTGCATAAAGAGAATGGGTTATAAGCCCAAGTAAAATGTCAATAATCCCACTAAATGTGCAACATCTCACAAGAGATTAAAATGACTCTAACTTAAAGAATTAAAGTAATTTTTAACTGGGAAAATTAAAAATTACAAAATATGATTTTTGAAGGATGGTTTCCTTAACTTATGGATTTATCTCAGTCAATGGCAAATTATAAATATAGAGTACTCTCATTTGAACAACACACATGATATCTTCATTTCTGATCTGAAAGACAATTTAGTGGGGTTACATGTTGGCATATTCTCTCTCTCTTCTATATTCATGAGAAATGGTTTATGTAATGACCCAATCAATTCAAAAATTCTCAACAAAGGCAAAATTTGGGAAAAAATTGTCTTGACTAGTCTCGACTCTAGGAGATTCGAATGGCACAAGAGGATCTTGAATTTGGTAGGGAATGATATGGGTAGCCTTAGGAACACTCAAATGAATCTCTGATAACTTTATGACAAGTTAAAGATATATTCAACTCGATTTGGGAACATTGGAAAAAATGGTAAAATTACTAGTAATTTATGGTGCAATTCCCCCTAGGGTGTGAGCATAAATGGCTCTCCATCCCCTATGCAAACCTCTAAAATTGTAAAACAGATTATAAGGACTATTATTAGACTTCATTTAATTTCATTTTGTATGGTTAAGAGTTCTGTAACAAAGGTGTAAATCTTCATATTCAAATGCATAAATTTAGTGATATTTGCTTAAGGGAAATGACATGTAAAAGCTCAACTTTGACTCACAAATCGTGTATATAATGGTTCCTAACAGAGTATGATGAATATTCACCATTAAAAACATAATAATATCTCACTAACATCTTATAATATCAGATCCAAGTCGCAACATACATCAGATATACAACTCCATTGAAATGGGAAATTAACACATGGAAACTAGTCACAACAAAGCTTGGAAATGTGGACATTTGCATATGTATTTCTGTAGATTTCTACTTAAAGAGAGGATAGGAGACATATTATAGATCCATAAATCATTCACTCATGCTTGGGCATCAACTGGACTCAATGAGGTGCAACCACCATTCACACAAGTGCAACATCATAGAGAAATATGGAAATGTTGAAGTGGGGATAGAGAGAATGGGAAGAAAGATGGGTCACGAACAGTAGCAGCCTCCTATATGTAGTAAAAACACTCCATTAATATCTAAATGATATTTCAAGATGTTTTATAGCTAAAAATGACACATCTCTTTCTGTGACCACTTTCCCATGATTCAGTTGCATGTCGACACTTCCATGACGACACTTCATGAAAGTCAATGAAAAAACACCTATATTGGAGGACCTATATATAGAGTTATGTAACTCCATTTTACCTCTTCTTTGTAGCATTGGAAATATATTTCAGTTATATAAAACTTTCCAGAAGACACCAAAGTCTGAAAATGCCCATAAATACCCTAAAAATGAGAATTTTTTATGTATACATGAGTTTTCTTAAGGAAACCCACGTATTGTACGCAACTTGTTATATATAATACTTGTGTATGCCCTAAATACACAACTATTTACATTACAACCCACGTGTACCTCCTGCATATGCGAGGAGACGTTTCATGAGTGTCTTTATCCTGCTCATGTTCCTTGCATTATGCATAGGTTTGTTCCTCTCACTTGGAACTAGTTTCCCTTGCCCCCGACACTCGTCTCCTTACATTTAGAGCATTCTTTCTGCTCTCCTTAAAGCTCGTTAAAATCATTAAGGAAGTTGTGAGTTGACTTTTACAGACTCGTTAAAACTTCACGGGAAAGATATTGAGTTTCTTTAGGCCCAGGTCCGACTCCTCAAAATAGACTTGACTGCCGAGTAAACTTGTCCATTCAGGCTCATTAAGAATATGTGAATGGGCATCCACATTGGTGGTAGGTTATCACTTTCTCGGACCATGTGGAATAATACGAGAAATGAAAACTCTCTTTTCTTCGGAATTGAGAAGATTATTCTCATGCATAGGTTTATCACTTTTCTGAACCTGAGGGACTAAACTTACGAAAAAGGAACCCCCAGTATGAGCTTAGTTTTCTCTTTTTCATGCTCTGAAACTAAACATGCAAAGGATTCAAAGTGTACTTTATGTCTTTGTCATGCTTGTTAAACCCTAAATAACAAAGCATCGAGTTTACGGTTGTAAGCCCCATTTCTCGTAATCAAATGGATCTTTTTGAGTGATCTTGCCTTCCTTCACACTCGTAAAACTCAAGCTATATGCTACTTTTGAAGGAGCATTGGGTAGGTGGTAATTTAAACTTTTTTGGACCTCCCCAACTAAGTGCAAAAAAGGTGCGCCTTACTTCTTCGGAAGCCAAGAGAGTTCTTCTATGGTTTGTTTTATACTTTTCCGGCCTCAAGAGACTAAATTGGACGAAAATGTCCCCCCCTGGAGTCTTCTTTGGAGTTTTCAGACTCTCTAAAATATGAAAACACCATTGAGCATTCACTAATTCGGGCTCATAAAATCCCCAAATCAGTGCTTTATCAAGCATTCTTTTGTCTCTTCTTCAAGCCTGCCAAAAATGAAGAAGGTCCTGAGTTTGCTTTCTTGGACTCGTTAAACCTTTACAACAAAGAGGGGAAGGGAAGTTCATTCACATGTTTTTTACATCATGGAAGCAAGTCTTGTCTCCTTGAACAAAGAACCAATTTTGAGTCTATCAATAATTGCGTCTCATATTTTGACTTTATCCTGATTCAGAGTTTTTACTCCTTTAGTTGGTTTCTTTTCGAATTATATGGGGAATCTGTTAATGTTTCCTACATTGTAGAATTGTGTCATTGGTTTCTTTATGTCAAAATCTGCCTAAGTCACTTTTGTGTCGTGCTCACTATTCAAGGATTAAACCTTTGTCGACCATTCTACAGTTGCCTTGATCCTTTGTGTTGACCCTTCCCTTGTATCAGTTCATTACATCATGTCTTCGGCGGTCCTTGTCGTGAAATTTTGTACCAATTCCATATCCAATTAGTCTTTGAATTACTTCGTGTCAGATGATGAAGGATGCCTTAATTCCTTCCTTCCAACGGATCTATTACTATCGACTGCAACACCTCTTTCTCTAGGAATGAGATTTAGAGTTTTATGACAATCCCTTGGGGATTGCAGTCATCAGTGGCAGTTTCCCTCACTATTGGGTAGCGGGAATACCTTAATGTCTCCTACTCAATGGATTCTTCAAGTGTTCGACTTCAAGCCCTTGTATTCGCACTTGTTAGAATGTACAAGGTACCTTGGGGACCATTTTCATTAATGGTGGTTTCCCTCATGTTTGTTAACGATTCTCCTCATTGACTGGTAATCAAACAGTTTCCTCCATGTTCGACTTCAACTCCTTTATTCACATGGTTAGGATTCGTACCTTTTGGGCGGTTTAGATTGAAGACCTTGGGCCGACAGTAGCATCATCACTTTTTTCTATTGCCCAAGCTACGCAAGACCTTGTCACACTTCATATGACATTTTCTTGAGACATAGATCCACCTTGTATTCTTGTGGCTATGATTGATTGTTGAGCATGGATCCACCTTGTTCATTTGTGGCCATGACTCCTTTAGATTTGATATGGCACATTTTTGTATATTGAGTGACCATGATAGTTTCATCGGTTATACATATGTTGGATCTGCCTATATCTTTATGGTGATGTTTTGTATATGGACTTGTATGTCCCAGAGATAAGTTTTGTTTGACATTTATCTCTCTTTCAGGTACCTTTGTTTGAGCCTATTGATCTTGGATTCTCTACTCTCTCCATACTTACTTGTTTCCTTTATAATGTATTTCGGCATGATCGTCTTCCCCTCTAACCTCATACATTAGAAGGCATCTGTTATAGCTTGAAATGACACATCTCTGCCTGTGACCACTTTCCCATGATTCCCTTGCATGTCGACACTTCCATGAAGACACTTCATGAAAGTCACTGAAAAAACACCTATATTGGAGGACCAATATCCGAAGTTTTGTAACTCCATTTTACCTCTTCTCTGTAGTGTTGGAAATATATTTCAGTTAGATAAAACTTTCCAGAAGACACCAAAGTCGGAAATGCCTATAAGTACCCTCAAAATGAGATTTTTTTATGTATACGTGAGTTTCCTTAAGGAAACCCGTGTATTGTACGCGACTTGTTATATATAATACTCGTGTATACCCTAAATACACGACTATTTACATTGAAACCCATATGTAGCTCTTGCATATGTGACTGTTGTCTCTGAAACCCGCGTATATCTCCTGTAGATGTAAAAAAAATACATTTTTCAAAATTTGGGTAGTTTGGTTAGTTATGCAACTGACTCCTTCAGTTCTAACTACTTTGTCTTCGACCCTATCTCTTCAAAAGCATATAAATAAAGGTAGGGAAGTCCATGAGAGGAGACTTGAATCTTTGCATTGTTATGCTAGAGGAATTGGGACTCTCTTTTCCCACACCTTTTCCCTAGAATCATTCTCCTTGTGTTGTAGAGCTTGGAGGCTGAGTTCCTTGGAGAAGAGAAGCAGCAGAACCAGATCAAGGTTTCGTGAAGTGCCCAAATTGAAGAGAAGGTATTGTATGCGACTTGTTATATATAATACTCGTGTATACCCTAAATACACGACTATTTACATTGAAACCCATATGTAGCTCTTGCATATGTGATTGTTGTCTCTGAAACCCGCGTATATCTCCTGTAGATGTAAAAAAAATACATTTTTCAAAATTTGGGTAGTTTGGTTAGTTATGCAACTGACTCCTTCAGTTCTAACTACTTTGTCTTCGACCCTATCTCTTCAAAAGCATATAAATAAAGGTAGGGAGGTCCATGAGAGGAGACTTGAATCTTTGCATTGTTATGCTAGAGGAATTGGGACTCTCTTTTCCCACACCTTTTCCCTAGAATCATTCTCCTTGTGTTGTAGAGCTTGGAGGCTAAGTTCCTTGGAGAAGAGAAACAGCAAAACCAAATCAAGGTTTTGTGAAGTGCCCAAATTGAAGAGAAGGTATACTTGTACTTCATTTCATGATTAATAAAGATGCAATGTCCTTCTTCTTCCCAAATGATTGTTCAATGTGTGTTTGAATCTCTATTTATGATCACATTTTTATGTTAATCAGATTATTATTTCATATTTATTTGATTATCATTGCTTTATATGCGGTCATATTGGTTTGAGGAAGGTATAATTTGTTTTGCAGGTCTCTTGGAGCAGGAGGAGCAAGAGGAGAAAGAGGAACATTGAAGGGTTGCTTGGATCAACCTTTGTTTGGCTAAGGTATGAATCATTCCAACCTATGAATTTGCTTATATATACTTGTAGAACTATATTGATCTCTCTTTCAACCCCAATATGTTGATGGCCTCTTAAACCCTATCCATAGGAAACTTTCCTTTACAACAGGGTGTCCTCTCCCATATCCAACTTGGATGATAATCTCACTCTCTCGAAATTGGCTCACTAGCAAGGTAAGTGAGCACTCACCGTGCAATGGACAAGCTAGTGCTTTCCAAAATGCCAAAGGAAAATTCTCAAATGATCAAAACCTATTATCATTCCTCATGACATATTTTTATAACCCTCCTAAGGTCCTCCAAGGTCGAATTCACTCCCATAGGCTTCCTCCAATTCATCCCTGATGTTTAGTAACCTCCATGCAAAGACTTGTCCTTCTCCTCAACCCTTCATCTTCCTCCAAATTCTAATTGCTACCACCAAACCTCAAGTGCGCCCTCTTGGAGGCTATTTTTAGCCCTGACATGTCATATTGTCATAGGTATGAAATCAGGTCTGAGTTATCATAGAATCTTCTATCATTATTGTCATAAAACGCAAGAAATATATCTCCAAGTGGCACCTATTTTCTTCCTAGCATCTTCCTCTTCTATGGGGAGTTATTCCACTTAACCAATTCAAATCATTGGTCTCATGATATGTCACTTGAAACCTCTTTGTTATAGTTGATTTTACCACACATGGTAGATCACATATATATGGCCTTCCCTGTCCCTCTGTAGACTCTTTGAACCCCATGGACTATTTTTGTACCTTTGATGTTTCCAAGATCATCCCTAAAAACACTCATTAATTGTTGTACGTGACTTTTAAACCCTTTCTCGCGTATATATGTGGATATTACCCCTAAACCCACGTACATTGGGATGTGTGCAAAAGGCCAAATGTTTTGGAGTTTTCCTTGATGTGGATCCGAGTCACTTGTCTCTTGGCCTTCCATATGCCTCAAGATCGCTCAGATTTGACCTTCCATTACCCCATTGAAGCACTATATAAGGAACCCTTTGGATACATTAAAGAGGTGAGGAATTGAAGAGCAAGAAAACTATAGTCCATTGTTGTCGTAGCTTGCTTATACTTGAGTCTGCATCCCTTTGTCCCTTGGAGTACTTTGTGTTCTTCCCAAGATTTCCTTTGCTTGTGAGCTTGCTATCGATAGATGGAGGATTGAGGTGGTGGAGGCCCAGGTGGAGGACTCAGTTTCTCCGGTTCGCAAACGTGCCGACAGAGGTTGTCACTCGTATAATCTTTGATTTATATTAATAGAAATATATTTTCCTATCCAATGATGTGCATTTAAAGGAATATTGAATCCATGGATGCTTTTAATTGCTTATACATTATTGATTATATATGCTAGAATAGGTCTAACACCATTATATAGCATGCTTGTCTTATTTTTTGTTGTTGAGAGAGCAAATTGCTAACACAAGAGGGATTGGAAAAAGCTCAACGGGGATCTACATCAACTGTCCGGAATAAGGTATGTTTCGAGATCCTTTAGTGTTAGATGTTTTATTTCTCTTGCATATGGGGAAGGGATTGATTTCTGTGGTTTCTCTATCTGTTGTGGTACACCCCAAGCCATAGGAAGTTTTCTCCATAACAGAATTTGCGACCATACTGGGAAGGTTCCTAGTCATTTCCTTTGGGGTTTTTTTTCAGCATTCAATGTGCTCGAATTGCTCTGATTTCTCTATTTCTAAGTTGGGTCTTGGGGCATGTTTTCCCAGTAGTGTCATACAGGAGTAAATTTTGTCTCAGCTTGTCTGTTTGCCTTCTTTTTATCTTTTTTTCTTCCTGTACGTGGGTTTTGCTTTCACAGTCACATGTACATGCATGTTTTCCCCGAATAGTCACGTATATACGTGGATTTACTGAGAACAGTCACGTATACCCTGATTTTTTGCCCTTTTGGGAAGATTAAGTGTCTATGGGTGAGTTTGGATGATTGTTGAGTCTTCTTGGATGCTTTTGGAGTCTGTATACATCCCTGTTTCTAACCAGAGACACCTTGTTAGTTTAAATTTTTGAAAATGTTCTTGTCATTTCATTTTCTATTTTTTGTTTTGGGATTAGTGCATTAGGTATCTTTTACCTTGGTGCTTTGCTTGATGGCTGTCTGTTAGTGCTTGCAGAGTCTGAGGGTTGTAGAGTTATACTTTTGCTTTTTTATCTCATTTAATTCGAAAATACAAAAACATTTGCTTTGTGCATCATTATGCATTGTTTGCATTTTGCATTAGCATGGTACTTGCACTAGGTTTGCTTGGAGAATATTGGTCATATTTTCATATAGGAATGATTGCATTTTCATTTGAAGAAAAAAATTTGCACTTCATGTAGTAGCATACCTTGTTCTTCATTTGACACAGTGCATTTGCATTGATTGTTAGGTGTGCATTTTACTTATTATTGCGTCATAACATCATTAGTTGCACGACCATTTTCCCTTTGAGTAATGAGCCAATTAAAATCAACGCATAATAAAATGAATTACACTCTTTTATTTTTTAGGGTGCACCAACAAGACTAGGTTTTAGGGTCTTGGAATAGTTCATTGTAAGTCAATTCTCCAAGACCACTAAACAAAACATTTAGGTGTCTGTCCAGGTGAGAGTTTGAAATCCTTTATATAATTAGTGTTCTTTGGATCCTCCTCTTACAAGGGAGTTAAACATGAGGCAGTGTGAGCAGTTATGATTGGGATGACCCTTGGTTGTAACTGAGTAGCACCAGAGATATTTCTAGGATTGTATTCGTATCTGGGGGCTCTTTAGAGAGTTTCGGGCTTTGCTACCCTGCCCATATGGTCAATCCCGCCTGCGACTGTCCACTTGCGCATTGATTATATTGAGGTGACCTTAGTTGCCTTACCTAGGTTATCGATGGGGTACTTCACAGAGGTTATTCTGCAAGTGTCCTGGCTAGGCAGGGGTCGGACAGCACAGTCGCTATATGCGTTGAAGCTGAGGGCCACTATAATTGGTTACGAACCTCTGCTTGTTGTGTATGGGAGTCTCTAGCCTCTCCTAGGTGACACATACCTGCTTCATTCGGTAGCTCACATATCCTACCCTTGTTTGCTTGTGATTTGGCTTTACATTTTATAGGTGTATACTCCGTGCACGATAGTTTGCCTAGGTTTTGCGTAATTAGATTGAGTCTTTTATTTTTTGAGTCGTTATGGATTCGTGTGCGGCACCCTACCGTTCTTTCCATTTAGCACGACTTCTGCCTTCCACGTCTCCTCCTCCTTTGGGAGAGTAAACTAGACAGTTCAGGCGGACTACTTCTCAATTTGATTCACACACCATGGGAGATCATGGGGATGATATTTTAGAGATGTCCTCTCCACCTCATGAGGTTGGGGAGGAAGATCCTTCTAGCACATATGATCCATCACACAAACAACCATCACAATCTGGTTATGATCCCTCATGCACAGGTCACTAGTATTGGTTTCCAGGCAACGAGACTCATTATGAACCCACAAGCACTAGTCATGTTCGTTATGGAATTCCTGATATCACAACACCTGATCCGACACATCATGTCGAGTTGGAAATTGATCCTAGCACTACGCCTGGGGGCACCCCTATTCCTTTCCGTGTGGAGAGATTTGGGAGCACTAGTCACATTACACCTTCCATCCCTACTGTGGAAGCATCCTCACATGTCCGCCCTAAACCTAGTGTTAGTAATCCTATGCGGATACCAGAACCAAGACAAGTGAACATTGGGAACAACACTTACATTCCTTCACATGTCCCTTCATCCTCGAACACTACTCCTTCGGGCCGAAATATTCATACTAGTCATGTTTGTGGTGCGACTGCTCACACGGTAGTGTCTCAAAGTCAAGCACCTCATGTTGTGTCAGGAGGTCATATCCATGTTTCTAGATAGTCTCATGTTCCATCTCATGGAGCTCCCCATATCCCTAACTATGTACCTTCTCATGGGACATCCCATGGAACACCTTATGGAGCTTCTCATGGACAGTCTTATGGACCGCAGTATGGATAGAACTGTCAACCTGTTGAGGCCTGGAAATTCGCAGGCAACAACAGCAAGGGATTCTCCCCAGTCAACGTTCCCAACTAGCCCATTGACTGTTTGGTGTAGGGAATCCGTCCTGTTTGTGGTTCGGCTACCGTAGGTCAAGTAAGAAAAACAAAGGTTTTACCAGTTACGGCCCGGTCCACCGATATTTTTGTATTTTTTTGACTTAGGGATGATATGCATATGCCTAACTAACCATGCAGGGTGGTGAAGGATCCAGGGAGCAGTCACAATGTGATGCGCAGGTTCTTACCTCTCGTCTTAGACTCACCAACATCTCTGAATCACTTATGCAGGAATGAAACAAACAAACTATCTATCTATCCATTTATCTATCTATCTATCTATCCTCGGGGAGCCAAATTGTAATTTATCTATGAGTAATGTGTTTTCTTCACGTATCATAAATAGAAATTACAGATAGTTGATATTCCTACATACAACACATGAATGATTAAAGATATTTCAACAATCAGATAGCCAATTGCTTTATGAACAACATACATTACTCATGGTGAAAATTCCACAAAATAAACCAGAAATCATTTAAACGAGAACATAGGTTCTAAGAGTTAGAACAATCTCACGGTTAATGGACAAAAGCTGAAAAACAAAATAGTTCATCTTTCCGCCATCCACTGCATAACATTTGGAAATTTCACCCATCTTTCTCCAACAGGAAAACCATAATTCTTTATTGCAAAGAGAAATAGTTCTTCTTACAATATTGTTTTCCAGTCTAACTGGGAAAAATTCCTTTTTCCTTCTAAGTTTTCTACATTTATACAAAAACGGTGAGACGGTTGGGCTACCCAAAGTAACCTTTGGGCTTCCCAACCCTTCGTTTCCCAACATTTTACTTTAGTCAAATGTTTTTTACAAAATTGTTACAAAATACAAAAATGACCACTCCTTCACGAGGAGGGTCCCACTTGGGTGTCTAGAAACTTATTCCATGCCGAAGCTTTAGCAACAATGCCTTCAAATGCACAGGGTTCCAAAAACTGAATATTGATTTCAAATTTCTCAGCTTGGTTCCTTATAGCCTCAATTCTGGCTGCACTTAACCGAAGCTGGTCTTCTAGAAGCTGCACACTGATAGCCGAATGATCCACCTCGCTTCTCAACATCTGATCATCCAGGACTTTGAGATGATGCACTTTAGCTTCCTCCTCCTCATATTTCTTCTGCAAAAACTCTAAAAATGAGTCATGGTCCGGGAAAGCCTCGAGCCTCTGCTCAGCCTCTATCTGGCACCGGTTGTAGGTAATGAGAAGTCTTCTGAAAAACTCGGTGCATAATCCTTTTGTCTTTTTAAATTCCTTCTTGAAATCTTCAGTGGTGTTGATGGCGAACTCTACTAGGTCATAATCCCGCTTGAGGGCCTGTTGGTCCTTTGACGGTAGTTCTGCTGGAGTTTCTTCATTGTTTTTCAGCCTCGCCATTCTGGGAGTCAAGAATTCAAGCACGTATTGGGATCTATCCACGAAGTAAGAGGAGGTTTCCATGATTTCTTCTAATCGGCCATCTATCCGTAGAACTTTGCACCTTTCCTCCTCTATAGTAGTCTGCAGCTGCAACATCCTAGCTTTCTATGCGAAGGCATGCTCTTTGAATGGCTGGAGGTTGACCTGCTATTCCCTTGCTTCCTCCAGAGCAGTTGTTAGAGAGGCAATCTGCTCTTGATGTTTCTTTCCCTGCTCTTGGGAGTGTAGCTCACTGGCATGCAAGATAATCTTTTGTTGCTCTTCCAGCTCTTCAACCTTTTGCAGCAGCTGCTCCTTCTCCTTCTTCAGATCTTGATATTCTTTCTGTACTTTCTCCAGGCATTCTTGTGTAGTTTCTCTAAGCTATCTCTCTACCTGGAGGGCCTGCAACTCAGCTTCAGAAGCCTTCATCTCCCTCTGCATGTCTTCATACTTTCGTTTCAGCCTATTTCCTTCCTCTCTCTCTTTCCTCAAAGAATCCTTCAACTGAGCAGATGATTTTTTAGATAACTCCAAGTCAGTCATCACCTTGTCCATGTTATCTTCTGAGGCGCTGATTAGTGCAACTCCGACTCTCAGGGTGAATCTTGGATCTCGTTCTGTTCCTAACATAACAGCCGTATCCATTATCATTTTTCCTAGTAGACTTCCTACCTCAACTTTCTTCTCTGTTCTTTTTACTATCCTCTTTGTTGCCCAATCATAGAAGACAGTGTTGAAGACAGGGATTTCTTCTCCCTTTTTCTGAACAAAAGGAACTAGCTTGAGTGAGGGGACCACAGGTGTGTTGGCAGCAGGCACTTGTGGGTCCTGGAATTCTAGGTTTTCCATCTCCTGGGTCTTCCCTGCAGCTATATCAGCAGCTGACTGTTCTATTTCAGTTTGTGTCAGCTTTATCCTTTCTGCTTCCTTCTTTTGTAGCTCCTCATCGAGATTTCTCTTCGCTTCTTCTGCTACTTTTCTAGCTGCTTCTTCTGCTTCTTTAGCTGCTTCCTTTGCTTTCTCAGCTGCTTCTTGAGCAACTCTTCTTTTCTCTTCCTCTTTGCTGTGCAGCCACCCTGCAGCTTCCTGTGCCAATCTTTGAGCCTCTTCATTTCTCCTTTTGGCTTCTTCCTCTGCCTTTGCCTGTTCATCCCCCTTCCCACCTTTGGTGGTGATATTTTTCTTGAATCTTCTCTTCAGTGCTGTCATGTTCGGGGCATTTTGGAAGACAGATTCTTCCCTATCAAAATGGTGGGTATACTCAAAATGCACCTTGTTTTATTTACAATGTTCTGCAACTTTACCTTGGGAGTCATTTCTGTGGTAGGGCATCTCGCCAAAGTGGAACTTCTGCAGCTCTTCTATGAATTCATCAGCTTGTTTCACCCTAGTGAATCTGTAGCTTCCCAGCTTGAAGGGCAAAGGAGGGTACGTAGTCTTCTTATGTTTGAACAGAAAACTGCCTATTCCATCCAAGAACACTTGTCTGACTGCCTCCTTGTGGATAATGTAATCAGTGGCGAACTTGGGCAACAGGGAAGGGGCTCTTGATCCTCCAAACATCCTGAATTACAAGCCATTTTCAGTCAAGTAGTAATCTGTGTATTCTTCTATCACTTGCATGGCCTCCTCCGACATGCAATCACACTCCTTCAGAAAAATGAGTGTGTATAGAGGCATAAGGAAGTGTTCACAGATTTCTCTGTAATGGCTGTAATATTTATGTGCCCACAATGGTTTGTAAGCAGCATAGACCGTGTAACGCCCCGTTTTGAAATTTCTACCTGAACTACTACTATATGTTGTATTTGTTTGATTGTGAGTCCTCGTCGGTTGACGACACTGTGGACATATGGTTCTATTATTTTGCCAATATATATATGTGTGTGTGTGATGATAGTATTATGGTCGGTAGTCATGTTTAGATATGTATCATGTGTTAATTATGTCAAATATATGGAAATTACTGAATGATGGGTACGTGGATACCGTTACAGATATATGTTGAAATAATGAATGTTATGCCAGGTGCATGGCGAATGAATGAGTTTATTGTTGTCATGTTATGATGAGATATATGTGTACATATCGAGGATTATGCACGATATCCTATATTGTATGTCGAGGACTAACTTACAGGTTGAAACGGCTAAGTGATAGCTGGATCCTACGAGGTGGGAGGACCTCGGGGACATGGACTTCTAAAGATAAAATGGTATGCGAATGATGCATTATTTACTTCGTATGGTTATTATGTTGTTTATTATGATGTATGTTATGACATGGGTGGGGTAGAGTTCCAGGAAACTCAACCGCCCAGATTGGTTATACGATGACAGACCGAGTACAAGTGCAACGTTGTTGTTATGTCGAGTAGACATAGTCCCTTGTTCCATTAGGGGGGTGGAGGCTTTACCCACCGTTTATCCCCGAAACCTAGAGTCATGGGAGGGCTGTGCTATGGCGCGCTCCCCAAGGTGTGTGATGATGATTGGTGGTTGCCTGCTGGGGAAGCTTGGTCGATGTGGTCGACACTTCCGCTTACGGGTTCTAGCTGGAACCGATCATGGCTTGACATTCCAGGGTAGTCTAGCAGAGGACAGGATAGGATGTGGAAGTTAGTAATGATGTAGGTAGATAGATGTAGCGTGAAGTAGGGGTGAAAACAAGATCTAACTGTAGGTGTGTAAAACCCTTGATTAGTATGTGTCGTAAATCAGTGATGTATGAATTGTCGTAACATGGATTTCAGTAAGCTAATGGATCATAACTTGTAAACAATGCTAAAACAGGTGTAGGTAAATAATAAAGTTCCTTGATTATGATTGATGAATGTGAATTATTACTTTTAGTGTACTTACGTGAGGAATGTAAGCAGTAGCTACGCTTACATAACTCGCCTACATATTATGAATTACATTAAATGTTGTTGAGTAATAATGTCAATTAGTGTCGCTAAATATTAATTACTATCATTAGTAATTAACTATTGTTGATCAATGTAAATGATGTCGATTAAAGTTAATAATGATGATTAGGGTTAATTAGTGTTGATAAGACTGCTATTAATTTGATTGTAAGTTTTAAATAAATGTTCATAATGTTAAGGTCTCTTAATAATATTATTATTAACTTGAATAATAAATGTCCATTGAGTGTGAATGTCGATTAGTTAGTCCTACTAAGGCTAATATTTTTTTTAAACAAAAACGGTTATTTTATTAAGAAAGATTCACCTAAGGCCACTGATCAGCGATACAAAATCCACTACTAGACTCCATCTTTAGATGATGGGCATTTATGGAGGGATTTCCTGACTAATCATCGAGTTTACCTTGAGTTCATAACACCCTAAATCTATGAATTTATTGGCTGCTTCATCCGCACTCTTATTCAGTTCCCTTAGAACGTGAAAGAATTCGATCTTCTTAAAACTTTTAGCCTTATATCTGATTCTTTTTAACAGTCCTTCCAGCCTCTCATTTTTTAGTCTTCTTCCCCTAATCAATGCTTGAATAATTAACCGTGAGTCACCAATGACCACGACTTCATCCGCTCCTAACATCTGAACCTGCTTGAGGCCTTGCCAAAGCCCATAGGATTCTGCCATATTATTAGACTCATGTCCGATGCTCCAAGAATATTCTATTTCAGTTTTCCCTCTTGGGTTTATAATAACTCCACCCCCTCCTGCTCTACCTGGATTCCCTTTTGAAGCTCCATCGAAAAATAACTTGAAAATATTCCTTTCCTTTAACCAATTCTCGAGCTGGGAATTATCCATTCGGATTTCCCATTCCTCCATGTTATTGACAGCTATGCTTTTTTTCTCCTGAATCTTGAGACTTTGCATCCACTTTTTTTCTTTACTTGTCAACTCAGCTTTATTAGTCGGGATCGTGGATCTACTCACCACCTCACCAAGCAGAGCATTGATTATTACAATTACCTTCCATGTTGCTTGGTGCCGATTCTAGAAAATTCGTTGACTTCTTTCTTTCCAGATGCACCAGCAAACAATTTTGGCCAGTTTCTGCCAGCAAGCTCTCAACCCATTCTTCCTAGTCAACTCGCCGGGATACATTTTATCCCAATGAATAAAAAATTCCTGGTTACTCCCATTCCAATTAAATCCGGCATCTTCATTATGCACTATTCCGTTCTAGACTGATATGGTATATGGACAATTGAAAAATAAATGAGAAATTGTTTCAGAATTAGCAACACAGAGTGGACATCGAAATGGGCCTGCGTGCCCCCTTCTCTCCAAATTCTCTCCCGTTAGCAATCGCTGATGAGTTAAAATCCATATGAATACATCAATTTTTGGTAGAGTATTATTATTCCAATTGTGATTCCAGATCACAGGATTTACTGGCACATTGAATGAAGCAACACACTCGCTGTACCCTTTAGCAGTCGTGTAGGAGCCAGACCTGTTGCCCCAGCCACGTTTGTCTTTCAATTTGATGGAAATTGGAGCTTTCCCGGCCAGATGATGGCTTAGCATTTTTTTCTCATTCTCCAGCGCAGGGGGGCAAACCGGTAGCGTCCACTCTGTCCAGCGATAAGGATAGTTCGTGTCCCAATTGGAGATGCTCCATAACGTTGTAAAACCTCTCTCCTCCATCCATGATTGCAGGCGCGGCAGATGAGGAGGAAATTTCCCAAGGACCGAATCCTGCCAGAAGTTTATGGTTTTACCGTTACCTGGTATCCAGTGTAACCTTTCAATGAAGTGGGGCAACGATTTTTTGCAAAGCTTGAAGATGGCAGATCCCTTTTTACTCACGAATTCTCCTTCTAAGCATCTGAGTCTGTTTCCTGGAAAATATTTATTTTTGAGGACTCTACTGCACCAGGTTGGCTTTGGTTTGAGTATATTCCAGAGTAGTTTGGCCCCAATGGCCAAATTCTGTGCTTTGAGATCCCTAATATGGAGGCCTCCTTCGTTCCTTGGTAGCTTAATGGTATTCCAGTTGATCAGAGCATATTTTTTACTTTCTCCTTTATTCCCTCCGTTCCATAAGAAAGCTTTCATTAATCCTTCGATTTGGCTTATGATTTTGACAGGAGCTAGGAGCAGAGAGCATTGATAGAGTAAATAGTTGTTCAGGACAGCTTTGACTAAAACCACCTTCCCCGCCAGATTCAACCAAACATTCCCCCAGCCTGTTATTTTCCTTTTAATCTTTTCCACAATGGGAATCCAATCTGGAGACTTGGGTTTAGATTTAACAATAGGCACCCCCAGGTATTTGAAGGAGTCCCAATTTACAACTCCTTTCATATTTAAGATTCGTGATATAGCTGACATTTCCCTCGGATTAATATTCCATCCGAAGATCTGGCTTTTCCTGAGATTAATTTTACTTCCGGAGGCCTGGCAGTAACGATTCAGTTCCTTCTTGAACCGGTGAGCAATAATGTGACTGGCCCCTCCCATTAATATGGTATCATTTGCAAACTGTGAGTGGTTAATGTCTTTAGTTCCTCTAGCCAGCCGAATGCCAGGGAGCTCTTGCTCAAGCCTGGCGAGTTCCAGTTGGAAGCTGAGTACCGAAGCCTGGATGGCGTAAAGTAGAGGCGAGAGCGGGCATCCTTGCCTCAACCCTCTCGAAGCTTGGAAGAATGGGGCAGCTCTGCCATTGATGAGGGGGGCTATCCAGGGCTTACTGATGTAGGCCTGGACCCAGGAGACAAATTTGGGGGAAAATCCAAATCTCAGCATTACTTGGAGGAGAAAGGGGTGACTAACTCTATCGAACGCATTAGCCAGATCGAGTTTCACAGCCATTCCTTTGTCTCCGTTCTTCTGGCTAGAGTGAATGGCTTCCTGTACGAGGATAATATTATCCCAGATCTTCCTTCCTTTTATGAACCCCCCTTGGTTCTCCGGGATAATGCCTGGAAGAATAAGCTTTAACCTGGTGGCCATGATCTTCGTGATGATTTTGTAGCCAATATTACACAGTGATATTAGACGGAACCTGTCAAATTTCTTGGCGCCTTTCTCCTTAGGAATGAGGGCCAAGAAGGCTGAGTTCGTACTTCCTCCGATCTTGGTGCAGTTCTGGGACTTTCTGACCATTTTTAACAAATCTATTTTAACAATGTTCCAGCAAATTGAGATGAAGTTCACGTTGAACCCGTTAGGACCGGGAGCTCGGTCCTCCTCCATGACAGCGATAGCTTCACTTAGCTCATCCATCGTGATAATTCTATTTAGTAGATCATTATCATTGCTTGTGACTGCGCTGGGAACAAGATCAAGTAGCTGGACATCGCTGGTGGAAGGTTGATCAGTAAACAGCTCGTTGAAGTAATTAGAAGCTGCGTCCTTGATTTCATCAAATTGACTAATAACCTGATCATTAACTTTAATCTCAGAAACGTTATTCATGCTTTTCCTGGCCTCTGTCAATTTATGGAAGAAGCTGGAGTTTGTATCGCCTTCTTTCAAACATTTAATTCTTGATTTAAGGCACCACTAGTCGGCCTCTTGCATGCAGGCCGTGTGAAGGATTAAGTGCAGATTGGTTTCTTTTTGGATATCATTGATAGACACCAGCTTATATTCCATTTCATCCTGGTGCACCCCCAATGCTTGGGCAGCATGAAGTTTAGAGTCATTTGGCTTTGGGAGCAGTTTGGCCCAGATCTTCAGAATTTTTTTAAGTCTCCTCAACTTCTCCTCCCAGACAAAGAAGGGGGAGCCGGTGACCGGGTAGATTCATGAGCCTGCTACTATTTTTAAGAAATCCTCATGCTTGGACCACATGGAGTTGAATCTGAACGGGATTGGGCCCAAGTTTTTTTCTTGCTCCATTTCCAAAAGTATGGGCTTATGGTCAGAGCCGCCAAAAGGTAGGATTTTGGAGGAGATAATCAGGCCTAGCAGGAGGAAATTGTCTTGAATCAGAAACCGGTCGAGTCTAGCCGCAATGTGCCCGGGGCCGAACCTCCTATTAGTCCAGGTATATTTGCCTGTAGCAGGCTTGATGTCAGTAAGATTCCAGGTCATAATGATATCTTCCACCATGTCAGTGATGGGGTCTCTAGATCTTGAGCCTCCTCTCTTTTCATTCAGGATGAGGGTGAGGTTCAGATCCCCGGCCAGAATAACATTACCCTGCAGATTAGAGCGTTCTTCACGGAGAAGATTCCAACAGTTTATTTTTTCACCGTAAGAGTTAGGTGCATAGATGTTAAAAATACTTACCAGGGTATTGGTGTCTATTTGTCTCAGCACGGTAAGGATCCAGTGTGAGCTGATTTTGGTGTCCATAGTATCGTATTTTCTGTCATCCCAAAGGGTTCCTATACCCCCGGATGCTCCCCTAGAGCTTAGAGCAGCAACTCCATTTTTTTTCCAAAACTTTTTACTAATTTGGAGGAATGCAGTCTCCTCCAGCTTTGTTTCCTGGATCAGCAAGATGTCAGGTTGGTGTAGGGATATTAGATCTATCATAGCTTCTTCCTTACCTTTGCTACCGAGCCCTCTGCAATTCCAGGAAATTACCTTCATTACTTACTTTTGGTGTTCGTGGGCATCCCTTTCGAGGCATGCCCGTGTTGACGGGTGTTTCTTGGATTTTTTAACAATTTTTCCAAGGTTAGCTGGGACCCTTTCAGCTTGTCCTTGTAGGTTGCTCGCTCCCTTTCTTCTTTCCTAGTCTTCCTCCCTTTTGTTTTATTCATTCTTGGGGTTATTATTTCGATTTCCCCTTCTTCTTCCTCTTCCTCTTCCGAATCCGGATCTTCATCCAATTTCCCATGGCTTTCATCTTCTTTAGTTTCTGCTATATCGTCCTCGTTATCTCTCCCTTGATCCGAGATGACTACTTCCATCTCTTTGGTTTTTCCTTGACTAGCTCTGTCTTCTATTTCAGCAGTTTCATCCCTTGCTTCCACTGATTCTGTGGACTTTGAGGGTTCTTGGGATTTTTCAGGTGGATTAGCTCTGCTTCCCTCACCTTTCTTGGTGCCTCCTCCTACTTGTGTTCTCGATCTAGATCTATTCACCCTGTGCCAGCCTTCTCCCTTCTCTTGCTGGTTTTCCGGAGTTTTGGGACAGTTTCGGAGGAAGTGCCCGTACTCGTGACATCCTCTGCATTTGAAGGGGAGTTGCTCGTAGTCCAATTTTTGAATGTGAGACCAGTTACCCATCGTGAGATTAATTGCTTCTGGCAACCCAGCTTCAAGGTCAACTTCCACGCATAGGCGGGCGCATGCATATTGATCCTTTGGACTGGCCATATCAATATATTTCCCCAGGGCGTTCCCGATAGACTGTAGAGATTTAGGGTTCCAGCAGTGCATAGGAAGGTTGGGCAGTCTGACCCAGACTGGGACAGCTTTCGAAATGTCAGCTTCAGGGTCGAAATCCGGTGTCCAGCCATTGAGGTACAGGCCTTGCAGCCCCATGAAGTAGGGCCCGTTTCTGAAGATTAGGTCTTTGTCATCTTTAGATTCGAAATCAAAAAGGGCCCACGGAGTAAGATGCAACATTTTTGGTTATTAGCGGTCGCCAGTTCCGTTGAACCCAACTGTCAGTGGTTTTAGGGGAGGGCCATAGGCCTGTGAACTGCCCGATCAGAGCGCGGTCTGCCAATGACAGGGCAACCCGAATTGTTTCCTCCGGAGGGAGAGCTACCACCGGCACATCTTCTATTCTCTTAACGAATTTCGGAAGTTCTCTTTTGCTAGATCTATTGACAGAGTTAGAGATAAGCCTTTCGAAGGCTTCCGATCTGTTAGACGGCGAATCCCCGCTTGTCTCCTCGGCCATTGATGCTCCACCCTTCAAAGCATGGAGGCCTCCTAAGCCCAGCCAGTCCAGCACAACTCTACAGCCTGATCATGCATGCAGCCCAATGATCACCTCCTTGCCCTGGAAAGATCGCAGCCCCTCAATGGGATCGCAGCTCACTCTGGCAGGGACCTGCAGTCTTCACGCCAGGTCAGATACCCCAGCGCGTCCTCTGCTCCAGCGAATCAACCTTCGATGGCGTTCCCTGGTCCAGCGTTCCCTACTAAGGCTAATATTAACTTGTTTATAAGTGTTAAATAATTATGAATTATGTTAATTAAGTTTAACTATAATTAAGGTTTGACTAGTGAAGGTGGTAAATATTTCCATTAATGATCATTAAGATTAATTAAAATTAATTTGGATTAGGTAATAAATAAATATTAAATAAAAGGATTAAAGTCAATTGAATTAAAAGTTATGGTTGAGAAGTGACCCCAACCAACACCTTGCAATATTAATTTAATATTTAAATTAGTCCAAGTCAACTTAAATTATTTCAAATTAATCCAAGTCCAAGTTGAGGGCTCAAGGACTTAAATGGTAGATGGAAGGGGGTTGGATAAATTTATGATGAAGATAGGGATAGTAATGAGGGAGGTTGGAAAAAATGGGGATAAAAGGGAGAAAGGAGGGAGGAGAAGGGGATCATTCTTACCTTAGTTTTTTGTTGAGAAGTTTTTGGGAGAAGGGGGCTGCAAGGAAGGGGTTTTTGTTGGAGATTTTTGAGGGGATACAACAGCTTAGGCCTTGTACTCAGTTTGGGCTCGGGGGTCTAAAGGGGTACCTTTGGAGCTGGGTGGTCGGCGAGACCTCGCCAGTTGGCAGGGTGGCAAAACTGGTTTGGGATGGTTGAGTTTCAGAACTTGGGAAGGACTTTTGGCTGTAGGGAAAAGCAAGGAAAAACGGCAAGCAAGGACAGCAACAAAGGAGGATCTACTAGCTACCTACAGGTATTTTCCAGCAGTATTATGGCCAATTCTATTTATTAGATTTTAAAAGTTTACATGGCAAATTCTGTTTATTAAATCTTAAGAGTTTATATGCTGTGATCATCCTTGCCTACTTGCATAGTTAACAGTAAAGTGTTAGAAGTAGATAAAACAGAATCATAGATTTTAAAACTGTATATATATAGTGAATTTTCTGACTGTAATTAAAAGTTAAAGGAGACCCAGTAGGGGGCTCTACAGACAAGCATTCTTTCCCTGTCCCAGATGCACCTGAGACCAGGGAAAGGCTGGTTGCATAATATACAGTCTATAAGTATTGACCTCATATAAAATTCAGACCTTTTCTGGGACTCTCCTCCCAAGGCTGAGGCCAAGCAAGCAGAGATACTGTTTGAGACAAGGTTGGCCCAGTTGAAAATTTTCCCCTAGGTTGCAACATAAAAAATGATAGGTATCCATTCTAGTTTGAAAAACCTGCCATGAGCTCTTCCAAATATTCTGTTGAGCATCAAGGCTATGAATCTGTATGGAGCTCTTAAACTTGCAGTATCATATTCTCCTGTTACTCTGGTTCTAAAATGCTTTCCAGTCAGCAGCATTATTTTCATGGTCTCTATAAGGTCCATTCTTATGTTGTTTAACCAGTCATCAGATAAGAACACTTGAGATTCTGGAAAGTGGTAGGCCAGAGCTACATATCCGAGGTTGTATGCAGCATAGCCCTGTTTGTTAATATCTTCCATAATCATTGTTGTGACATCTGCCCGAGGCAGAATCCACCCAATCACTTCAGAGCATGGGAACAGATCTGGTCTGGTATTAATTTTCATAATAGATGATCTCTATATGTTAGCATATATGGACTCTTCTTCTAAGCCCATGTCAGGAACTTCTCTGCAGGTGATCAGTCTATATACCTCCCCCCACTGGTATTCAGGTTCGACACCAGAAATGCATTTCGTGTCCTCGTATATGTATTCTGTCTTAGTTACAACTTCTACCTCAGGCTCTTCCTCGACCATAGGAGCCTTCTTCTTTTGTCTTTTTGACATGGTGAGCTCTTCTTGCCACAAAATTGTAACATTAAGCCATTTTGGCCGAGTGACAAATTTGAAGACATCCATGGGTAGTGTTTCATTTCTTCTATGTTTCAGCATGACAGCACTCATTCAATGAAGCAAATATATGCATGTATATAAGCAGCAATAGCCTAACTAACAGAACTATTACAACCCAATGCACAGTGCTCCATGACCTTGTCCATATCTAGCTTGATAGAAAAAGTTAAATGCAGTAAACATATGCAAGCTACCACTGCTGTAGCATATTAAACAATTCTATCAACCACATTCAAGATGGCAATGAATCTACATTAATGTGCAACAAGTCCCGGCTCTCTGCGCACGCCATAGTCGTTTCGCTACGCGGGAAAGACAGTAGCGACGTGGGTTTTATCAATGATGCCACACTTACGCACTTAGGGTCAACAAGCTAAGAGCAGTGGTTCACCCTCTTCCCTCACCCAGGTTCGACACTGATCACGAATTGGGTTGCGCGGGACCGCATAGGCAAAAATGGCTAGGGTTTGAGGATACGGGTAATATGAAAACCTTAACAACAGGGGAAACCACCAAATGCTACAGAAAAACCACAAAAAACCTCCCCCTGCAAACCCATCATCACACACAGGGTATCTTGGTGCAAACGGCGTAACGGCCGCCTGCACCAAACCCCCATCCACTACACGCAAGGTTGCACACAAACAACCGCGGTCAGAATATTACTCCGCAGTTAAAATGCCCCACCCCACGGCCTACTATGATACGCAATCCTCAAAATATGTATGCAATTACGGGGTCGAGTAAACGGCCGGGAAAACAAACCACCATAGCAAGCATAACCACCAAACGCTCAACGGGAAGGGAAAGGAAAATGAAGCCTACCTGGCACTGATGTGTAACCAGCATGGAGAGGTATGTCAGGCTCCGCGGTGAAGACACCTGGACTGCGTGTACCGAAAACGAGGGACCGAGCGAGCACGGCAGCATGATCTTGACAGCTTGCGACAATCGGAACGGCAGTTGAAAATAATAATAGAAAAATAGCCCTTCGACCCCGTATATATAGTCAACCACCATGGGCGCGCAAAATATCGGACATCGGAGAGTTTTCTAATTGGAGGTTGAAAGTATAACTCCTTCTGCAACGACGGTAGGCCAAAACATAAAACTATGCGCGGGGATAACCGTAACGGAACCTCGAAAGAAAAACCCATCGGGACCATAGTGAAATGATAGCCGCAATGACGGAGCCTCACAAGATAAATCTATCCACAATAGGACAAAATTTTGAATCGGGAAACAAATGGCTAGACATTGGAAGGTTCATGACCTCGACATCCGCAACGACGGAAACGAAACAACTTTCGCAGCCGCAACGGCGGGAGCCCGAGACTTACGGGGTCAACGAGGATACATAAGTGGGAATCAGAAGAGTTAACGGTTTGCTGTCCACAACGACAGAGGAAATAATCATAAAAAATTTCGATGCAAAACCAAAAAGCATCCGACGTAAAACAAATAAATCGGAAAAACAATCGAAGTCAAACCAAAAATCCATCCGCAACGGCGGAAGAAGAAGTCACAATGGCTCCGATGCAAAACCAAAAGGCAGCCGATTAATACCAATCGAATCGGGAGAAAATTCAAAGTTACAACTGAAAATCCATTCGCAACGGCGGAGAAAGAAACGACAAGTCTTTCCAATTTAAACCAAAAATCCGCCGATTAAAACCAATATATTGGGAGCAAAACCAAAGTTAAGACTGGCTATTCAGCCGCAACGGCGGAGGCTTTAACAAAACACTTTTTCGATTCAGACATGTTGAACATGCATCCAAAGGGAGCGATAAAGTCTGATCAAACATGAGCAGTGGATCAAACATTAGAAAAAGATCCAAAACGAGCAGTAGATCAACCCAAGCATTAGAAAAGTCCTTCTGAAAAGTTCCTCGACCAAATCAAAGAAGAAAAACAAACTAATATAAGCAAAGGAGGGTTCTAAATTTTTTTAGAATTTTGGGAAATTGTTGCAGCTGCAACAATTGGCGACTACCTGGTGAACCCCAGATTTCTGAATTAACTCCTTCGCAGTGCAAGACTGTCCGAATAAAGTTGAAATCTTCTAGATATTTGTATTCCTAAACTGGCCAACCTATGCATTTAAATCATTGAGAAGTAGTCCATTCTTAGGAAATGGTAACATCAGAAATATTGCAAGTCTAAATAACTCTTTTGAGGCCTAATAAGTGAGTTTCATTTTACCTATCCTTAGGTGGTTTCCAGCTTTGACACCCCAGGATTGTAACAGATAGTAAACAACATTATCCTTTTGTTCCTCATTCCCATGCCAATTTCACTTTTGTGCCATTTGAACTTTAGTTCTTGTGAGTCCTCCATTTGCCTTTCTTTCTGAATTTTATTCAGGCTCCTCTATCCCATAGTGCCCTTTTGTGTGAGAGAAGAATTAGCTTTTCATCTCACCGACGGAGAGGAGCTTTTGGCAATTTTGAGATTCATGCTTTTCAAGCTTTGCTTGGATATGTATTGTTTCTTTTCTAAGGAGTTTTGACTCTTGATAGCTTTTAGCTTTTCCGAAAACATGGCATGGGATCATTTATATATGATATACCGTTTACCCTGCTTCCTTTCCGTGGGTCTTTTGCTGTCACCCCCTAGCACTTTTAAGATGTGACATGGATGGAGCCTTGAAATAGTATTCCAGACTTCTTTTAATTCTGAGTTATTTACAGGGGTTACGTAAGACTTCAATGAATGCATGGCCAATCATGGACACTGCTACTAGAATACATTCTATGTTTTAGAGCACAATCTTCTATTGAAGATTTCAGTTAATAAAGAACCCTGATGTTTCCATTGCAACCAAAAGTTTGCCTCTTTATTCAAAACCAAAAGAACTACTAACAAGCATTGAGAATAAAAGAACACAACATCAAATCAATAAACAAAGAAAAATATCAAGCATTAAAGGAAACAATCTCAATTTATTTATGTACAGAACAAAAAAAAGAAAAAAATTGCCCACTCCTGAAAATCTTTCAATCTATGGATTCAAGGGGTGGGTTGGATTACAGACATGAGTTATCTAACCATGATCTAGTTGTGCTAGTTTTGAAATTGAACACATGTCTATTATCCTACAGTCATCTCTTTCAGCCTAAGGAAATTGAAGGAGCTCAGGCTGAGTGTCAGTCATAGAACCGGCCTTTCTTGAAGCAATATGTCTTAACTTACACTCAGTCAAATAGTTTCCCAGGACAGCATCAGCAGATTCACTTCCCTCTCCTAGCCCAGTAAGATTGTGCTTCATGTAGGGTTCTCTTAAAATCTTAATCGGGTGCGGGCTCCCTTTCTGAGGCAGCCACAAGTGTGACCAGTCTGAAGCAAAGTACCCATCTAGTCGAGCTGACCAATCTCGATTCAAGATCAATCCATAGCCATCAGGTATGCCTGCTACTACAATATCAAGGTACTAACATACCTTTTTATTTGCAGACAATCGAATCAAAACATTCTTCATCTCCCCCACTACCTTGACACTAGTTTTGTCTAGTTGAGTGACGTCCCAATCAGTAGGTATTGGTTGCCCATTAATTCTTTTGCAGATTGCAAGAGGCATGACATTCACTAATGATCTAGAGTCCACCAGACAATTATGCACCTTATGGTTCAAAATTTCCAGAGTTAAAAGGAAAGGTGGGGTGTTGGTTTTCCTCTCCCCAGTTGATTCGACCTTTTCTTCCACAGGTTGGTTTTCATTGGGTATCTCCTCTTTAACTTCCCTAGCTTTTTCAGCGCTTCCTTCCTCAACGTCTTCCACAGGCTTGACAGTCTCATTGCTCGGCTTTACCTCCTGGTTGAGGGTAGTGGCTTCAGGTGTTTTGTCTTCAGCATTCACTTCTACCTGTCTCTTGACATTCTCCTGCAAATTTTTAATCTTCGAAATTATAGCATTGTCCTTAATTGTTAGGTTCCTGTCTTTTGTTGTGGTAGGTGTATACTAAGACTTGAGAGCATTTTCTCCTGTGTTGAACAACAAAACACCATTCCATAAGAACATGGTATCATCATCTTATTTCTCTATGGTCTACCCTTTTCCTCCCTCTTCATTACTGTCTTTAGTCAATTTAGAGCTCAACAACTTATTCATCACTAATGACATTGAATTCAACCATTGAGGGCATTTTTTTTCAGAGTGAGGTTGCTGGTAAAAAGTACAGAAATTATCCCCTCCTATTTCTGTTATGTTCATTGATGCTAGCTTTGGTGGAGGAACCTACCATTGGTTGTTAACCTCCCTTTTTTGGAAGTAGGGCTTATAAGTTCTCTGACTGTCCCTTTCCTTTTCCAGATCTATTATTTGGTTGGATAGCTTCTGCATCTTTTTCAACATTCCCTCAAAATCATATGATTGCTCCTCCTTGGGTTTGGACAACAATAGGGTTCTTTTTCTTATAGTCTTTTCTTTAGGTGCCTTAGGATAATCTTCTCTGCTTTCCTTTTCAGCTTCTACTCTTTCTACCTCTTCATAAGTCTCTACCAATGTAGGTTTGGCTTTCATCTTGGCGAACATCGCCAGCTCAGGTCCTAGGGATGAGGTATAATATTCAATTAAGACCTTGTCTGAGGGTCTGTCAGCTTCAAAAAATTTCTTTAGGTATATTGAAAATCTTTGAGTGAAAGTATGTACCTTCTCCTTCTTTTCTTTTCTTAACAAACCAAGACCTTTCATCAATGAGGCATGTGGCTTTTGGGCTGTGTATTTACTTCGGAAAACCCTTTCGAAAGTGTCCCAATCAGGAATAGAGTTTGTGGGCAAGCCGAAATACCAGGATGTTGTTGCTCCTTTCAGAGTGTGCAGGAACAGTCTACAGACCACATCTTCATACTCCCCAGCCCTTAGCCCTTCTAATGCCAAATAAAAGCTTTGCAGGTGGTCATCTACAGCAGTCCTTTCCTCGGGGTCAAACTTAGGCAACAGCTTGTCAAAGGCTTGAGGTAGGTCATGCAAAGGAGGTGTTAGGTTCATAGGTGACCTAGCTCTCCATGCCGGCAGAGGTTTGGGCTGATTTACATTCATGCTAGTCATAGGAACCAGTATAGGAACAAGAGTCTGAGCAAATAGCAATGCAAGATGAAACCAAGTTTACCTGCTTCGAAGATAGAACCAACTGGTAAGTCTACTTTGGTAAGGTCAAAAGCTTCGAGATATCTGCTGGTGGGGTAATCTTGGGAAATTAAGTTTCCACGGCCAGCCATGCACTGGCGGCCCTCCTTCTAGTGCCAGAACTGTTGAGGCCTGGAAATTCGTAGGCAACAACAGCAAGGGATTCTCCCTAGTCAACATTCCCAACTAGCCCGTTGACTGTTTGGTGTAGGGAATCCGTCCGGTTTGCGGTCCGGCTACCGTAGGTCAAGTTAAAAAAACAAAGGTTTTACCGATTGCGGCCCGATCCACCGGTATTTTTGTATTTTTTTTACTTAGGGATGATATGCATATGCCTAACTAACCATGCAGGGTGGTGAAGGATGCAGGGAGCAGTCACAATGTGATGCACAGGTTCTTACCTCTCGTCGTAGACTCAACAGCATCTCTGAATCACTTATGCAGGAATGAAACAAACTAACTATCTATCTATCCATTTATCTATCTATCTATCTATCCTCAGGGAGCCAAATTGTAATTTATCTATGAGTAATGTGTTTCGTTCACGTATCATAAACAGAAATTACAGATAGCTGATATTCCTACATACAACACATGAATGATTAAAGATATTTCAACAATCAGATAGCCAATTGCTTTATGAACAGCATACATTACTCATGGTGAAAATTCCACAAAATAAACCAGAAATCATTGAAACGAGAACATAGGTTCTAAGAGTTAGAACAATCTCACGGTTAATGGACAAAAGCTGAAAAGCAAAATAGTTCATCTTTCTGCCATCCACTGCATAACATTTGGAAATTTCACCCATCTTTCTCCAACAGGAAAACCATAATTCTTTATTGCAAAGAGAAATAGTTCTTCTTACAATATTGTTTTCCAGTCTAACTGGGAAAAAGTCCTTTTTCCTTCTAAGTTTTCTACATTTATACAAAAAGGGTGAGACGGTTGGACTGCCCAAAGTAACCTTTGGGCTTCCCAACCCTTCGTTTCCCAACATTTTACTTTTGTCAAATGTTTTTTAAAAAATTGTTACAAAATACAAAAATGACCACTCCTTCACGAGGAGGGTCCCACTTGGGTGTCTAGAAACTTCTTCCATGCCGAAGCTTCAGCAGCAATGCCTTCAAATGCGCAGGGTTCCAAAAACTGAATATTGATTTCAAATTTCTCAGCTTGGTTCCTTATAGCCTCAATTCTGGCTGCACTTAACCGAAGCTGGTCTTCCAGAAGCTGCACACTGATAGCCGAATGATCCACCATCTGATCATCCAGGACTTTGAGATGATGCACTTTAGCTTCCTCCTCATATTTCTTCTGCAAAAACTCTAAAAATGAGTCATGGTCCGGGAAAGCCTCGAGTCTCTGCTCAGCCTCTATCTGGAACCAGGTTGTAGGTAATGAGAAGTCTTCTGAAAAACTCGGTGCATAATTCTTTTGTCTTTTTAAATGCCTTCTTGAAATCTTCAACGGTGTTGATGGCGAACTCTACTAGGTCATAATCCCGCTTGAGGGCCTGTTGGTCCTTTGACGGTAGTTCTGCTAGAGTTTCTTCATTGTTTTTCAGCCTCGCCATTCTGGCAATCAAGACTTCAAGCATGTCCTGGGATCTATCCACGAAGTAAGAGGAGGTTTCCATGATTTCTTCTAATCGGCCATCTATTTGTAGAACTTTGCACCTTTCCTCCTCTATAGCAGTATGCAGCTGCAACATCCTAGCTTTCTGTGCCAAGACATTCTCTTTGAATGGCTGGAGGTTGACCTGTTGTTCCCTTGCTTCCTCCAGAGCAGTTGTTAGAGAGGAAATCTGCTCTTGATGTTTCTTTCCCTGCTCTTGGGAGTGTAGCTCACTGGCCTGCAAGATAATCTTTTGTTACTCTTCCAGCTCTTCAACCTTTTGCAGCAGCTGCTCCTTCTCCTTCTTCAGATCTTGATATTCTTTATGTACTTTCTCCAGGCATTCTTGTGTAGTTTCTCTAAGCTGTCTCTCTACCTGGAGGGCCTGCAACTCAGCTTCAGAAGCCTTCATCTACCTCTGCATGTCTTCATACTTTCGTTTCAGCCTATTTCCTTCCTCTCTCTCTTTCCTCAATGAATCCTTCAACTGAGCAGAGGATTTTTTAGATAACTCCAAGTCAGTCATCACCTTATCCATGTTATCTTCTGAGGCGCTGATTAGTGCAACTCCGGGTCTCAGGTTAAATCTTGGATCTCGGTCTGTTCCTAACATAACAGCCGTATCCGTTATCATTTTTCCTGGTAGACTTCTTGCCTCAACTTTCGTCTCTATTCTTTTTACTATCCTCTTTGTTGCCCAATCATAGAAGACAGTGTTGAAGTCAGGTATTTCTTCTCCCTTTTTCTGAACAAAAGGAACCAGCTTGAGTGAGGGGACCACAGGTGTGCTGGCAGCAGGAACTTGTGGGTCCTGGACTTCTAGGTTTTCCATCTCCTGGGTCTGCCTTGCAGCTATATCAGTAGCTGACTGTTCTGTTTCAGTTTGTGTCAGCTTCAGCCTTTCTGCTTCCTACTTTTGTAGCTCCTCATCGAGCTTTCTCTTCGCTTCTTCTGCTACTTTTCTAGCTGCTTCTTCTACTTCTTTAGTTGCTTCCTTTGCTTTCTCAGCTGCTTCTTGAGCGGCTCTTCTTTTCTCTTCCTCTTCGCTGTGCAGCCACCTTGCAGCTTCCTGTGCCAATCTTTGAGCCTCTTCATTTCTCCTTTTAGCTTCTTCCTCTACCTTTGCCTGTTCATCCCCCTTCCCACCTTTGGTGGTGATCTTTTTCTTGAATCTTCTCTTCAGTGCTGTCATGTTCGGGGCATTTCGGAAGACAGATTCTTCCCTATCAAAATGGTGGGTATACTCAAAATGCACCTTGTTTTCTTTACAATGTTCCGCAACTTTACCTTGGGAGTCATTTCTGTGGTAGGGAATCTCGCCAAAGTGGAACTTCTGTAGCTCTTCTACGAATTCATCAGCTTGTTTCACCCTAGTGAACCTGTAGCTTCCCAGCTTGAAGGGCAAAGGAGGGTACGCAGTCTTCCTATGTTTGAACATAAAACTGCCTATTCCATCCAAGAACACTTGTCTGACTGCCTCCTTGTGGATAATGTAATCAGTGGTGAACTTGGGCAACAGGGAAGGGGCTCTTGATCCTCCAAACATCCTGAAGTACAGGCCATATTCAGTCAAATAGTAATCTGCGTATTCTTCTATCACTTGCATGGCCTCCTCCGACATGCAATCACACTCCTTCAAAAAAATGAGTGTGTATAGAGGCATAAGGAAGTGTTCACAGATTTCTTTGTAATGGCTGTAATATTTATGTGTCCACAATGGTTTGTAAGCAGCATAGACATGCATTCTTTCCCTGTCCCAGATGCACCCGAGACCAGGGAAAGGCTGGTTGCATAATATACAGTCTATAAGTATTGAACTCATATAAAATTCAGACCTTTTCTGGGACTCTCCTCCCAAGGCTGAGGCCAAGCAAGCAGAGAGACTATTTGAGACAAGGTTGGCCCAGTTGAAAATTGTCCCCTGGGTTGCAACATAAAAAATGATAGGTATCCATTCTAGTTTGAAAAACCTGCCATGAGCTCTTCCAAATATTCTATTGAGCATCAAGGCTATGAATCTGTATGGAGCTCTTAAACTTGCAGTATCATATTCTCCTGTTACTCTGGTTCTAAAATGATTTCCAGTCAACATCATTCTTTTCATGGTCTCTATAAGGTCCATTCTTATGTTGCTTAACCAGTCATCAGATAAGAACACTTGAGCTTCTGGCAAGTGGTAGGCCAGAGCTATATATCCGAGGCTGTATGCAGCATATCCCTGTTTGTTAATATCTTCCAGAATCATTGTTGTGACATCTGCCCGAGGCAGAATCCACCCAATCACTTCAGAGCATGGGAACAGCTCTGGTCTGGTAGCAATTTTCATAATAGACGATCTCTCTATGTTAGCATATATGGATGCTTCTTCTAAGCCCATGTCAGGAACTTCTCTGCGGGTGATCAATCTATATACCTCCCCCCACTAGTATTCAGGTTCGACACCAGAAATGCATTTTGTGTCCTTGTATATGTATTCTATCTTAGTTACAACTTCTACCTCAGGCTCTTCCTCGACCACAGGAGCCTTCTTCTTTTGTCTTTTTGACATGGTGAGCTCTTCCTGCCACAAAATTGTAACATTAAGCCATTTTGGTTGAGTGACAAATTTGAAGACATCCATGGGCAGTGTTTCATTTCTTCTATGTTTCAGCATGATAGCACTCATTCAATGAAGCAAATATATGCATGTATATAAGCAGCAATAGCCTAACTAACAGAACTATTACAACCCAATGCACAGTGCTCCATGACCTTGTCCATATCTAGCTTGATAGAAAAAGTTAAATGCAGTAAACATATGCAAGCTACCACTGCTGTAGGATATTAAACAATTCTATCAACCACATTCAAGATGGCAATGAATCTACATTAATGTGCAACAAGTCTCGGCTCTCTGTGCACGCCATAGTCATTTCGCTATGTGGGAAAGACAGTAGCTATGCGGGTTTTATCAACGACGCCACGCTTACGCACTTAGGGTCAACAAGCTAAGAACAGTGGTACACCCTCTTCCCCGGCCCAGGTTTGACACTGATCACGAATTGGGTTGCGCGGGACCGCATAGGCAGAAATGGCTAGGGTACGAGGATACGGGTAATATGAAAAACTTAACAACAGGGGAAACCACCAAATGCTACAGAAAAGCCACAAACAACCTCCCCCTGCAAACCCATCATCACACACAGGGTAGCTTGGTGCAGACGGCATAACGGCCGCCTGCACCAAACCCCCATCCACTACGCGCAAGGTTGCACACAAACAGCCGCGGTCATAATATTACTCCATAGTTAAAATGCCCCAACCCACGGCCTACTATGATACGCAATCCTCAAAATATATATGCAATTACGGGTTCGAGTAAACAACCAGGAAAACAAACCACCATAGCAAGCATAACCACCAAATGCTCAACGGGAAGGGAAAGGAAAACGAAGCCTACCTGGCACTGATTTGTAACCGACGTGGAGAGGTCTATCAGGCTCCGTGGTGGAGACACTTGGACTGCGTGTACCGGAAACGAGGGACCGCGCGAGCGAGACAGCACGATCTTGACAGCTTGCGACAGTCGAAACGGCAGTTGAAAATAATAATAGAAAAATAGCCCTTCGACCCCGTATATATAGTCAACCACCACGGGCTCGCAAAAGATCGAACGTCGGAGAGTTTTCTAATCGGAGGTTGAAATTATAACTCCTTCCACAACGGCAGCAGGCCAAAACATAAAACTATGCGTGGGGATAACCGTAACGTAACCTCGGAAGAAAAACCCGTCGGGACCATAGTGAAACGATAGCCGCAACGGTGGAGCCGCACAAGATAAATCTATCCGCAATAGGAGAAAAGTTTGAATCGGGAAACAAATGGCTAGACATCGGAAGGTTAATGACCTCGGCATCCGCAAGGGCGGAAACAAAACAGCTTTCGCAGCCGCAACGGCGGGAGCCCGAGACTTACGGGGTCAACGAGGATACATAAGCGGGAATCGAAAACCAAATGGGAATCGGAAGAGTTAACAGTTTTCTGTCCACAACGGCGGAGCAAATAATCATAAAAACTTCTAATGCAAATCCAAAAAGCATCCGACGTAAAACAAAGAAATCGAAAAACAATCGAAGTCAAACCGAAAATCCATCTGCAACGGTGGAAGAAGAAGTCACAATGGCTCCGATGCAAAACCAAAAGGCAGCAGATTAACACCAATCGAATCGGGAAAAAAGTCAAAGTTACAACCGAAAATCCATCTGCAACGACGGAGAAAGAAACGACAAGTCTTTCCGATTTAAACCAAAAATCCGCCGATTAAAACCAATTAAAACCAATGTATCGGGAGCAAAACCAAAGTTAAGACTGGCTATTCATCCGCAACAGTGGAGGCTTTAACAAAACACTTTTCCAATTCGGACATGCTGAACATGCATCCAAAGGGAGCGATAAAGTCTGATCAAACATGAGCAGCGGATCAAACATTAGAAAAAGATCCAAAATGAGAAGTAGATCAACCCAAGCATTAGAAAAGTCCTCTTGAAAAGTTCCTCAACCAAATCAAAGAAGAAAAACAAACTAATATAAGCAAAGGAGGGTCCTAATTTTTTTTAGAATTTTGGGAAATTGTTGCAGCTGCAACACAACCCTATGTGTACGGGTATCAACAACCCACTTACTCTTCCAATTATGGCTTTGTAGCACCGCATAATCAAGGTACCCCACATCACAATGCTTCCATGCAACCCTATACGGGTCAAATGGGAGGAGTTTATTATGGCCAAGGCCATGGTATTTTTAGCAATCAACCTTACATGAACTAGAACTATCAGGGAGCGTGGCATAGTCCGGCTCAACCTAGGCTTTCTTTCCTCATGACATTAAACTTACCTGACTTCTTGAGACAGATGAACGATCCGGTGTCTCATGACCTGACCTGGCTGACTGTCCCTAACAAGCTTCCTTCGAACATTCCCAAGTTCGAGGGTAAGGCGAGAGAAGATCCTAGTGAGCATGTCACCACTTTTCACCTTTGGTGCTCTTCCATTTCCTTACATGACAATTCAATTCGTTTGAGGCTATTTCAACGCACCCTCACGAGGCTTGCGGTGAAATGGTATATAGAGTTACCGAGGGGGGCATACGTTTTATTTGATGACCTTGTCATGAATTTCCTCAACCACTTTCAGCTACCCGTACGTTATGACGTTGGTACCAAACTCTTGTCGACCTTCCAACAAGATAAAGCCACACACATTTTGGATCACATTCAAGAGTGGCGAAGACGGAAGCAGTTGATTAAAGCCTTTATACCACCGTAATTTCTCCTTGAATGGTTCCTCAAATCATTGTTACCTTACATTGCAAAGGATGTTTCTACATCCGAAGTTCAAAACGAGGAACAAACAATCTTTAGGGCACAAGAGTTGGATTTGATCTACGCTCAATCCATAATTTTGTATGAGATTATACCTAACGCTCTGTGATCTAGTTTCGATCCCAAGATCAAGCATGTACCACATGCTATTGGAATTGTGGGTTCTACAAGTACCAAACCTACGGATTCGGTCATGAAACAAGTGAGACAATTGTCTATTAACTAGTCCGCGCTGGGACAAGCCACAGCTTCATCTCAACCTACCCAATCGGCGAGTGTACTTTCCGTGCAATCATTGGACTTGAAGGGCAACCAGCAGCCTAGAAGGAATAAGAAAAAAGGGAAGAATAACCGTAAGGGTGGGAATAAGAACGAAAAATTCTAAGAATAATGACAAGAATGCTTGTAATGCTGGGGGGACAACCAAACTAAACGAAAGGTGAAGTTTCCTTGTAATTTGTGTAAGGACAACCACCTCACTTACTTGTGCCCTCGTATGGAAGATGCCTCAAGGTTCATAGCATAAGGCCCAACTGTGTTGACGAATCCTTTACCCAACAATCAAAATATGAGCTCGAGGACCATTGATCCTATTTGTGCATCGGGTGGAAATCAAAATCTGCCAAAATCCAATAGTGGTCATGGATGCATCAACATGATGAGTGCTGCTAAGGTTGTGACTTGTACAAAAGATTATGGTTCGTCACAACTGGATCTTGGGAAAGAACCCTCTCCACCGGAGAACCCTTTGCATATTGAAACCTACGGATAAACCTGAATCTTCGCCTCACATTCCTAAGGGAGTCCTAAAGTGTTCAGGGCACAATCCTAATGCCTGAGCTACCCACAACTATTCAGTTGTTGAGGATTTGGGCCAAACTCCTTGTGCGATGTCTGCGCTTGAAGTGGTTCAGACTTGTCCTTAGTAGAGGATGGATTTGTTGTCCGCTCTTGGGGTTAGTGACAATATCTCTTCTTCCATTATCAGATTTGAAACCATGGGAGTACAGCCTCGCTTTCCTTACTACGTGTCTCTTTTGATTCATGTAGAGTGTCTTAATAAGACCATCAAATGCATTGTCATTGATGAAGGCACTGCTGCTTCTATGATGTCTTTGTTGTGTTGGAAGGGCTTAGGTTCTCCCGAGTTGTCTCAATCCACTACTATGTTGACAGCTTTCGATGGTAGATCATTTCAGTCTCACAGAATTATTCCTTCTCTAAAAGTCCAATTGGGAGGGAAGACTGTTGCGATCGAGGTCGAGGCGGTTGATGCGCCTCTTGACTACAATCTTTTAAGTAATCAGAATTGGATGTATAGTATGCAAGCCATAGCTTCCTCCCTCTTTCGAGTGATATGATTTCCATTTAATGGGAAGATTGTTACAATTAATCAAACGTCATTCAAAAATCCGTGTGTCAATGCATCATCGGGAGCTTCTATCCTGATTATCGATCACTCTCAGCCAACAACGTGGGTATGTATCCTTCTCTTATGGGAACCTTTAGTTGTCCTACTCCCATGCTTATGATTGGGTCTAGTTTTGGTGGGGTTTCATCCTCATTGAATTCGATGTCTTTTCGCACTACCCATATGGAGGACCCTTGGATCCTTCCTTCACCGAGTTCTTCGGTTGGACCTATTGAAACGAATGTGTCGTTTCCTGCAACGATGATAGCATATCAAGTGAATATTGATCAAGTTGCAGAGCCTAGTCCTATCTCTTCAAAAATGGAGGAGGAGGACCCATATGCGCTTCCTACATGGGCAGTTGAGTCATCTCATACACATGATTGCCTTGACGATGTTTTTTCATCAGATGAAGCCATTATTGAGGCCATGTCTTGGGTTGAGCCACCTTGGGAAGAGTTGCATCATCGATCATGTTATCTTCCAGAGGTTGACCGTGTGGAGCGTGATGAATTTAGGGAGATTCTTAGTGAGAAGATTGGTAGGCCCGTTGTTCCATTTAGCTCTCCTGGTCAGATGGTTGATGGGAACATGGCAAATTTATCACCAACTATTCCTATCAATATTTCTCGCAATTTTGGCAAGGTTGAAAATGTCTACATTTGGGCAGATTGTTCCCCTAATGAGATCAAGGAGTATACCACGTTGTTTAAAGAGTTTTGTGACATCTTTGCGTGGTCATACAAGGAGATTCTAGGTATCGACCCTCGTATTATCGAACATGAGATCAAAACCTATCCGAATGCGAAGCCGTTTCGACAACGTTTGCATGCTATGAATCCTAGAAAAGCACCTGCTATTAGGGCAGAGATAGAAAAAAATTTGAAAGCTGGTTTTATCTATCACGTTCCCTTGATGGAATGGGTTTCAAATCCCGTTCTGGTGGATAAGAAGAAGGGAGTGATCTGTATATGCACTAATTTTTGTGACTAAATCGTGCATGTCCTAAGGATAATTTCCCCACACCATTTATTGATCAGATTTTGGATGAATGTGTCGAGAGTGAGGTATTTTCCTTTATAGATATAATCAGATTCAGATTAAGCCCGAGGATCAACATAAGACCGCATTTATTTGTCCTTGGGGTACTTTTACATATCGAAAGATGCCATTCGGCCTTAAAAATGCCGGAGCTACATCTTAGAGAGCTATGACCTTAATTTTTCACGATCTCAAAATGATTATCGAAGTGTATTTGGATGATCTCACTGCTCACTCTCATCTGAGGGTGCATCATCCATATCATTTGAGATTAGCATTTGAAATATTCCGTCATTACCAGGTTCGTTTAAATCCTCATAAGTGCATTTTTTGCATGACTGTTGGTCACTTGCTAGGATTCATCGTGTCCAAGGAGGGTATAAGAGTCGATCCCTTAAAGGTTGAGGCAATACTTCAATTGTATCCCCTGCATAATATTAGACATATTCAGTGTTTGCAAGGCATGGCAAACTTCTTGTGGAGATTTGTGGTTAATTTTTCCAATTAAGGATTTATGCGTCTTTTAAAGAAGGACACTCCTTTTTACTGGGATGAGTGAGCCTAGGAGTACTTTGATGCTCTTAAGCGAGCTTTAGCAATGGCCCCCGTGCTTAGTCCGCCTGACTATAGCCGTGATTTCTTGATTTATGTGGTCGCGTCCATGGAGACAGTTGGTATGGTTTTGGTTCAGGAGGATGAGGAGCTCCATGAGCATGTCATATATTATTTGAGCCAAAACCTTATTGATGTGGAAATACATTATTCCCATGTGGAGAAGCTTACCTTAGCCACCGTTCATGCAGTCCAACGTTTGAGGCATTACATTCTTCTTCGCCAAACTTTGGTCGTAGCTCATATCAATCCATTTCAGTTCATCCTCGCTAGAAGGATGATAGGGGGAAAATACAATAAATGGATTTTCATTTTGCAAGAGTTTGATCTCGAATTCGTTTCGGTGAAATTGAAGAAATCTTTGATCTTTGCGGAGCTCATATATGATTTTCCAAGTTTGGAGGAGGAGAAAGCTTATGATGATACGTTTGTCGATGAGTATATTTTCCTTATCGCAACTTTGGACCTGTGGTACAGGGATATCAATGTATATTTGCAGACATTGAAGGTCCCTACTCACCTTTCATGGGATGAGCGACAACGATTACATCATGTAGCTAAGAACTACCTTATAGTGGATAACACTTTGTAGCGCCGTGGGGTAGATTCCATTCTGCGTCGTTGTTTAACCCATGATGAGGTTGAGGTTGTGCTGAATGATTGCCACGGAAGGGCACGTGGTGGTCATCTATCTGGGCTTTCTACAGCCCAAAAAATATTAATAGCAGGATATTTTTGGTCGTCCATCTTCAAAGATTGCATTAATGTGGTTAAGAAGTGCCACCCTTGCCAGGTGTTTGCACGCAATATGCACTCGCATCCAGCCCCATTACATCCTATTGTCACTGTTGGTCCCTTCACCAAGTGGGGGATTGACTATATGGATTGAAACCCAGCTTCGGCTAGGGGGCATCATCACATTATAGTGGTTGTCGATTATTTCACAAAATGGGCAGTGGCTATGCCCACAATTAAATCTGACGGTAAGATAGCCGCGCATTTTGTGTTCAACCAGATTATCACACAGTTTGGTATTTCGAAAGAGCTTGTCACTGACTATGGTAGGCAATTTCAGAATAAAATGACGGAAGAGTTGGCTTCCAGGTTAGGGTATAAGCAAGAACATTCATCTTATTATTACCCTCAGGCGAATAGACAGGTTGAAGTAGTGAATAAATCACTTAAGTCTATTCTCCGGTGAACCATCGCACAAAGCAAGACCAATTGGCATATTATGTTGTATCCTTCTTTGTGGGCCTATAGAACCGTGGTTAAGACTGCCACCAGTTTCTCTCCACGTCAGCTTGTGCATGGGTTGAGTCAGTTTTACCAGTTGAATGTGAAATACCTTCTCTGAAGCTAGCTGTAGAGCTTTTACTGGACACTTCCAAATTGGAAGAACGTTTGTTCCACTTAAAGCAGCTTGATGAGCAGCGCCAAGATGCCTTAGTGGCTCTGGAGGTTAACAAGTTTCACGTCAAGGTCCAGTATGATAAGTCTATCTGTCTAAGGAGGTTTAATGAAGGTGACTTGGTCCTTTTGTGGGATCAAGCTAAAGAACCCTTGGGGGTAGGGAAATTTAATCCCATGTGGCATGGTCCTTACGTGGTTAAATGGGTCTTAGAGAAAGGTGCTTATGAGCTGGTTGATTATGAAGGGATAGCCTTGGCGGAGCCTAGAAATGGGCTATATCTCAAAAAATACTATGCATGATCTTCAGCCAAGGATGATTGTTGTATATTATTGTACAGTTTTTGAATTGCATAGTTAGGTTTTCTTATGGTGATTGGGTTTGTTGATTAGCTTTCATTTCTTATGGCAAATGTCAATGGAGTCTTCCATTTACATGAGATTCACCGATGGTGCTATCCGCCACACTCAAAACTCAGCTTCGGCTGCTTGGGTGATTTATACTCCTACGTTTCAAGTATTGTCTTTAGGAGGCATATACGACCTTCTTCGAAAAATGTTGTTGAATATAGTGTCGTTATTGAGTTATTGCGTGATGCCATTTCACATGGTGTTCTCTCTCTTGAGGTACGTCTTGATTCGCAGTTAGTGGTTTCACAGCTTAATGGCTTGTATCGTATTAGGGATCTGACATTATTACGAATATTCTTATGTGTGAGATTGCTAGAACGACAATTTCAGAATATAACATACATTCATGTTCCAATAGTTTTTAATCAAGTTGCTAACTCATATGCTAACTATGTGTTAGATTGACATTTGTTTCATAGACCATAAGCATATCACAAACATACATTTTACACACATGCAAATATAAATAAAATCAATCATCATAAATTTTTTTCATTAATATCCAAAAAGTGACGTCATAATACATAAAGTGTCATATACAAAATTGGGGCTTCTGAGCCACCAAAATATAATACACGGTCATACAAAAATGAATACACTCAGGTCTCTAAGCTTGAGGAGGAGGGGGGTTCTGATAATGATATAGCACTACAGCTCTAGCTAGCCATCGAAAGAGTCGAACCCATGCTCATGGTACACCAACCACCTGACGCTGCATAGCCTCAGGCAAGTCCTTGACTTGCACCATGGGTACCCTGTGTGTCAAGCGTACGAAGTTCGTGTGAATGCTTTGGACCGTCCACTCTGCATCCGCACCCATGATATCATCTCCTCTTCCCCTCTGTCGATGACGAGGGAATCCTTTTGGCCACCATGGTCCTACATCTGCATACACATGATAGATTGTCACTATGTGTCGTCACACAAAAAATATGTCTTTTGAGTCAATATATCAAAAAACACAAAAAAATTGAATAATTTAAAAACTTAAAAAGTGGGTTTGGGATTCGTTACCTATGTCGCCATAAGCTGCTTCTCATGGTAGTGGAATATCTGGATCTCCATGGAAGTATATCCCTGCATAGGGGTAGTCATCTATGGCAACAATCTGTCTCATCCACCATGGAAAGAAGTATTCTGGGTAGGGGTTAGCCACCCTACCTCTGCCCAGTCTGCGCATAACATTTTCCCAATGTTGTTGGGCTGGATCTTGAACTCCATGTGGTACAATGTCCACTCTAGGGCTTAGCCCTGGTACCCACTCAAAAAATAACGTGCTCAATATGCTGCTAAAACCAAATTTCCACACCCTACCCATCTTGAAGTCACTGAGCTGTTGTTTCATGTTGCTCAACAACGTCGTGCTCCATTCGTACATTGTAGGTCTCATACACTCCACCACATAGAACATCATTAGCCATGAGGCCTGGTGGATTGAAGCTAGTCCTGCAATCCTGCCTAATGCCAATAGTATGGCCTTCAGTCCCAAAATATGTATAGAGTTTGTCGGGATTTGACTCCCAACCTTTTTCGTCTCCGAAAAATAGTACACAACTATGTACTCATCAATAGTCAACCTGCCTCCAGGTCCATGAGATCAGAGATTCACCATCTCTCCTCGTCGGGACAAACCAGTGATAAAGTATATTTCCTCAACCTCAATGATAAGCGACATCTCGTCAATCTGAAATGTCTCAGATTATGGATCCCAATAATCAACTAGCAACTAGAGTAGTCTTGTTTTGGCCATCAGGCTGCCAAGATACCAAAAATTGTATAGACCACATGCCCGTAATGCTTGTTGGGCCATAATATCACCTTGCACAGCCTCCTCCACATCACCATGCTCTCTTTCCCTCCACTCTAACACCATCCTGTACAAAAAACCCTGATTTTCGCATGGGACAAAACGCACAATTATGGATGGCCTAAAAAATTAATTGGACCATGAAAATTCAAAAAATTTGCATGAAATAGGAAGAGGAGGGCATGAGAATCTACCTGGATCAAGCGGGCAGAGATTCCGCTGGATGATGCTCCCGGAATTCGCTTCGGAAGTTCTGAGCTCAAATACACTATGTTGGGTAAAAATTTCAAATGATATGAAAAATTTTAAATTTTTTACTATATATAGAAAATATTTGAAACTTTTACCCACTTTCTATAGTTTTTGACCATTTTGGACTGTTTGAACTAATTTGATGATGTAGGAGTCCATTTTGAGTGTGGTTTGACCGTGGCTTTGATCCGTTCATGCCTACTACATGTATGATGTCTAAATTGGCATATGGTTTAGGTTTCACATCCATTTGCATTTTGCATGACCTTATGACCATTTGAATTTAACCTTAGGTACGAACCCATTCCATCTCGTCACAGAACCTTCTTGCTGTTTTAGAAGTGACATGTTGTGAATGGTAGAGTTTTAACATACATGGGTACCCTAGTTAGATCATGTTTTGCATTTGGTGCCCATGCCGACATTTTTCCTCTAGGGTGTGGGAGTCCTTTGTATAGTACCTCCATGACTTTGAGCAAGAGCTTCATACTCCTCTTGACCTTTATGCTGGCCTTTTCCTCGGGACTCCCTTGTATATGTCAAGTTGTAATTGCATTATCATGAATTTTTCTTGCCTTAATGAGCCTTATGCCGACTTGCCTGACTTTGATTATCAGCCATATAGCCCAAGCTTGTCTCATGTCTAGCCAAGTAGAGTCATTTTATATATCTTTTGCAGCTTGATTCCCCATTTTTACCAGGAGGGGACTTTCTCTCGAGTGTCATTATCCTTCACATGTTCCCTTGCATTGACCATAGGTGTGTTTTGCTGCTTGGAACTAGTTTGTTTTCCCCTTGACACTCGTCTCCTCCTTGATTGTAACTATATAGCACTTTTATTCTTTTTCAAGCTTCTCAAAAAATCTGAAAAAGTCCAAAAAATAAAAAAACAAAAATTCGGACAGGGAAAGATGTTATCTTTGGTAGCAGTCGTTTCACCTTCGAACAGAGCACTATATATCACATTTGTTGGTTGGGTTAGTAGTTTGAATTTAGAAGCTATACTCGTATCTCTGAGTTTACCTCCACCGACTGGTTAAGCTTCCAGTCCCTATGGAGCCTCTATCGATGCCTCATGTGTCGTAGAGATGGCCCAGTTTTGTATATTGAGTCTATGATGCCTACATTCAGTCACCATTTTCCTTTATGCTCTTGTTTGAAGTAAGTTGAAGCATGAGTCGGCCATTCCTCAGTTGTCTTGACTTTGCATGTCGTCCCTTCCTGGTACTATTACCAGTTTGTGCACATCTTATTTGAGTCCTTCCACATTATACAATGTTGTTGAGTGCCTCCTGTTGGTTGATGGGAGATGCCTTAATGCCCTCCTTCCAGCAGATTCCATCCCATCGACTTCAGATCATTTATTCTGGGATAGGAGTCTAGAGTCATTTGAGTGCCTTGAGGCTTACAGTCATTAGTGGTAGGTTCTATCACCATCGACAATTTTGGGAATACATAAATGTCCCCTAATCGATGGATTCTTTCAAGTGTTCAACCTCAACACATTTATTTGCACTTGTTAGATTGCACTCTAGTACCTTGATTCCCATTTTCATTATCAGTGGGTGATCTTGCATTTGTTAACGGTATACATCAATGACCGGTAATCAGACGATGGACTATTGTGTTTGACCTCGACACCTTTATTCACAGAGTAGGACATGTACTTGTAGCGGTCTGTGTAGAAGACTTTCCAGATTGGTGGCATTTCTTATATGCTACCTCCTTGATTGTGCCAGTGTTCATGAGATTTCAGCTCTCGTGACTTGATTCCAGTGTATACCAGATATCTTTAGCCATTATGGAGATCTTGATCCATGGTATATCTTCACCTTTCATGGAGATCTTGGTCCTTTGTATATCTTCATCATGAAGATTATGATCTATTGTATATTGTACATGGCGATGATCACACATGTCACAGTTTGTATATCATGCTTATTCATGGCCATTGTACTCTTATGTATCTAGGACTGCTATATGTATTTACAGTCATGTGCAGAGTTTCATTATTGTATTATACTATTGGATGGCTGATTCTTCCACCTGTTTCTTCATCACTCCACTTCTAGGATGGGCTTATAATGTATTTTGGCCATCGTATTACCCCTCTGACCTCACACATTAGGGGGCATCTGTTATAGCTGATTTTACCACACATGATAGATCACATATATATGGCCTTCCATGTCCCTCTGCAGACTCTTTAGACCCCATGGACTATTTTTGTACCTTTGATGTTTCCAATATCATCCCTAAAAACACTCATTATTTGTTGTATGCGACTTTTAAACCCTTTCTCGCGTATATATCGGATATTACCCCTAAACCCGCATACATCGAGATGTGTGCAAAAGGCCAAATGTTTTGAATTTTTCCTTGAAGTGGATCTGAGTCACTTGTCTCTTGGCCTTCCATATGCCTCAAGATCACTCAGATCTGACCTTCCATTACCCCATTGAAGCACTATATAAGGAACCCTTTGGATACATTGAAGAGGGGAGGAATTGAAGAGCAAGAAAACTATAGTCCATTGTTGTCGTAGCTTGCTTATACTTGAGTTTGCATCCCTTTGTCCCTTGGAGCACTTTGTGTTCTTCCCAAGCTTTCCTTTGCTTGTGAGCTTGCTATCGAGAGATGGAGGATTGCGGTGGTGGAGGCCTAGGTGGAGGACTCAGTTTCTCCGGTTCGCAGACGTGCTGACAGAGGTTGTCACTCATGTAATCTCATATTTATATTAATAGAAATATCTTTTCCTATCCAATGATGTGCATTTAAATGAATATTGAATCCATGGATGCTTTTAATTTATTATACATCATTGATTATATATGCTAGAGTAGGTCTAACACCATTATATAACATGCTTGTCTTGTTTGTTGTTGTTGAGAGAGCAAATTGCTAACATAAGCGGGATTGGAAAAAGCTCAACGGGGATCTACATCAACTGTCTGGAATAAGGTATGTTTCGAGATCCTTTAGTGTTAGATGTTTTATTTCTCTTGCATATGGGGAAGGGATTGATTTCTTCGGTTTCTCTGTCTATTGTGGTACACCCCAAGCCATAGAAATTTTTCTCTGTAACACTCTTCACCTTCCAAAAACGTTCCATTACTCATATTTTTGAATTTGGGGTTTAGTCATGACATGTGTAAGGAATAGTTAGCTGCCCAAGGTCTCCATGAACCTCCAAATGTCCTTATGAAGCAATGCCACTTTATTTTCTCCATATTTATTATTTGTATGACCCAATTTAATGTGCAAATGAAAAAATATGGTTCTATTGGGTCCCATAGCTACCTTATTGCAAGATTTAATGCCTCCTCCCCAACCTAGGGAACTAGTAGGTGAGTGAAACATTGTCAACTAGTAGTCTCATTGGGATGGGGACATGGTAGTACTCCCCACCCATATTGCGTGTCCTCAAGCAATGCCAAGTTTGGATGCTGCAAAACGTGTTCCTCTTCCCAAGTGGCTTCCTGACTAGGCAAATCCTTCCATTGTACCAAGTGTTCTTTTATTGTTCTGCTTCTTAATCTCCGCTCCCTTGTTTTTAAGATTTGTTCTGGAATGAGAACAAGTTTTCCTTCATCATCCAAATGAGTTAAAGTATATGAAACTAAAATATTCTGACCTATAACCTTCTTTACACATGAAACATGAAACACATTATGAATTTTACTTCCCATGGGAATCTCCAATTCATAGGCCACTTTTACAACCTTTCGAATCACTTTGTAGGGACCATAAAACCTTGGTTTGAGTTTTTTCTGAACCTTTACCCTTTATGGTGGTTTTTTTGTAGGGATGAAACCTCAAATACACAAATTCATTCACTTGGAAGTGTCTCTCCACTCTATGTTGGTCTGCATATTGTTTTTGCTGATTTTGGGAAACCTGCAAGTTATCTTTCAAAGTCTTCAAAATTTATTGACTTTCTTCAATCCAATCCTTAGCCTTTGGAGCTCTACTATCACCAAAAATGTGGTCAATAAAAGTGGATGCATCATAACCATAAAGTGTTTTGAAAGGATACCTGCCAATTGACATATGAAAAGTAGTATTGTAACAAAACTCACCCAAATCCAATCATTTTATCCATGTTTTTTGCTTCCCAATAATATAGTTCCTCAAGTAGCCTTCTAACCATTGATTCACCATCTATGTTTGGAAATTAGTTTGTGGATGATATCTTGTTCTAGGTGTCAAATATTTCCCCACCATTTTGAAGAGTTCTTGCCAAAATGCACTCAAAAATATGTTATCTTTGTCACTAACAATGCTCTTAAAAAGCACATGCAATCTAAAAACTTATTTAAAAAATATTTCAGCCACTTGTGTAGCAGTAAAAGTGGTAGTAGCAACAAAGAAATGAGAAAATTTAGTGAGCTTAGCCACCACCACAAATATGCAATCCTTACCAAATACCTTGGGCAAACCAGTGATGAAGTCCATGGAAATGCTCTCCCATTTTTGTTTTGGAATAGGCAAGGGGTGTAAGAGGCCAGTTGAATTAGTGTGCTCCACTTTATTTTGCTGACACATGGGGCATTAATTAACATACTTCATAACATCAACCTTCAACTCTTTCCCTCAACATTCGGTATGTTTTGAAGAAACCGGGGTGACCTGCTAGAGGAGAATCATGAGCTTTCTTTAAAATTTCCTCCTTCAAACTTGAACTAGGGACCAAATAGATTATATATTTGTATTAGATGATTCCTTCCAACACCATATACCTATCATCATGTTTAGTCCCATAAAAAACACAATAAATCTTATCCTTGGCATAAGGCTACTTCTAATGCGGCTTTGCAATTTTCTGCTACATCCAATAGAGAAATAGAAGGTCTTCTAGATAAGGAATCATCTACCACATTATTTTTTCCCTTTGCATATTCAATATCAAATTCAAATGCTTGAATCTTAATCACCCACTTTTTCTTCCTTTCATCTAGATCCTTTTGAGTGAGATAGTACCTTAAGCCGTTATGGTCAGTTTTGACCACAAATTTGTTTCCCACCAAGTATTGTCTAAACTTGATCAAAGCATGCATGATGGATAACATTTCTTTATCATAAATGGATTAAAATTTCTCATGTGGATATAGATTCCTACTCTCATAATCTATTGGGTGTTGTCTTTTTTTCATGACTGCTCCAATGCCCTCTCTTAATGCATTAGATTCCAAGGCAAATGGTTTAGAAAAACTAGGTAAGGCTAGAATAAGACAATTGCTTATTACCTCTTTCATTCTATGGAAATATTTTTCAGCCCCTTCAAGGGCCATTTGCGAGCATATTTATTTGTCAAATCAGTGAGAGGTGAAAGTGAGTTGGGAGAACCCCTTCACAAACTTTCTCTAGTAGGTGCAAATTCCAATGAATCCTCTCAATTCAGTGAGATTTTTGGGACGAGGCCATTCTATAATGGCTCTTATTTTCTCCATATCCACCTTCACACCATCTTCACCAATGATGTGTCCAAGATACAAGAGCTTTGTCAAACCAAACTCACATTTTCACATCTTAGCAAACAAATATTGATGATGCAGAATTTTTAATACCTCTTCTAGATGATGCAAATCTTCCTTCCAAGTTTTACTGTAAATAAGAATGTCATCAAAGAAAACAAGTACAAAATTTTGAAGTTGCTTATGGAATATATTTTTCATGCATGATTCGAATATTCATCATAATAATATCCGGTGTACAATAGATTACAAATAGGTATAATTCGAATGCATGAGTAATGAACTCGAATCCTCCAAGTGGATAAGAATGTTTCTAACTGAATCTCTAACTCAAGGTCTCCCAATCAATATCGGAGTCCATCAAATCAACTCTCTGATGACCAATACCTCCAACAAGCAGTAACAACTGGTTAACTCGGTGCAACTAAGTATGGTAGGTGAACAAAAGCGCTACTCCACATGCATGCATGCATTATCCATGCAAAGCATGTGCTAGCTAACTAATAGTGACTCATCTGAAGGTAACTGAAGGCTAACTGAGGCTAGCTAGTGCTAACTCCAACTAACTGAAGTAGGTTGGTGTCGAGACTTCCAGTGGCTCCTAAGATGTAGGGATTGGCCTATGAGGCACCCCCACTGATGCATGCACATGCAGTAAGTGGTAGTTAACCTCTAGCATTGTCCCCCACACTTCAATAATTGATACATGTGGCCCCATTGGGCCATGTGGACCCAATAGAACTAGTGGACCCATTTAATTAATTTAGGTTCCTAAGTTAGGCTAATTAATCTAATAGAAAGTATGAATAAGGAAGGATTAATAATCGTAACACCCCCCTGAATCCTAACTTGGACAACTTGTGGGCCCTGGTAATAAGACCATAGGTCACCCAATATACAATCTAAGAGACATAATAAAAATGAGGTAGGAAAACCTCTTGGGAAAACCCCCCTCAAGATAGGAACTAAGAATCAAGCCGTAATGCCCAAAAGAGACCTGAGAAAGGATAATCTATTTTCAGTAAAAGACTTGGTAAAAATATTTGCAATATGATCCTCTGTTGGACAATAGTACAATGTAATGGTTCTGTCATGCACCAGTTCCCAAATGTAGTGCATGTGAACTTCTATGTGCTTTGTCCTCTACTTCTAAACAAGATCACTAGAGATCTTGATTGTACTATGGTTGTCACAATAAAGATCTACTATAGGTGAAGTCTGAATCCCAAACTATGTCAAGATGCCATGCAACCAAACTGCCTAAATAAATGCATTCACATCTTCCTGATACTCTGCTTCTGTTGAAGAAAGTGCAAGGGTTGCTTGCTTCTTGTAGGACCAACAAATTGGTCCATATCCAATCATGAATACAAAACCCAAGGTGGATTTCCTATAAATTCCATCTCCTGCCCAGTCTGAGTCTGTAAATACTGTGAGATCTAGTTGTGCTGCAGCAACATAGTGGATCCCATAATCAATAGTACCCTGCACATAGTGCAAGATCCTCTTTGATTCCTTCCAGTGCAGCTCATGTGGCTCCTACATATATCTGGCAGTAGCACTCATAGCATAGGATATGTCTGGTCTTGAATGAGTGAGATACAAAAGGCTTCCAATGAACTTTCTGTAGAGATTGTTGTCCACCAAAGGTGTGGAACCACCTTCTTCAAGCCTGAAGCCTGACAAGAAGGGGCAGGGGGCTGCCTTGCAATCCTCCATGTGGAACCTCTTAAGCATGTCTGATGAATACTTGGACTGTGAGATCATGATTCCCGAAGTCTTCTGACTTACTTTGAGGCCAATAAGCTATCTTAACAGTCCTAAGTCAGTCAAAGTAAATGCTTTATTAAGAGAAGACTTCATGCCTCTCAATCCAGCAACAGAGGTGCTAGTAATGAGCAAGTCATCCACATACAATACAACTAGAAGCAAGAACCCCTCCTTCTTCTTCATGTAGACATTGAAATCATATTTACACCTTTTAAACTTTTGAGAGATGAGGAAAGTATCCATCTTGGAGTACCATGCCCTTGGGGCTTCTTTGAGTCCATATAGTTGTTTCCTCAATCTGCAAACTAGGGAAGGATCATCAATAAATCCCTCGGGTTGTTTCATATAGATCTCCTCCTCCAAATCTCCATGGAGGAAGGAACTCTTCACATCCATGTGGTGTACTTCCCATCTCTTGGAAGCAACAATGGCCAAAACCAGCCTGATGGAGTCCATTCTAGCTACTGGAGCGAATGTCTCATTGTAGTCCAAGCCTTGGACCTCAGAATACCCTTTTGCCACCAATCGAGCCTTGTACTTGGTTGTGGTCCCATCAGCAGCTATTTTGGTTTTGTAGATCCATTTGCACTGTACCAACTTCCTTCCTAGAGGTAAGGGGACAAGTTCCCAGGTTTGGTTTTCATGTAGTGAATCAAACTCCTCATCCATGGATGCCTGCCATCTAGGATCATGGAAAGCCTCCCTAAAGGATTGAGGATCTGAACCAAGCATCATAAAACATCTCTCAGCAAAAAGAGGATATGTGTGAGACAGTGCTACACTGTCCTTCTGATATTGGGACCTCGTTCTTCTTTTCTCATCCGAATCCCCGACACCATCTCCAGTTGCTTCTATGAGTTGTTTGGCCCATTTAGGCTATTGTAATGATGTAGATGTTGGATCTGGATCTAGATCCCTTTAAGTTGTAAGCTCAATGTTTGGATCAAACTAAGATGACTCCTCTTCTGAATTTGAATTTGAAATTTCAGGATTTAAAACTGAAAATTCAATAGGAAGTGAAGGAATGTTTATACCTTCATCAGCTTCGAATGGAAGCTGTGATGTTGCTAGAACTGAGAATGGCATGAAGTGAGAGAAATAGTTTTCCTTGGAGGCATGGTTAGCAATCCCTTTCGATACAATCTCCCCAGTTGAGATATTGGTGGTCTCTACTGAGTTAGGTCCAAACAATACTTGCTTTGGTGAGCCAGTATGGGTCATCTGGTAAAAAGATAATAGATCAGCTACAAGTGAGGGCACATATAGGACATTTCTAAACATGCCATGCTTCACTCTGATGGTACCCTTCCCTGTTGTTGGGATTTGGGAATCATCTCCCATATGAATAGTGGGCCCTTCTTTGACACTAAGAGAGGAGAAGAGATCCTTGGTGGCAACCATGTGGTTGGAGGCTCCATAATCAATCAAATAGGTTGTAGACCGAGGTAGTCCTGCTTTCAAAGCATGACATCTTTCATGTCCATTATTAGACTGTTTTTCTCTTTGAATGTTATGCTACTTGAGAAGAGTAGAAATTTCATCCAGTTCCTTCCTCATACAATGATCTTCAAGGTGATACCCTTTTTCACAGTAGGGACATAATGTTTTCCCAAATTTCTTCTTCTTAGAGCCGAGGGCCCTTTCAGAAGCTTGCTGATTTTGTTTAGGCTTTGAATCAGCTGCCTTTGGCTCCTTCTTCTTTGATTTCCCCTTTGATTTCACTTTGAAAGAGTTAGTAACCAATAGAACTTAATCTTTGGAGGTCTGGAGGACTCCCATTCGAATAAATTTGTTTTGTTCTTTGATTAAGGACTCGGAAAATGAATCTAGAGAAGGTAGTTTCCAATCAGGAAAGATTTCCCTCTTGGAATGAAACATAGAGACATAGACAGAGTACTAAGGGCCTAGTTTGTTGAGTATGGAAAGGAAATTCTACTCATCCTTCCACTCTATCCCGCGCTGTCTACATTGGAGTACTAGAGACTTGAATTTGGAGAAAAATTGTTCAATAGTCTTGAAATTGGTGGGATGTAAAGATACCAACTCATTCTCTAGAGCATGTCCCTGAAGCTCATCTTGTTTATTAAACAAGATATCAAGATTCTCCCAGGATTCTCTGGGAGTCATCAATCCTTCCAGTTGGAAGAGGAGACATCTGGAAATATAAGTACATAAGTACCCAGATGCTTCATCACAATGGTTCAGAAACATGTTCCGCTCAATCAGCTGATGAGGCTCAGCCTCCCATCCATGTATGATCCTGTGGTAGCCATGCTTGCACAAGGCCAACTGCATATCAATCCTCCAATCAATTTAATTGGAAGTTGTGAGGATCTGTGGCTCAAGGGTTTGAGAACTCATAATTGCTCTAGTTGGAAGAGTACAAATGCTTCTCTCAAGCTACGTAGCACCTGTCAATCTCACTGCAAATAACACTAAAACATATGAACTGTTAGAATCATGCTTTTCATCCAGACATGAACATGTTTTAGGGTCCATCACACCCTCTCTTCTGCTCTGAATGAATCCAGAGCTAGCAAATTTTCATAAGGGACTTCTGTGGAAACCCAACTACTTCCGATGTTCGATGAGGAGAAACAAGCATGAAACCTGCATGAGAATGTTTTTATACCATATTAGAATTTGAATGCCATTAAGATCTTCAAGCAGAGAGTTCTGATTATGTTGCAGCAATTGAATGGAGGATGAACATACAAACCAAGCATAACAAACCACACGGGAAACGAACAAGTATTGCTCAAGAATTTATAGTATATTCATCATAGTAATATTCGGTGTACAATAGATTACAAATAGGTAGAATTCGAATGCATGAGTGATGAATTCAAATCCTCCAAGTGGATAAGATTTTTTCTAACTGAATCTCTAACTCAAGGTCTCCCAATCAATATCGGAGTCCATCAAATCAACTCTCCAATGACCAATAACTCCAACAAGCAGTAACAACTAGTTAACTCAGTGCAACTAAGTGTGGTAGGTGAACAAAAGCGCTACTCCACATGCATGCATGCATTATCCATGCAAAACATGTTCTAGCTAACTGATAGTGAGTCATATGAAGGTAACCGAAGGCTAACTGAGGCTAACTAGTGCTAACTCCAAATAACTGAAATAAGTTGGCGTCGGGACTCTTAGTGGCTCCTAAAATGTAGGTATTGGTCTAGGAGGCGCCCCCACTTATGCATGCACATGCAATAAGTGGCAGTTAATCTCTAGTATTGTCCCCCACACTTCAATGACTGGTACATGTGGCCCCATTGGGCCATGTGGACCCAACTGCACTAGTGGACCCATTTAATTGATTTAGGTTCCTAAGTTAGGCTAATTAATCTAATAGAAAGTATGAGCAAGCAAGGATTAATAATCCTAACACTAAAATCAATGCACATCCTCAAAGTTCCATCCTTTTTCTTTACCATAGCAACTGAAGAAGCATATGGACTGTAACTAGGCCTTATGTGTAATGTCCCCTTTTTGGAATTTTATTAAAATGCCCAATTTTTCATTTTTTTCACAATTTTGGCTCTTGACTAGTTTTGATGTCTAGACCTCCAAATTGACCCAAATGCTTCCAAATTTTCTCTGAAGGTACATGAATGATAGTATAACTTAAATATTATTTTCATGTATGTTTTTTTACCTCCAAATTACTTCTACAAACTTGTTTAATGTTCTATTCAAACTAGGAGTCTTTACTAGCAAATTGGGGCTCCAATTCCCCCTGGGTAATTGTCGGAAATGGCTTCACAAATGGTCCCAAAGTCACTTGAATTTATGAACAGAGGCTGGGTATGTGTAAGGGAAATTTTCAAAGTCTCATATGCATCATGTTTCAGTTTATACAGGCTGTTATGACTCTTTCCAAAACAAATCCCAAGTCACAATTTCGACCCTTGGGGAAAATGCACCAAATCTTCTCCCAATGCAATGAAAATGAGTAAAATGGATTGCAATGCTTAAGTACTGAACATGAGACTTGAAATACAAATTAATTATAGTCCATACATCATACATTTATCAGATATTCATTCCTCCATTCGAAATATAATCATTACCATGGCATATATCAAAATAGAGTGGAAATGGTCATTGTTTGCTCATCAAAAGTCATTTTGGAATACAAATATTGGGAATTTTGACTTGAAAATTTTTGAGAATGAATAATATAAAATATTTAACTAGTTACAATCATAAATTGACAATCAAAGTCTCTCCCAATTCGAAATCATCAGCATTGCAATGGTTCACAACAAGATAGTGGGGGAATGACATTATTTCTTCATTGTTCAACATTTTTACACGAATTATTTTGGGTATTTCGACCTGAGAGTATTATCAAAATGAAATAAATATCATATACATCATAAAATAATATAATTGGCATTATAATATTCCCCAAAGAGATCAATAGCTCACCCAAAGTGCAATCTCTCCATTTGCATGAATATGGTGTGAAAACTGGAAATAGTTGAGAGAGAGTGTTGCAATAGAAGAATCCACATGATTTCCTATAGATTACACCTTCAAATAATACTCCATTAAATATCCATGAAATTCCTGAGTGGCCTTTCCAAACACCAACTAGGATGGGAATCTTTCACCCTCAAAATTGGCTTAAGCAAGAAAACTAGTCATCCACTAGCTCTCACAATTCACAAATGAGCAAAAGCTTATTCTCATGGCTGATCCCTGTATTTTATAAAAATTATTAGTCTTCTAAGGTTACAAATCCATCCATAAACCAAATCCAAGTATAATTGGTGTGGCTGCTCATGCTATGCCATGTGGCCTCTCTCTTCACCTTCCCTCTTCTCCCAAATTTGAGTAGGAGCCTCTTGGCCTTCTCCAACTCCCAAATTTGATCTCTAAGATGCTCTATTCAGTCATGACATGTTATTATGTTAGTATTTCATACTTCAGATCTGATTTGTGTCATAACCGTCATAGGATCTCCATCATTGGTGTCATAGATGTCATAAATGTAAGGGGAATCTAGCCAAGTGTCCATGAAACTCCCATTTGGCTCTTCCTCTCCCATGTAAGTTACAATTCATCCCAAATTAGACCTATGGAGTATATGGATAAGTATATTAACCTTATAATCCATCCAAAAACATTAGGCTTTCCATATATTCGAATTTTCAAGAGAAAGATACCATTTAACATAGGAATTCTAGCTAGTGTGGGCCCCATAGTCTCCATGTGTCTTCATGCTCCATTGCCACTTCCATTTTCTCTTGTATTTATTTAATAATATTAATTATTAAATATTTATCCTCTTCTAACCTATAAACATCATTTATTATCCCCCTTATTCCAAATCTCAAAGCTTCCACCCCCAACCTAGGAAACTAGTGATTTTCCTCCTTGGCAATTATTTGACTTTTAGCATCCATTTGACAAATTTCATGAATACGGAAAATGTGATTTGGCCATTGTAACCCAATGAAAAATTTGGGACATTACAAATATTCCCTTCCCAATATTGCTTGTCCTCAATCAATTTCAAACATGGTTGTTGAAGAACCCACTTTCTATATGATTCTTTGAAGTTGCCACTAAGCTGCCCACTATGAGTCTTTGAGATTCCATGAAGATTTCAGAGAGGAACCACCATGCTTACTACTGCACTAATCTAATTAACATCGCCTTATTAATTTGGGAATCCATCTCCCATTCTGTTTGTTTCCCAAAGAATTTGAAATCGATGGGACTAAAAACTATACCAGGGTCCCATTGCTTGCGTTGCACTCAAATAATTAAGAGTGCTCTCTAACCCATACCATTTGGAAAGAGAATTTTTGGATCCCATTTTCTTGTATGCATCCTTCCAAACATCATGAGTGCATAATATATATCATTAAAGTATATAACAAAATAATAAAAATGTACATCAAGGAGGTGCCTCACTAAGAAATCATGAAAGTGTTGATACCTCCCAATGAGTAGACCACCATTTTCCAAGTGCATACAAGCTTCAAGTGACCAATCAAATCTGATCCAATGACATAGGTGAGGATCCCATGTCCCATTATGCTGCTCCAAAGATATATAATGTGCATCAATATAATCAGCCGTGTGTTCTTTCATCCAAGGAGTGAATGAAGAACCTCACCAAAATCTGAACCAAATAATGAGCAAAGAAAACATGAAGACTTCAAGTGGATCAAAGAAGTCTCATCAATACACCCATGAATATGTATATCATCATGAAATAATTGAGGATTTGTCTTCCAATGATAATGTTCTTCAATCACATATCTCTTCACCCAAGTGTGTGATGAAGTTCCTCCAACATCGAATAGACTAGGCAAGGAGCAAGGAAAATCATGAGTCTCCAAGTGACTCAAGAGAACATCATAGGTGCACCCATGTAGATGTGTATCATCATAATGTAAAAAAGGATGCTATTGAAAATGTAAATAATAATGTGCTCCAACCATGTCATCATAAAAATTCAATCTAGGAGTTCCATACTCCTCATGTGGCACCATCAAAAAGAACCCTTTCACCCATACTTCATTAGGATGAATGTTGAAAAACTTGGAAGTGTAGGATGTAGGAGAAAGAACAAACTCACCCAAGTGATCAGAAAGTACAAAATTTTTATCATGTGAAGGCTCCATAGGGGTATTATTATGCACCTCCCTTAAAAATGAAAAACTTTCCTCATAGGTTGGTCTCAATGTTGTGGAATCATGCAATTCTCCAAAAAGTGTGTAACCATTTTCAAGAGGCAACTCAAGTTCCTCTTCCACCATTACTAGTGATTGGATCTCATCACTATAATCCTCAAGCACATCAAGAACCTCCAATTTTTCATGTTTCTCATGATCCATCATGTCATGAGAATCCTCCAAGCAATCTACCTTATGAAAATCTGAAACATCGGAGGAAAAACAAGTGTCTTGCAACTTTTCAAAGTTGCTCATTTTGAATTGTGAGCTTATCAATAACTTCATTATTCTTCAAGTAGGATTCATGTAACCATTCAATAATCTCAATGACATTTTTTCTATCAAAAATAAAAGACATGAAATTACCTTCGATGTCGCACATTGCTCTTTGAATCTTCTCCATGTCTTCAAGGAATGATGGCTCCTCTAAGGAAGTAGCTCTCCAACAAGAATTTGATACCAATGCTTGAGTGTCATGGAGTATTCTAAGGGCCTCCTGGATATTATTTTCATTCATCTTTAAGGACCCTTCAAGAAAATAAGGCTCCTGCAAATGAACCTCCTCCTATTCTTCCTTCTTGCTTGGATCAACTTCATGATGCTCAAGTGGTGATGGGGAAGTTGATCTTGTTTCTTCTTCAACTACTACAAGGTCTTCGTTTTCATGTTTAATGGAATTTTGGCTTCCAGCCACATTTTGAAATCTGATCTCTATATCACCAACATAGATTTGTGAGCACCCATCAGTAGGTACTCCTTCATATTTCAAGAATCCATCAGTGGATGCTCTTTGTTTCATTTCCAAGGTAGCATGTGTTTAAAAAATATCTTCAATATTTTCAATAAAAACTTCTTCACACTCATGTGATGTCTCTTCATATTTTTCAGAGTCACTTGGGAGTGAATTTTGATCATCTTCATGTACTACTTCTTCTACTCCACATATTTCAGAACTAGGTGGTTCATGGGTCTCCTCCTTTTGCTCCTTCCAGCAAACTGATGCATTTTTCCCCTTGGTTTTCTTAAAATCAATATATTTTTCCCAAATTTGGATTGCCAAAAATTCAAATCCTTTCATAATATTCTTGGTCATGTCTTCAAATATAGGTTCCATTCTTTTCATTATCTCCTCACCATCATATGAGGTTCTCTTTTCATGCCTAGTCATAGTTTCCAAAAAATTGTCTTCTTCTCCTACTTTTTTTTCCTCTTCAACAAAAGCACTTTTGGGTTTCAATATATAATGGCGGTCCCTGAATTATTGTCCTAATAAATATCAGACCACATCAGGTGCCAAGATAATGCTCTAATACCACTGTAATTTCCCCTTTTTGGAATTTTATTAAAATGCCCAATTTTCCAATTTTTTTCACAATTTTGGCTCTTTACTAGTTTTGATGTCTAGACCTCCAAATTGACCCAAATGCTTCCAAATTTTCTATGAAGGTACATGAATGATAATATAACTTAAATATGATTCTCATGTATGCTTTTTGACCTCCCAATTACTTCTACAAACTTGTTTAATGTTCTGTTCAAAGTAGGAGTCTTTACTAGCAAATTGGGGTTCCAATTCCCCCTGGGTAATTACCGGAAATGGCTTCACAAATGATCCCTAAGTCACTTGAATTTATGAATAGAGTTTGGGTATGTGTAAGGGAAATTTTCAAAGTTGCATATGCATCATGGTTCGGTTTATACAGGCTGTTATGACTCTTTCCAAAACAACTCCCAAGTCACAATTTCGACCCTTGGGGAAAATGCACCAAATCTTCTCCCAATGCAATAAAAATGAGTAAAATGGCTTCCAATTCTTAAGTTCTGAACATGAGACTTGAAATAAACATTAATTACAGTCCATACATCATACATTTATCATAGATACATTCCTCCATTCAAAATAATAAGCATTACCATGGCATATAACAAAATAGAGTGGAAATGGTCATTGTTTGCTCATCAAAAGTCATTTTGGCATACAAATCTTGAGAATTTCGACTTGAAAATTTCTAAGAATGAATAACAGAGAATATTTAACTTATTACAATCATAAATAGACAATTAAAGGCTCTCCCAATTTGAAATCATCAGCATTGCAATGGTTCACAACAAGATAGTGGGGGAATGACACTATTTCTTCATTGTTCAACATTTTTACATGAATTATTTTGGGTATTTCGACCTAAGAGTCTTCTAAACATGAAATACATATCATATACATCAAAAAATAATATAATTGGCATTATAATCTTCCCCAAATATATCAATAGCTCGCCCAAATCGCAATCCCTCCATTTGCATGAATATGGTGTGAAAACTGGAAATAGTTGAGAGAGAGTGCTACAATAGAAGAATACACATGATTTCCTACAGATTAAACCTGAAAATAAGACTCCATTAAAGCTCCTTGAAATACCTGAGTGGCATTTCCAAACACCAACTAGGATGGGGATCTTTCACCCTTGAAATTGGCTTAAGCAAGAAAACTAGTCATCCACTAGCTCTCACAATTCACAAATGACAATTTCAGAAATGAGAAAAAGCTTATTCTCATGGATGATCCCTATATTTTATAAAAATTATTAGTCTTATAAGGTTCCAAATCCATCCATAAACCAAAGACAAGTCGAATTGGTGTGGCTACTCATGCTATGCCATGTGGCCTCTCTCTTCGCCTTCCCTCTTCTCCGAAATTTGAGTAGGAGCCTCTAAGATGCTCTATTCAGTCATGACATGTTATTATGTCAATATGTCAGACTTCATATCTAACTTGTGTCATAACTATCATAGAATCTCCTTAATTGGTGTCATAGATGTCATAAATGTAAGGGGAATCTAGCCAAGTGTCCATGAAACTCCCATTTGGCTCTTCCTCTCCCATGTAAGTTACAATTCATCCCAAATTCAACCTATGAATTATATGGATAAGTATATTAACCTTATAATCCATCCAAAAACATTAAGCTTTCCATATATTCAAATTTACAAGAGGAGGATGCCATTTAACATAGGAATTCTAGCCAGTGTGGGCCCCATAGTATCCATGTGTCTTCATGATCCATTGCCACTTCCATTTTCTCTTGTATTTATTTAATAATATAAATTCTTAAATATTTATCCCCTTCTAATGTATAAACATCATCTATTATCCCCCTTATTCCAAATCTCAAAGCTTCCACCCCCAACCTAGGAAACTAGTGATTTTCCTCCTTGGCAATTATTTGACTTTTAGCATCCATTTGACAAATTTCATGAATATGGAAAATGTGATTTGGCCATTGTGACCCAATGCAAAATTTGGGACATTACATTGTGAGACCCAACTCCAAGAGTTCTTTAATGGCCTCATCAATATCATCTCGAATCCTTTTGGGGTGTTTATAGGGCTGCATTTTGATAGGTTTTGTTCCTATCTCTAACTCAATGATATGCTCCACCCCTTTGTCTGGTGGTCTTCCTAGGGGAAGGTCTCCAAAAACCTGCTCATACTTACTCAATAATTGCTCTATCTTTCAGGATGCTTGGCAACCTTCAAGTGAGGTTTAGGAGATGTAATTAAACATGCATCATCCCATTCTATGTCTACATACCTCAAGATAGACCTCATGTTGTGAGAGGACACCACTTGATTTGGGTAAGTGTGCATTCCCCTCAACGAGATGGGTTTCCCTTACGAATTTTTTAACCTCATTTTAGGGACTTCATAGTTCATTGTATGCTCCCATAAAGAATACAACCATTGTACTCCCAAAATGTTAAATTTTCATATGCTAAGCTAGATCATTAGTATTTCATTTCAATTTCATAACAAAAGCATATAAACAGGATCACTGAAAGATAGACAAGCACAACCATACAAAAGGAACACAAATATTTATCCTGGGAAAACCCTAAAGGGAAAAACCCAGCAAAAGCTTCCTCAATATAGATGCCCCAAAAGATAAAAGATAAAACCAACAAGGAGATCAAAGCCTGATCCTCCTCCTTCTCCAGCTACTTCTCTCTCCTCCACTAATGCACTACACAAGTGAGAGTGTGTGCTTCAAATGAGGAGCGCCACACCTCTATTTATATTCATCCGTTCACTTTAATTATTCATTCCAACATGTATGCTCGAGTTAATCATGTAGGCTCGAGTTACAGATGTAGGCTCAGGTAACCACACTGGGGTGCTAATGACCCACCTTTACAATTAGAGGGGACAACCTCATGACTCTTATTAGTTCTTCCGATTAGAATCATCGGGGTACAAAGTAATACAAGTGGTTGTCCCGGTAGGACCATCGGGGACCACAAAAGATACATATAGAATATTCTTCGAAGTTACAATATTTCAACACTCCCCCTTAACGAGAAAGGTATTCTACAACAACATCAACAACAACAATAATAGGAGAGAGAGAGAGAGAACATCATCAACATCATCAAGGCAACACATCTATAAATCATTGGAATCTTTTCAACATCATGTAGTCTTCATCTTCAATCTTCAGTCTTCAACAACACTTTGACCGTCTTGATCAGCAACAACTTCTTTAGCATTTTGACCTTTCGAACAGCATCATCATCATCATCATATTCTGATCTTTCAATCAACAATATCAGTAAAATCATCATCATCATTTTGACCTTTTTGAATAGCATCATCATCATCATCATATTCTGGTATTTTGATCAGCAATATCAGCAACATCATCATCAGCACTTTGACCTTTTTGAACAACAACATCATCATCATCATATTCTGATTTTACGATCAGCAATATCAGCAACATCATCATCGGTACTTTGAATTTTCGATCAAAAACAACATCTTCAACATATTATGATCTTACGATCAGCAATATCAGCAACATCATCATCAGCACTTTGACTTTTTGATCAGCAACAACATCTTCAACACTTTGACCTTTCGATCAGCAGCAACATCTTCAGCATTTTGACCTTTCGATCAAAAACAACTTCAACACTTTGACCTTTCGATCAGCAACAACATCTTCATCAAAGCATCATCTTCATCATCATACTTTGATATTTTGATCAGAAACATCATCATCAAAACATTATCATCATCACACTCTAATCTTTCGATGAGAAACATCATCATCATCATACTCTGATCTTTCAATCAGAAACATCATCATCATCATACTCTGATCTTTCAATCAATAACATCATCATCATTATACTCTGATCTTTTGATCAGGAATATCATCATCAAAACATCATCATCATCACACTCTGATCTTTCGATCAGAAACATCATCATCACATTCTCGACAACCGAAGTCATCAGATTGATTACGGGATAATCAGTCCCTATCACTTTAGGACTAAGTCCAAGGATGATGCAATCCTACCACGTTCTCGAGTACCAAAGTCATCGGATCCATTCTGAACTGAGGTTCACAGATGATACAATTCTACCACCATCTCGATGACCGAAGTCACCGGATCCATTCTGAACCGAGGTTGACGGATGATACAATCCTACCACCATCTCGATGACCGAAGTCACCGGATCCATTCTGAACCGAGGTTCACAGATGATACAATCCTACCACCATCTCGATGACTGAAGTCACCGGATCCATTCTGAACCGAGGTTCACATATGATACAATCCTACCACCATCTCAATGACCAAAGTCACCAGATCCATTCTGAATCGAAGTTCAAGGATGATACAATCCTGCTACCATCTCGATGACCGAAGTCACCAGATCCCTTCTGAACCGAGGTTCACGGATGATACAATCCTACCACCATCTCGATGACCGAAGTCACCGAATCCATTCTGAACCGAATTTCAAGGATGATACAATCCTGCCACCTTCTCGATGACCGAAGTTCACCGGATCCGTTCTGAACCGAAGTTCAAGGATGATACAACCCTGCCACATTCTCGATGACCGAAGTTCACCTGATCTGTTATGAAATGAAGTTCAAGGATGATACAATCCTGCCATATTCTCGATGACCAAATTCAATGGATCACTTTAGAGCAAATGCCCAGGGATGATACAATCCTACTACATTCTTGAGAACCGAAGTCACCGGATCTATTATGGACATATGTCCCAGGATGATACAATCCCTCTTCATTCTCGAGGACCGAGGTCTCCAGATCACTTTAGGGAAAGTGCCCAGGGATGATACAATCCCACTTTATTCTCAAGGACCGAGGTCTCCGGATCACTTTAGGGCAAGTGCCCAGGGATGATACAATCCCACTTCATTCTTGAGGACCGAGGTCACCATATCACTTTAGGGCAAGTTCCCAGGGATGATACAATCCCAGTGCAACACTACTATGTTGGGCAATAGGGCAGACCCGGGTTTAATCCTTTTGTGTCGCACCAACAAAAGACCCACAGTGTTGGCCCTTTCGGCAACAACCTGCGCGCAGGTTGCAGTCTCACCCGAAACAGCTATGGGGTGCCACAGAATCAAGTTTCTGCAAGCAAAGAGGGGGATTACTGTACCTTAGCCTTTAATAACCTTATCTATCAGTAATTACAAAGTTTTACCATTTATTCTCATATAAGTTCGCAGATAGATAGATAACCGTGACTTGCTTAACCCACTACAGGGAATTCACAGCGAAGCTTATTATTTAGCAGTGATCTATATTATCAGATATATATTCATTAATGCATAAAAGATAACAGAAACAGAAAACAACACAAGAAACCACAACACCGAATATAACGTGGTTCACCCCCAGTGTAGGGGCTACGTCCACCAAACTGCGTTTTATTCAACTTGCTACAAAACCGCAGTTTGATCTGCGCACTCAGCTGCAGATTCCTTCAGTCCTTAAAAGCCGCGCACACAGCAGCAGGCCTCTGCGCACACAGCTGCAGATCTTTCCTTAATCCTTCTTACAAAACCCTCTACGCACACAGCTGCAGAGGTCGTCCACGCACACAGCTGGGACTTAACCTTCTTTACAAAATCAACCTTAACCTTGCCTTAATCTTTCTTACATCACAAAACCTAACCTATCTTCTTTACACAAGCGCTTATTTATACTGCGCATTTTTACAAAACCACGATCTTAAACCATGGGCACCCAAAACCCTAAACCCTAGATTTAAACCAAGGGTTTATTACAAACAAAAGGAGTTTTAACTTCTCCCGACACCCCTCAGACTGTTTTGACCCGTAACTCCGCCTACAAACTTTCTCATTGACCGCGGAGTTACCCAAATATGGAGTATGCGTCCCAACATACTACTCGCCCTTTTGAGGAATGTCTTTCCGAACAACACCAAGCTTGTCTCAAAAGTGTTCGAAATTTACCCGAGACAGAGGTTTTGTCAACACATCATCATCTAAACCATCATCATCTACATCTTCAGTATGTGAATACTGAACTATCACCATCTGTATCTCCAGTATGTGAATACTGAAAGCATGATCTTTAGTATGGGAATACTGAAATCATCATCATCTATATCTTTAGTATGGGAATACTGAAACATCATCATCTCTATATTTAGTATAGAAATACTGAATCACCATCATCTGCATCTACAGTATGTAAAAATACCAGATTTCTATGTGTTATGATGGAACACAGGGTTCTCTGCTATCACAACTCTAGTTATCACACAGAATCATTTTAGTATCCATCTTCAAAACAAAGAGACTTGATATCAGCTTCCGAAGCCATATGGCTTCACAACTTAGCAGAGCAATCTGCTATGTATTCTGCTTCAGTCGTGCTAAGAGAAACACTGGACCATTTCCTGCTAAACCATGAACTCATAGCAGACCCTAAACAAAAGCATCTACCTGATGTGCTTTTCCTATCTGAGATACTTCCAACCCAATCTGCATCTGTATATCCATACAATCCGTAGTCATGGTTTCCATCATAGTATAGACCAAAGTCTATAGTCCCTTTCAGATATCTCATCACATGTTTTGCAGCTATTTGGTGAACACGTCTAGGTTGAACTAGATACTGACTCAAGGTGTTCACAGTAAAACAAATGTCTGGCCTGGTATTTGTTAGATACATTTAACGACCCAACAATATGTCTGTATTGAGTGACATCCACTAACTCTTATGAGTCATCACCTAACAACTTCAAGTTGGAATCCATGGGTGTGGCCATGGCTTTGTATTCCAACATATCGAATCTTTTCAATATCTCTAATGCATACTTTCCCTAGTTGAGAAAGATTCCTTCTGAACTTTGCCATACTTTTAGACTTAGGAAAAAATGTATTAACCCAAGGTCTTTCATCTCGAATTCTTCTGCTAGTTTCTTCTTGCTTTCCATAATCTGTTTCTCATTCCTTGTCAAAAATAAGTCATCCACATATAGCAGTAGGATGACAGGTTCATCTTCTACAATCTTGAGATAAAGGTTAGGATCAGCTTTACTCTTGGTAAAGCCCATGATCAACAGGAAACTATCTATCCTTTCATACCAAGCTCGAGGAGCTTGTTTAAGGCCATACAAGGCCTTCTTTAACTTGCATATGTGAGTATGTCTATCTTCAACTTCAAATCCTTGTGGATGTTCTATATATACTTCTTCGATCACACCATTCAGAAAAGTTGTTTTCACATCCATCTGGTGTAAGTCCCACTTCATCATGGAAGCAAGTGCCATGATAGCTCTAATCGAAATATACCGTGCTGCTGGGGCAAATGTCTCTTCATAATCAATTCCCTCTTTCTGAGAGAAACCTCTGGCCACAAATCTTGCTTTATACTTCTCAATAATTCCTTCAGCTGCATGCTTTATTTTGAATTTCCATTTGGAGGATACTATACTCTTTCCTTTTGGTTTGGGAACTATATCCCAAACATCATTCTAGTATTCTTTCATCATAACATCTTCCATGAGTTCGTCTTGTCAGGTCATCAACATATCATAGTCTTCTGCATTCAACCTTGAAGGTTGGAACCCACTTTAATCTTGGTAAAGTCTCGATCCAGCAGGAAGCTGTCAATCATGTTGTACCATATCGAACTTAGATATCTTCTGTAGTCACTCCCCCTGAAGTGGAGTATCATCTTCCCTCTTCATTCTGTACAGGTGGTTCTATGCTTGATATATACTTGTCAATAGAGTATGTCATGTCATAGTCTATTATTACTGAGGCAAATCACGAACCTTCCTTTGTACACTTGTTCTTGTAGATCCATATGGAAGATACTACGTACTTCCCTTTATGTCTCGAAACCATATTGAATACAGCATTCCTCAAGATCAATTGTTACTCTTTGATCATAGCTTCTTTCATAGCCATGGTGGTCTTCATCCTTCGAGGTGGATCTACCGCTCTCTGAAGCTCTTTCCTTCGTCATGATGTCTCTGATCCTGGGAGCTTCAGATTCATGCTTATTGAATTGTCATCACTTGTTCTTCGGAATAAGTTTCATCATTCTTTTCTTGTAGGCAGTTGTACAGGACCTTTCCTACAATTCAAATGCACCAGTTGCATGGTTAGAACTATTTCATAAAACATATGCATAACGACAAATTCTTATGCATCATGCAACTGTTTATCCAACACAACATTCATCCATATCTCACTACTGTCATTAATGCAACCAGTCTATCATGCATAACACATCAACTGAATATAATCAAATGTATAACAAGACAATATCATGAAATGATAATTGAATACTTATATTTTATTCGTTTCGTGGGTAGACTCCTTCTTGATCCTTCTACTTCATCATCTTCTTCATTCATGACATCATCATTTCTTATCCAAATGATAAGATGGATAAGAGGCTCTTCAAGAATTGAGTCTTCATATTCCTCATCGCTTGAGGGATCTTCTTTGAATGATGAGAACTTGATCTTCAATTGCTCCCATCTTCTTCTTCTCTTCTTATGAGTCGAGCTTCTTCTTCTTCCCAGAGTCAGCTGAAAGTAATCACTTCCTTCTGGCACACATTCCTCACATGAATGAATCCCATGATCTTGGGAGGCCATTCAGGGTGGCTATCACCACTTCTGCATTCTTCACTTCTTCTTTTACCTCTTCAATTTGTTTCTTCAGGTCATCTTCTGATGTATGTATTTCCTTCAAATAGCTTGGTTAAGGAATCAAACATCTCTTTCAGTGTCTTTAGGGAAGACACTTGTGGTACAAGTTGATCCGTGACTGAATCAACAATGATCTTCTTGGCTTTGACCAAGTTGTTTTGGTGTAAGGATTTGAGCCTCATCTTCCTCTAGAACTGGAACCTCTCTACTCATGTAGGTGTCCAATTCATTTTCTTTAGAGAGATCAAATACTTCCATGCTTGGAAGTTGTCAACTTCACCAAGATTATCATCAAGCTGATGAGAACCTCAAATGGAAATAGCGAAAGATTAGATCTTACCGATTTGAGGTATCCGTCCTGGTTCCAGAGCTGGCTGATCTAGGGTTTGCTAGAGAAACCCTAATTTCCAAAACTTGGAATATTTCATATCTGATTGGATAGAAATATAGATCTCTTCAAGCTAAGCTGTCCAATGTACTCCTTTTTCTGAAAACTGTGGAGGAAAGCTCCCGAAACAGGAAGCCCTATTTTTCCAATTTCTCCTGCAGAAATTCCTGATACTGTTTCTACACTATCTCCAAAATTACTGCTCCTCTGTGTCTGAAACTTCATATTGAGGTACCCTCACATGTCCATGTTCCAACACCATAGGTTTCATCAAAATTGGTTTCACCAATAGAGACATATGATCATTTTCCCAAGGTGACATGTTACATGATTGTTCAGAACAACGAAGTTGTACGGACTACCACATGTCACTGTTTCATCTTCTGAGTCTGAAACTCGGACTACGGAAAGTAAAATCCGTGCCCTTTCTTGAACATCTTCCAAATTTTCATTTGGATCTTTGTATCCCAAGATATAGCAATAATCCCCAGGTGTCGTGTTTAGGGATGAATCCTAGAAGAGGTTGGAACCCTAACTTGGAGGCATCCTATCTCCCAGAATATAGCGAATCGGAGGCTGAATTTTGGACACAGTGTACAACATGATTGTATATTCGACCTCTGCAATTTTTCGCTTCTGAGACATCTCCAATCCCAAGATATAGCAAATGTACCAAAACCTATCAGTTTTAGTATTTAGGGTTTTTCCAGCTCGGGGTCAAACTAGGGTTTGACTTTCTCGAAGTTTCACCCAACCAAAAATCTTGATCCAGGTCTTTAAACTTCGATTTTGATGAGGAGAGATATCCTATGCCGGGCTCACTCAAAAATTATTCTTCTGTAGAAAGCCCTAATTTCTCGCACTAAAAACTGAAAATGCTCGGAATCGAATTCCACTTCAACAGAAAGATGTGCCCTTCAATGGAGAGTCAGCCTAGCCTTCTTTTGCTGATCAATTGTGGAGAGAGACCCAAAAAGTAAGAAGCCCTAGCTTATGTAGCTGTGTAAATTTTCAAACCCCAACCCGGTTTCAAGTTCAGATCACTGCATATGGTTTAATGCCCAACCCCAATGTGCATATACATTTAAAAATTAAAATTTTTCACTAAAAACTTAGAAACACTTGAGATTCTTTCAACTTTATAAACTCAGAAAATTTCTAACAGCCAAATTTTCAAATGCAGAAAATTAAATCAACCACTCATGAAATTTTTAGAGACTCAGATTTTTGACCAAAATGGTCCAGGAAAAACCCCTAAGGGAAAACCTGTTCTGGAGAGAGATATTTTTATTATTTCAGGCAAACTTTAAATAAAAAATACAGCAGTACTTATCTTCACCCAATGCCTTGGTAAACGTGCCAATCAATCCCTGAATGGCCTGCTGAAATTTCAGAATTTATTCTTCTCGAACCACGTGCCAAAAAAACAGCCCAGCAAAAATTCTGCACACAGTCTGCCTCGAAAAACGTGCCGTACGGCCAGTTCCGTACGGGTTGTATGGATGTGCGGGCTGTACAGATAGAAAAAAAAAAACGATTTTTTTTTTCAGAAATCACCTCGAAAAATGTGTTGAAAAAATATGCCATCAAAACTGCAAATTCTGCCCTGGAAAACATCCTGTTTGCCTTGCTGAAACTGCTAAAATAAAAGAATGATTCTTCCTTGGTTTTTGTGACTCTGAAACCTGCAAAATTCTCCTTCTCTCTCCTTCTCTTTCTCTGGAAATGAAATCACTTCAAACCCTTGTCCTCTTCTTCCTAATGCTCTCTCCTTTCTCAAAAATCTCTCTTGTGAAAGTGAACAATACAATCAGTTTGCCTCTCCCCAAGCCCTTTTTGTTCATGGTAACTTCCTCTTTCAATCTAATGGTCTAGATTAGATTAGATTGAGGGTTCACAATAAATGCTCATTAAATAAATAATAAATGACATTTAGTGCACCTCATGTCATTTAATAAAGTGAAGACCCTTCTAATTAATCACTCACTTGACTTTATCATTAAATTTGAACTTAGGATAAACCATGACTTAACTTTTAATAAAGTGACTTTAAAAATATAAAGTACTTCTCACTTTATTAATTTAAATGACTAGGGGTCACCTTTTAAAGTGTTCTTGTCTACCCCAAGGCAACACAAGGTGAACAACACTTCCTTGGTAACTTTTCAACAAGCTGCACAATGTCTTCTTTCAGGGTGGCTTTGATACCATGTTAAATTTTCATATACTAAGCTAGATCATTAGTATTTTATTTCAATTTCATAACAAAAGCATATAAACAAGATCACTGAAAGATAGACAAGCACAACCATACAAAAGGAACACAAATATTTATCCTAGGAAAAGCCTAAAGGGAAAAACCTAGCAAAAGCTTCCTCAATATAGATGCCTCAAAAGATAAAAGGTAAAACCAACAAGGAAATCAAAGCCTCGTCCTCCTCCTTCTCCAGCTACTTCTCTCTCCTCCACTAATGCGCTACACAAGTGAGAGTGTGTGCTTCAAATGAAGAGTGCCACACCTCTATTTATATTCATCCATTCACTTTAATTATTTATTCTGACATGTAGGCTCGAGTTGATCATGTAGGCTCGAGTTACACATGTAGGCTCAAGTAACCACACCGGGGTGCTAATGACCCACCTTTACAATTAGAGGGGACTACCTCATGACTCTTATTAGTTCTTCCGATTAGAAGCATCGTGGTACAAAGTAATACAAGTGGTTCTCCCAGTAGGACCATCGGGGACCACAAAAGATACATATAGAATATTCTTCGAAGTTACAATATTTCAACGCAAAACCACATTTGTATCAGCCACATTCACTACATAAAAATTGTTAGTGATAGTATGATATCCTATAATAACTTGAAGCTTTGGAATCCATTTAGTGCAGTCCATAGAATTGTTACCTGGAATAATGATTGTGAAACCATCGAAAGTTTTAGCTTGTAACTTTCTCCTCTTCAACAAGGCTGCATCTATGAAGTTATGAGTGGCTCCACCATCTACTAGAACCATGACCTTTTGGCTTTGTATGTTACCCTTGTGTCTCAAGGTGTAGAATCTAGGTACACCTGAGAGTACTGCAATTTTTCATGTCTCAGGAGTGGGTTATTCTTCTTTTGTTGTTTCATACCCCTCTTCTTGGGCTGCAAGTTGTGCTTCCTCCTCCTCCTCCCCCTCTTCATCATCTTCATAAAAAAATTCAATGTAGTGTGCCTTCCCCTTTGCACACTTATGTCTTGCAATCCAAGGTTGTTGGCATGTGAAACATAGATTCTTTCTCCTAAGTTATTCTTTGCTTGGTCCTCCTTTATTTTCTTTGGAAAATGAGTCATTTTTCCATGGTTTCTTACCTTCCTTGAACTTGGAACGAAAATTTTGCTTGGGGGGCATTTTGTTATTGGCAACACATTCTGCAAATCTCTTGTCAAATTCATGGCATCCTTCAAAGTGGATGGCTTGTGGGATTTCACTAGCCCTCTCAAAGGTTCTGTCAGTCCTTCAGTAAATAGTAAAATCAGTCTAGCCATAGATACATCAAAAATCGTTACTGAAAGCTTTTTGAATTCTAACATATATGCTTCAGGAGTTCCTACTTGCTTCAATTATGCCAGTTCTTTTAAAGGAAGTTTGAGGTCTTTCCTCTCAAATCTCTCCATTAATGCATTGGAGGGACCCTAATGGAACCACGAATCGCTAGCTTCCCCTTCAAGATGTAAAATAGCCATTTTCAATGCATATTCCTCAACCATAGGATTTAATTGAAAATACTTTTCGCAATGAGACACTAACAGACATTTGGGAAGAACCATCAAAAGAAGAAATAGTTTCTTTTCCCATGGTATAGTTTAATTTTTTATTAAGAGGATGTGTCCTATGTCCACTTCCTTCATGATTCACATGAAGAGAGGCCCTAATGAACTGATCGAAAGGCATTGCTTTCCTACATTCATCACTTAGTTGATGCCAATCATTTGTTGCTTCCCTCACATCATAAGCAATGTAAGGGCCCTCTTCGAACTCTAAAAACTTAGGAATTTTTGGTCCGGTCTGATTCTTGAATTCATGGGGTCGGTTATGAGGTCCAGTCTTTGAAAAGATAGCTTCCCCATGGGTCTCCTTCTCATCGTGGGGTGAACTACTACTACTCCTGAGTGTTGACTTGCCCCCAAGTTGGCTAGCCAACAATTCAAATCCTTGCATGAGATGTTTGGTCATATTGTCAAGAGTTGTTGTAAGGAATATTTTAAGGTCCCCATTATCTTCTTTTCCCGCCGTATCTCCAAATCCTATTTCTTTCCTAATCTCTTCGTAACTATGATTACTTTCTTCACTCCCTTCTCTTTCATTGTTAATATCTTCAGTCTCAATTTCTAATGGAGGGAGGTCATCATCAGGAAACATGAATAGAAAACTATCACAGGTGCTAATATCATGCTCTGATACGATTGTAATGACCCAATTCGAAAATTCCCAACAAAGGAAGAATTTGGGGAAAAATTGTCTGGACTAGTCTTGAGTCTAGGGGATTTGAATGGCAAAACAGGGTCTCAAATTTGGTAGGGACTGATATGGGGAGTATTAGGACTACTCAATTGACTCTCTGATAACTTTATGACAGGTTATAGACATCTGCAACTCAATTTGGGAACATTGGAAAAAATTGTAAAATTACCAGTAATTTACGGTGCAATTCCCCCTAGGGTGTGAGCATAAATGGCTCTCCATCTCCTATGTGAACCTACCAACTTGTCAAACAGAGTATGGGGACTGTTATTAGACTTAATCTACTATCATTTGGTATGGTTAAGAGTTCTGCAACAGAGATGTAAAGCTTCATTTTTGAATGCATAAATTCAGTGATATTTGCTTAAGGGAAATAACATGTAAAAGCTCCACTTTGACTCACAAATTGTGTATATATCACCGTGCAATGGACAAGCTAGTGCTTTCCAAAATGCCAAAGGAAAATTCTCAAATGATAAAAATTTATTCTCATTCCTCGTGACATATTTTAATAACCCTCCTAAGGTCCTCCAAGGTCGAATTCACTCCCATATGCTTCCTCCAACTCATCCTTGATGTTTAGTAACCTCCATGACACTTGTCCTTCTCCTCAACCCTTCATCTTCCTCCAAATTCGAATTGTTGCCACCAAACCCCAAGTGTGCCCTATTGAAGCCTATTTTTAGCTCTGACATGTCAGATTTTCATAGGTCTGCAATCAGGTTTGCCTTTTCATATAATCTTCCATCATTGTGGTCATAAAATGCAGAGAATCTCTCTCTGAGACGCACTTAGTTTCTTCCTAGCCTCTTCTTCTTCTATGGGGAGTTACTCCTCTTCACCCATTCGAATCCTTGGGCTCATGATATGTCACTTGAAGCCTATTCACCTTCCAAGAATGTTCCATTCCTCATAAAATCGAATTTGGGGTTAATCCATGACGAGTAAGGAAGAATCTAGCCACCCAAGGTCTCCATGAACCTCCAAATGTCCTTATGAAGCAATGCCACTTTATTTTATCCATATTTATTATTTGTATGACCCAATTTAATGTGTAAATGACAAACTAGGGTTCTCTTGGGTCCCATAGATCCCTTATTGCAATATTTAATGCCTCCTCCTCCACAACTTAAAAAAAAAAAGAATCGGACATCCGCAATCCGCATTGCGGATTGCAGAAACAACATGTTTGAAAAAAGAAAAAAAACTATGTTTTTTCGCAATTCACAAAACAGAGAAAAACAAGGATTTTTTAGAAAAATTTATTAAATCCAAAGCATGAAAGGACGCAGGAATAAAGACGACAATCAAGACATCCCACAAACAAGATAACAAAATTCGAGGTCCCCGTCATAAATAAATAAGTCGGGTTCCCATTTTATCAAATAGAATGGGATTTGTTGTGCCTACAACAATCCCATACTAGAGACTAAAGACATCACTACTCTAATGGAGGTGTACTTGACGACTGGAGAAAAAGTACCATTGTAATTCACTCCATCTCTAAGGGAGAATCCTCTTTCCACAAACCCTGCTTTGTACTTCTCTATGTTGTCATATGTTGCATGCTTGATCTTTTAGAGACATTTGGAAGTCACTACTGATTTCCCCTCTGGTCTAGGCACTATGTCCCAAACATCATTCTTCATAATGGAGGTGTACTCCTCCACCATGGAATCATGCCATACCTGCTAGTCTGTTGCCTCTTACGAACTAGAAGGTTATGAATCTATGATGCTACTCATCAATGCCAAGTAGTTAGGAAACTTCTTTGAAGGCCTACTCTCTCAAAATGTGCTCCTAGGAGCCTCAACATACTCTTGAGCATCTCTCAATTTCTGATTGAACAATAGAGGTCTCTTAACATAAGTGGTAGAAGCTAGTGGCTCCTCCTTTACATATGAAGGTCTCGGCCCCGAACTAGAAGTCGTTGGTGACCCTGGATTAACCTTCAAAGCTTCTTGTGCCTCATCCTTTGTGACTAGTATTGGTTCATGATATTTCTTGGATACAAAGTCTTCCTCACACTTGACATCCCTGCTTACT
>LPNX010523296.1:59317-145666 GCA_001517045.1 Pseudotsuga menziesii | reverse complement strand
TTGCATTGACTGTGTTCGAGGAATTTCTGTCACTTCTCTCAGAGATATCACAATTTTACAGTTTCTGTCTCAGAGTGCCATTTTAATGGAGACGTAGATTATCAGCAAAGAAAACGAGTAGTTCAGCATCATGGCAAGAATTATGTGGGCTTGAATGGCAGAGGTCGCGACTCAGGATAATCACCAGAATAAACCACATACAAAACGCTCAACTCATTAGGGTTTCCTCAGCACACAAACTCAATCATGAAGGAATTTGCATGTGACTCGACTGGCAGACTGATGGAGCAGTCTGGCAATGGAATGGCAGGAATGGGCAGAAATGCAGCAGGAGTTATGGCAGACAGCCTGCTCTGATACCAGTTGTTAGGTATAACTCCCGATTGATTGTTTATTCAAATGCAAATGCCTGTATTTATACATTTCATGAGGCGGTTGATTACCAGCCTCTTCGCCTTCCTAGCTATTCATATTCCTATTATTTATTTACAATAATCCTGACGGATTATTCTAACACTTACAACTATCTTTCTCAACTCTAGAACATAGATCTTGTAGGACTTTGAAGTCTTAATGTAGGCAATGAAAAAACAAACCCTTCCCCATGGAGGACTCCAACTTGGTCCTCTTTTCCACTGCAATACGAATGTAAATTGGACAACCAAAGATGAAGAAATGACTAACCTCAGACTTCACACTAGTGAATGCCTCCTCTGGTGTCTTATCCCCCAAAATCCAATGAGGAGACATGTTTTGAATGTAGATTGTTGTGCTGCATGCTTTTGCACAAAGAAACAATGACAAATCTTGGTCATGTATCAATGATGTCCCTAGTAGCCCCTATGATGGATCGGTTCTTCTGTTCTGCAACCGTGTTTTGTTGTGGATTGTATGGAACAATTAACTCCCTCTTGATTCCTACATCCGTGTATGAATCATCGGAGGTATGCTCACCCCCATTGTTCAATCTCAAAACCTTGATCTTCTTCTTGGTTTGGTTCTCCACAAGAGCTTTGAACTCCTGAAACCTACTAAAGACTTCATCTTTGTTCTTAAGGAAGTAGATCCATGTTTTGCGATATAAGCCATCAATGAAGAAAACATAGTACATGCTTCCTGTGACTGATGCTAATGACATCGATTCACATACATTCAAATGCACCAGATCTAGGACCCCCTTAGATTCGTGCTCACTGCTTGAGAAAGCAACCTTGTATGCTTGACAAGCACACACCCTTTGCATACACTCTATTGCACAATATTGAATTTTGGAAGGCCTATGATGATCTCCCTCGGAATAGATAGTGCTCGATGATGCAAGTTCCCCATCCTCTTGTGCCACAACTTGCACAAATTGTTTGTGTTATGTACTAAGGCTTGAACAAGTTCACCTTGTGACTTGTACAAGTTACCTTCTCTTACCCCGATCGCTTGAGTTGATCCTAGGCTAGACTCTTTCGGTCTTATAAGGACTTGTTGGTTCTTGAACTCTATTGCATAGCCCTTATCTTCCATGATTGAAACTAAAACAAAATTCTTCCTAAAACTTGGAACAAATAACACATCATCACTGTCTAAACTGCTACACAGTGAAACTCCAGAAGATTTAACACAACATCATCGATGTCTAAAGAGTTACCTATCTGGAGTTGGCAAGGAATGGTACCAACTCCTGCTATTGGATACTTGGCATCATCACCAAGCTTAACCTAAACCCCAGAGACGTGTTCTTTTAGACTTGAAAATAATTACCAGGCTGATGTCATATGCCTTGATGCGCCATTGTTCACATACCATGAGTTCTTTGGAACTGTGTGGGAACAGAGGCATGATACTATCGAGAAGTCCTTTTCAAATTTAGAGGAAAACCCGTTCATTTAAGTTTTAGTTGAGGTTGCTACCTAATGTTGTTGTTGCTTCCCCTTACTCTTCTTCTTCTTTGGACACTATGATGCATAATGGTTGCTCTTACGACATATGAAGCACTTAATTTTAGTCAAGTCCTTCTTTCCTAGCTATGAGGCCGACTCCTCATTCTTCATCTTACCCTTGTGGGTTCTTTACCTTTTCCCTTCTTTGCTTGACCAGTTAGAGCATGGTCACTGTCACCTCTCTACCTGTTGGCCTTGGACTCCATCTGAATTCCACCCTGGATATAGTCATCCCATAGTGTTTTCCATGAGGGAAGGTTCTCATGAGTACAAACAACCTGGAAAATGTTTCCCATTGAGATAAGAACCCATTCAGTGCCTTGTTTACTAGCTCTTTCTCTTCAACCTTCTCTCCAATTATTGCAAGCTAGTAATGAATCTATGTGACCTTCATCAGGTAATTGGTGACGATGTCTGATCTAGTCATCTTAACAAATCTGAATTTGTTATGCAATATCATTTTCCTGTTAATGTTCTTGCTTTGGTAAAGGCTAACCAACGCATCGAACAAGTCCTTCACCATCTTCTTCTCAGATATAGATGGATCAAATGATCCTTTCTAGCACCTATGATCATCTACTTGGATCTCACTTATTTCTTCTTGTGAGCTGCCAAAAGTTGTGGATTTGTTGTCGAAGCCGCACATCCTTGACAATATCGCATAGATCGTTCTCTTCTAATAGAAGAGTTACCTTTTCCTGTTAATGTTCTTGCTTTGGTAAAGGCTAACCAATGCATCGAACAAGTCCTTCACCATCTTCTTCTCAGATATAGATGGATCAAATGATCCTTTCTAGCACCTATGATCATCTACTTAGATCTCACTTATTTCTTCTTGTGAGCTGCCAAAAGTTGTGGATTTGTTGTCGAAGCCGCCACATCCTTGACAATATCGCATAGATCGTTCTCTTCTAATAGAAGAGTTACCCTGACTTTCAATGATAGAAAATTCAAGGCACTATCCAATTAGTCCTTGAACCTAACGCTAGTTAATGCCATCTTTTATCTAATGCACAAAATTCCTTGATATGAAAATTAGTCCTAATAAAAAAAATCAAACCCTATAACTATTGGTCCTTTCCTATAGTTGATTTACTATTGTAAATCCTCGAGAATCTCAATTAAAGAACCAAGCTCTGATACCATGTAAATATTTAGGCCCTAAGTGACTGTTGTCCTATGTTTCTCTTTAATTAAACCATTATAAACCCATTTAACTCCAGTTCTACAAAGCACCGAGAGGGATCAAATCCGCACACTTTTCACCACTAAACTACATCACACATCCCTCACACCACTATACTACAACACACTCATGAATGCATTCTTTCTGTTTAATTTAATTTATTTTTATTTTTATTTTTATGGGATGGATGGACACTTCCCCCCACCCAAGCTCTACTATACTACAACACATTGATGCATGCATCCTTATTTTTATTTTTTATGGGACAAACGAACACTTACCGCTACCCAAGCTATAGAAATGTGTCTTCTCGATGCAGTAAATCAAATCTGAACTTATTTAATAACATAAATAACTATTTTTGAATATGCAACAATCACACACATAGCTGAAAATTAACAATAAAAGCATAAACATGATACACGAGAATGATGTCTTTCTTATTAGCTTTTATTCCTTCAAAAACTTACAAGGGCACATCAACTTAAGGTTTACAACTTGTTGAAAAGAGACAATACAACTACATAAAATGTGAGAAACTATTGTACCATGTACAACACTATACAGTACTATCCTTGCAATCTTCATCTTTCGATTAGTTGCATTATTTCCTCCTTGGTTTGCTTGTGTGTGCACTTACACAATTTCCTTGGTCTGTTCCTTACTCAACTTCTCCTCCCATCTTGTCCTATTTATACTTTGAGAGATAACTAATCTTCTCAATTCTAGCAACCAACTCATTGATTCTAGCAACCAATCTCAACTAATCTCCTTAATCTTAGCAACTATCTTATCTCGACAATGATGTGTTTGGCTAAAATTATATCAAATCTAACTCATTAATATTCTAAAATTTCTATAATATTTCATTTAGATTCCTAAGAATAAAAGATGGAAAGTATTTAAAATTCCACTTTTGTTTATTAAGTGAAATTACAAGATGGTATTATTTTCCACGTTTGATGGTATTATTTTCCATTTTTTATGGTATTATTTCCCGCTTTTATTAAGCGGTCATAAAAAGTTGTCTCATCGCATGTTCACACCTAAACTAACTATGTAAGAGGCTCCAGCGTTTATGGCAGATTGCATCACATATGATGTTTTTAGGTGGAAGTGGGCGTTTCATGACATAGAGATATCAAGAAAACGTCTAGAGAATTTAAAAACAGAGATCCACAATATCAATTGATTCACTCGTCTTATGCTCATTCTGGTGCCAAGTAATCCTCAACAATATTCTTGACAACATGGCATATTATGGTAGGCATGTTGCATATATAGAAGTCTTGCTTGCCAGAAGCATTTTACGACTGAGTAGCAGCAACCATGATAGTAAAGTAAAAAATTCTGAATGGTAGAGAAGGGCTTTGCAACCCTTAATCAGTTTTCTACCTTGTTTGAAAGCTTTTCTGGAAAGAAAATCTAACATGGAGTTGTACCAGGAACGGTGTTAAGCTTCAATCTCTGCATCTATTTGTGTCCATCAATATCCACATAGAATTCATTGCATGTCCATAACCAATGGCCACAAGGCCATTTATCACAAAATCTCGTTTTTGAGGTTCAAGTTTTCTAAACAGTTTGAAATGCAATCACAATCAATGCCAATGTGGTGCCTGTCATATTCCAAGCCTAACCCCAATTGGGACCTGCAAGCATAGAGTTCTTATAAGAGTGGTAACTTTGACAAACTGTTATGCGAATGAACTTCTGATAAAATCACTGCCAGAAACAAGACTGATAGCTAATCCTCGAATATGCACAAATACCGCCAATGTTATGCTTATTTTCACATCTTTATTTCTTGTGACTGGTAAGTCCCACAAGAAGACTGCCCATCCTTGAAAGGATGAAATCAGTTGGCATTCCCCACACAACTTCCTGCCTAGTGATCTTAGAATGAGTTTAATGGATTCATAGCAGTCACAACAAACATACAGATTCTCACTAATTCAGACGGTCATTTCACAGGGTACACTGATAAGTCCAACTACAATGGCAAGAATTTTGCTATTGTGGCCTAGAAAATCCTCCTTGTGCTCCTGCTCGACAACATGCAACATAGCAGATGTTTCAACCTTCAGGCAACACCCTGCTTCATTCACCTACCCGGCCAATCTCCCTAAAGTTGCATATATTTCTCTTAATTGCAGATGTGACTCGTCATCTACAATAAATATATGCACTTTATTCTTGACTTCAATCCAGCTGCATCCTGGCTCTTTTTTCAATCCCCTGTCTCTCATTAGCTTTCTCACCTTTGCTACACAATCCCACCTGCCAGAAGCAGCATAGATGTTAGACAGCAGAATATATGCAGCACTACTCTGTGGTTCCAGGTCGATAAGATATTCAGCCACACGCTGCCCAAGTTCTGCATTGTTATGAAGCCTACAGGCTGCAAGCAAGCAACTCCATATAACAGCATCAGGTTCAAAGGGCATTTCATGGATTAGATCCTCCGCCTCACTCAAGCAACCCGCACGCCCAAGAAGATCAATCATGCAGGCATAGTGATCTGGTTCTGGACTGACGCCATAATCTGAACTCATAGAACTGAAGTAATTCCAACCTTCATCCGCAAGGCCTACATGGTTGCAAGCTGTGAGAACCCCAAGGAAAGTGATATTGTCCGGCTTCATAACTGCCCGCTGCATTTGTCCAAAGAATTTCAAAGCCTTACTGCCATAACCATGCTGGGCATATCCCACAATCATCGCATTCCACGAGATTATGTTCTGTTTCGGCATGATATCAAATATCCGGCGAGCATCATCTATGCCCCCACATTTTGCATACATATCAATAAGAGCATTCCCAACAGCAACATCTGACTCGATTCCACTAATGATCACATGGGCATGGAGATCCCTACCTTGTCCAATGGCTGCCAGGCTCGCGCAAACACTGAGAACACTGGACAAGGTGAAATGGTCTGGCTTGAAACCGCCCCAATTCATCTGTTCAAAGAGCCTCAGAGCCTCCTCATCATGAACACGCTCGGCATATCCTGCAATCATAGAATTCCATGAGATCTGATCTCGTTCAGGCATTTCGTCAAACACTTGGCGGGCATCCTTCAATAACCCACATTTAGCATACATCGTAACAAGGGCGTTGCACACAACAACAACAGATTGGAATCCAGTTTTCACAGTATGAACATGTACCTGCTTGCCCTGCTCCAGAGCTCCTAGGCCACCACATGCACTGATAACGCTCGCAAGTGTGAACTGATTTGGTTGGCACACAGCCATAGACTCTGAAGCTGCCTTCAGCATTTGACAAAAGAGCCTCAGGGTTTCAGTCCCAAGTCCATACTGATCATAACCTGAGATCATAGCAGTCCAAGAGACAACATTTCGTTGAGGCATATTGTCAAATAGTTGTCTTGCATTCTCTAAATTCCCACATTTTGCGTACATATTAATGAGGTGGTTTCCAACATAGCAATCTGGCACAAAGCCAGTTTTTATCAAGTGGACATGAACCCTCCTACCTTCTGAAAGAGTTTTCATGGTAGCACATCTGTGTAGAAGAGGAGCATAGGCTGTTGAATCAGTCTGATACGTGTTATACAGAATTCTCAGAGCATCCTTCAACCTTCCTTGCTGACACAGCGTGATGATATCCTCGGCACTGCTACTGGCAGTGTTTTGCTGATCCCACACAGGTATTTCTGTTGGGATTTCTGCGATTGAAGCTGATGTTCTCGGAAAAATAGCCATTGCGGGATTGAAGCGTTTTATGATCTGCATGTTGGTTGTCATGGATTGCAAAGTTCAACATGTTATGTAAAGGTAAAGAACGATGGATGGAGATCGCCTGCTTGTGAGCCGCCAAACTTCTAGTTGAGCTAAATTTGCTGTTTGAAGCAGAAAAATATTTGTACTATTTGTACTCCCGCCCATTAGATTAGTTGAGCTAAATTTGATTGTTAAAATTTATGAGAATCTACATATCTTAATTTCCTTAGGATTTGGATCTGTGAATTCCCAGAGAAATTAAGATTCAATGAATCTGTGAATTCTCAGGAATATATGTTTACATGATTTTCTTAAGTGGTATTCAAACTTTAAAGGGATATAAATAGAAAATATATATATATTAAAAATATATTAATTTTTATAATTTAAATGGATAATAACATATAATTATGATTCCGAGGAAAAAAAAACATATAATTATGATTTGAATCTGTGAATTTTCAGAGAAATTAAGATTTAAATCTGTGAATGGTCAGGAATATATGTTTATTAAGTGTTACTCAGGATATAAATAGAAAATTATATATATAATTTAAATGGACAATAATATATAATTATAATTAATAATTAAAAGATATTTTATTTTTTATTAAACAAGATAAAGCCTAGAGTGAGTGGTTATAATATTGGTTGTAATATTTTTTATCTTGATTTAAATCTAGTTTGGGAGATGTTATGCTAGACATTGGGGATACCTTGATTCTTTATGAATAGCAGGTATTTATCTTTTTGTGGACGTAGCCTTTGACAAAGGTGAACCACATTAGTCCATTAGATATAGCTTGGGTGGTTGAGACTAATGATTGTTTCTCTCCCCACCTCGATTCAATTCTTGTAAGTTTCATGATGTAAGTTGACTACCTCAAAATTATACTTCATTCATGCCTCAACTACTAGTGCACCCCAAATTATAAGTTATCCATGCATTCATGCATGAGCTAGGAGTCATCCATTAATTTTTATATTCTTTTTATATCTCTTTACTTCTCTGCCATATTCATTAGCTATCAATTATTTTTATATTCTTTTCTTTTTCTAATTGTTTATTTTGAATTTAAAACAACTACCATAAAACCAATATGAACAATACACTTGTCTCATCCTCATCCATATATGAAAAAGCATAAATAGTAATTCACCCCACATTCTAAAATATTAGCTCTTATCTAAGTAAATATTATTTTTAAACAAATTATTTATATTATGAATAGAGCAAATAAATGTTAAAGTAATTATTCTCATCATATTAATTTTAATAATAACAAAAATTTTAACCATCATAATTTTAATGAAAACAAACTTTTATAACAATTTTATTTTTAATAAAAACAATTTTTTTAATAATTATGATTTTATGAAAACAATCTTTTGTAACAAAATGGAGTAATATCTATCGTGCTAAGTAAGTAAAATATGTCAATTTTGGCTAGCTGCTTGATGTGGATTTCTTTTACAAGACAACCTGAATTCAATACGCTTAAAATAACTTAATCTAAATTGATAACAACATATAATCATAATTAATAAAATAAAATAAAATAAAAATAATGCATAATTCTTCTAATTTACTGAATTCAATACCCTTAAAAATAACTTAATTTAAATTGATGACAACATATAAACATAATTAATTAAATAAAATAAATAAATCACCCTTCTGATTTATTAAAAGCATTAATTTCTTATAATATTGTTTTAAACAAATTATTTATATTATAAATAAAGCAAGCAAAAAGTAATTAATCTCATCTTATTCTAATAATTAAGGGAAAATTAATTTTAATAAAAACAAACTTTTGTAATAATCATACTTTTAATGAAAACAAACTTTTGTAATACATTGGAGCAATACCTATCATGTTAAGCAAGCAAAAAAAATGTTAATTTTGGTTAACTAGCTTGGTTAAGATGTGGGTTTAGTTTGCAAGGCATCGCAAGTTCAATACCTTTAACTACGGCCATGTTAAGGGTTGGTGTGGCTTAGGTAGAGTGAGATCTTTGAGTGCAAGTATCGTCCTTGAGTGATTTTGAAGGCTTAGATACCCTTGAATTGTGCTTTCTTAGCTAAAGATTGAAATGCACTAAACCCTAATAACAAGCATTTAAAATAAAAACAAGCAAACTAATTTACCAAAATTTTGTTGTAAATTCCAACCATACCAATTTTACTAAACAAACAAAATAACATAAAAATTAAGAAACAACTATTTGACAATAGGGTTTTCATACTTATTCTTCTTGGAGGCTAGGCCTCATTTTTGGAACATGAGAAATAGGGTTTTCATACTTGTTCTTCTTGGGGGCTTAGGCCTCATTTTTGGAACATGAGAACTTGGAACTAGAAACTTAATCCAAAAGGCTGTATGCTTTGCAATTCAATGAGAATTGCATTGTTTTTGTTTTGTTTTTCTTTCTCCATTTTTAAGATTATGTAAGTAGGTGTTTTTAATGAGTTTTTCATTATTGAATAGTAATCTAAGTTATAAGTTTTAATAATTAGTTGGCTACTTAAATATTTTTTAATCTTGAATCACTATTTAAAATTATCTTAATTTTCTTTGAATTTATTTAATAATCTTTTTTGGACATTCTTTTAAATGACATACATTTAAATACATTGTTTTAATTGAATTTGTTTGAAGTCTTCAAAATGTACTGTGTCACCACTTTATCCATATTTTTTCTATAGCCTATTTGAATCATGACTAAAAACTCATCTTAATTTTTGTTGGAACTTGTTTGGTAATGTTTTTGGACACTCTTTTAGGTTATGTGCATCTAAATAATGTTAACATTTAAATACATTGTTTTCATAATTTAATTGGGTTTGGTGAAGTCTTTATAGTCAACTATAATTATGTTGCAATATTTTATTGTTATTCATGTTAACATTTAAATACATTGTTTTCATAATTAAATTCGATTTGTTGAAGTCTTCACAATCAACTTGCAATACTTTATCCATATTCACTTTACACCATTTTGAACTAAAAATATCATCATGAAATCAATTTCAAAACTTACAAATTTTAGTCAAATCTCATTTATTAATGAGCATTTTTTTATTTAAATGAGCATCATTTTTCTTTAATAAATTTATATTGAGTTTTTAGTTGTATTTAGTGTTTCTCCAAAGTAAAGAAAGAAAAAGCATAATAAACATTTATATTAACAACATGAATTTAAATTTAAATTCAAATTTGTAATAATAACTTATAATCTTAATCAAGGATACCACCACATCATTTTGAAAGGAAATATTTAATTAATGGATCTCACAACAAGAAAATAGTTTAGTTGTTGATTGGGTATAGCTTAAATGGCTTTGAGGAAAGTTGTTATAATTTTCTACATAGGTTTAAATCTCACTTTCTAACATGATTGCTCTTTTTTTGAGCCAACCTACTTGGAATGAAGAAAAGTTCACAATATTTTTTCTTCTTTCTTTAAAGTTTGAATATATCATGTCGTAGGAACACTCCCAAGTCCACATAGTATTAAATTCCAATCCAAAACCAGTTAAGATGTCCTCAAATTGGAGTATATGTTGAGATGACCAAGTTTGCATAAAGCCCGAAATCAAGGTTTTGGTCCAAATGGGCATTGGTTAAAATCCAACAATCAACAAAATCTTAAGCTTTGCTTCTACAAAAGTGATATTATTTTCTGCCACCTGAGGATGGCCTAGTTGTCTAACCCAGGCATGTGCTCAAATCCCACTTCTAAGATTGAACAAGTTATATATTTTCTACCATGTGAGGATGGCATAGTTGTTTAACAATGTTTTTGCTAATACGCCTTAACAAGAAAAAAAGCAATCCAACTCCTCTTTGCTTCTCATTCCTAGCCCATAGTTGTAGGTGGGTTGGTGAAAAGTGGTGGTTAAGTCTCCATAGGTCGCCAGTTCAAACCCTATGGATAAGAGGTTGAGAATGAGAGTCATCCGGAACAGGCTGAGTTGTGGGGCATCCAAGGTGGACCTCATCGTCACACAATCTTGGTTTGAGTACCTCTCATTATGGGCAGATCGTTCTTCCATTCAAAATAAGGCTTGCATCGACCAAGGTTATAGACCCATCCTACAGGTGTGGGGGATTTCTTGTCCTAAAAAAAACTTGGAAAAATCTTATCACAAATTTCCAAGTCATATGGGCTCTTGAGTAAGTAAATTGATAAATTCAAATCATTCGTATTATGTCCTTTTGAACGTTTTGGGTTTTGGTTTGATTTTACAAAGGTCTAAAGTGATAGGAGCTTTTTCAACCTTGTAAGGCAAATTTATGGTGTGATTGAGTCTAAATGTGGGTCCTCCTCATTCTGATCTTGTCCCTCCCATTGGTTTTTTTGCACATAACTTAACATCACCCAATATGTGATCCCCTGCCTTGGAGCATTTATATGTTTTATCTATATTATTGTTGTTGGATTTATTAGCTTCTCTTGTTGTGAGCTTCTTCACTAGCCACAAGCTCGATGTTCACGGATAACAAGGTCAACATTTCTTAAGTTGTTCATATGGACCCTCATAGTTTCCCACAGGCCAAATATGTAGTTCGATCTCAAGCTTGTATTATGTACATGGCCGCTCTACTCTTACAGTTGCAGTCGGCATCGTGCTCTAGCCTTATGAGTCTCCAACAACTCAATGTAGGGTCCAAGTATGTGTAGGATAAAAGACAACATGTCAAAATTTCCCTTTCCCTTGAAAATTGCTATTTCGACAATTATGCAATGTCAGCAATCACAATTATATGTCCTAGACTAAATGTCCGATTGTAAAACTGCACAAATTGTCGAAATCGCGATTTGAGCACTCCAAATCGCAATTTCATAAATTATTCCTCTATCAAATTCCGGTGAAGAGAAGCCATTTAGTTCTCTTGTATACTGCTCCATCAATATGTGGGTGGAAATGCAACTATACATTGGTGACAACCTCTTCCAGGTCGTTTGACCAAACAGTTCATTGTGCCACGTTAATCACATCACGACCACCAAACCTTCCCCTCTATGAGTCAAGTGTAATGTTCCGATCTATAAGGGCACTAGAAACTTGGATGTTCTTGATTATTGCATATTAAATATGGAATTGTGGAGTTGTTGGCCTTGCCTCTCATCTTTCCAATTCCAATTATAAACATGATATGGATGTCAAATGGTTTCACTTGAGACCATGGTTAAATATGTCAATGCAATCAATTTAACGTACTTAAACTCATCCTCGAGTTTAAAAGTGAGCTGTAAGAACATTTTTATAGTGCATTGAAGCGCAAGGAGATCACCACTTTTTTTAGAACAATGTATAAAAAGAATATTTTTTCTCTTTCTTCACTTTTTCCTTTTTTGTAGGAAGAAAAATGATAAAATTTTGGTAAGAAGTATGATTGTTTCAAATTGAAAGAAGAAAACTTTGATTGTATCATCTCATGATGAGAAAACAAATGATGCTACTAATGTTCATAGAACTTATGAGGAGTTGATGGCTCAAGGGTGTCATGGCAATATGTTTGTCACTTACGCTCCCTCACACATGTTTTAAAACCTAATTGTGAGATCCACTATTAAAAGCGAATTGTATCATTGAAAATGATTTACGAAAAAACCTCAATGTGAGATCCATTTTCAACAAGTTGCACAATGCACATACATATGGACCCACATCCTTATATGTATGCACTTAGATGGAAGGATACTGGTTCATCTACACATAGCCCAAATAAATGCACTATGCCTTTGTTTTTTATCCTAAGCTTTTGGATAAGGTCACTTGTGATGTGACCAATGTAGTTTGTTGCAGTTTTATGTTTCGTAAACCTATAAGTATGACAACAAAGCTCAATATGTTGCATACAATGGTACCTACATACTAAAAAAATATAACAACAAATACTTAATCAAAAGCACTTTAAAAACAACAAATTTGGTAGTCACTCACTAAAAATCATGTAAAAAATCAACTAAGCAACAACAATAGCATTAATCTTTGTAAAGCCTCAATTTAATTCAAACCAAGGAAATATTAGATTTTCCGCACAATGTGTGAATCTTAATTAGATTTTACAATCTTGCTCAAATGTGTTTCAAGAACTGATACATAATCGAAAACATATGGGAAAACAATACACAGACATGGATCTCAGTATAGAATAATATGAACTATAAATAGAAAACTATAATACCCTATACTGCATAAAACAATGATTGTGTTTTCTTTAACAAGTCAATGCTAAAACAATACAATCACATATACACAGAGAACACATGATATACCCCATATAAACCAAATTTGGAAAAACTTAGGCTTCAAAATGGATATCTTGTTCAAGTTATTATTAATGTTTTGTTTACATTTACAATGCCCTATGTATATAAAACACATAGAATATATTTTACAATAGTAATGGTGAACTCATTGTAGTTGAAACTTTTCCACAAATCAGTGAATTCTCTCTTGTTTAAGTTGATCTCTTCAATATTTGCAAACAATCCAAATTTGGTGTCAACTTGAATTATGGTTGATTGTCCATCTCCTTTGTTTTTATTCATACCAATGGAACCTCTAGTCCAAACTACTCATGAATCTTCTTCTCCCCTTTAAACTAAGCTTGTCTGAACCATTTTTCCTACGCAAACCCCTATTATAACCTCGTGTTCTTGGGTATGCTAAAGGCCAATGTACCCCACAATTGTTCTTAGAATTGTGACCAAGGCTTCAGTTATGGTACCCCACCAATCTTCTGCATGTTTCATATTCTTGCACAGTTTGGGTAATCTTAGATTTTGTTGAACCCCCATTTAGCATCATTTGATTGGTTGGATAGTACTTGTGTTGATTCCTTAGGTGTGTTAAATTTGAGAACCATATATCTATACGCTATGATGAGAGCTATTGAAAGGAATTATGTAGTGGAATAATTAAGATCAATGTACACTGAGCAAAGAATTCATGACAAAAATTTCAGATAAATCGGACAAGAATTGCTCATATAATCACAACATTAGTCTTCATTCATTAATCAGTAATACAATGATAGTATAATAAATAGAATTCGAATACTATGGATAGGATTCGAATCTACCAACTCTAAGTGACTGTTTAGATAACTCAGGGTGGAAAAATCACAACTGGAGCTCAGTAGTCTAACTCTGGATGTCTAAATCAGTCTACAATCAGTTAATTGGTGAGGTAGTGGACAAAAGGTGCCACTCTACCTGCATGCATGAAAAACTGGTGATAGGATAACTAAAATTAACTAGAGGATAACTTAGCAGTGACTGCTTACCTACCACGGCCAACTAAAGGTGATTGTTGGTGGAACTCAAAGTGGGCTCTTATAATGTAGGGATTGGTCCCTAGGGATCCTAAACTTATGCAACCAGGTGCAGTAAACGGAAGATGACCCTTAGGTGTGTCCCCATACTATAGTACAGTGATAATAACCCACTAAGTTAGGAAAAATGACCAAATAGACTCATATTGGACAAAGGAGGATTAATTAATCCTAACACCCCCCCTTTAATCCTAACTTTGGACAACTTGGGCCCTGACAACTAGGACAAAAGTCACCCATACAATCTAAATGAAATAAAATATTGCATAATAAAATAAGAAAAATGGGGAAAACCTCATGGGAAAAATCCCCCCTCAAAATAAGCAAGTAATCAGGAAACAAGATTCCATACTCAAGAGAATTTTTTTCTCTTTGAGAAAAAACTTGTGAAAAAATGCTGCAATCTGTAGCTCTTTGGAGCATCCATGCAGAATCATAGTTCTCTTGTGCATCAGCATCCTAGGACTGTGCATGTGAAATTTTCCATATTCTTCCAATTTGATGATATATAGGAGAAGGAATATTGCCTTTGTCTCTTCTTTCTGGAGGAATAGTTACTTGATCCAATTGGTTCTTCAGTGGGCCGAATTGTGGATCAGTCCTTACCATCAAGTAGCATCTCTCAAGAAGCTTGTTGCACATCATTGAAGGAAGTGTCATTGAATGAGAGAGCACAACATGTCCATTATGATACTGGGACCTCGTTCTTCTTATGTCACCTGGATCTCGAACAACATTCCCAGTTACTTCAATGAGCTTTTGGGCCCACATAGGCTTAGGATTTGGATCTGGATCTAGATCTAGATCTAGATCCTCTTGAGGTTCAATATTAATATCAAGATTATGTTTATCTTGTTCCTCATCTTCTAAATCTGAAACTTTAGACAATACATCATTAACAAAAGGTGTATATAGAATGTTTTTACCTCCCCTTTCGAATGGTTGTTGAGGTTGTACTGGATCTGAGTATGGAAGAAAGTGTGAGAATTCATATGCCTTGGAGGCATGGTTTGCAACACCCTTTTCTATAATTTTCCTAGTTGAGATATTTGTGATCTCCATTGAGTCAAGTCCAAATACTACTCGCTTTGGTGAGCTAGTATGTATCATCAGACATACAGATAACAAATTTGCAGCTAAAGAGGGAACATATAGTACATTTCTGAACACTCCATGTTTTAACTTGATAGAATCATTTCCTTCAGGTTGAATTTGGGTATCATCACCCATGTGAATACTCTAACCATCTATAGTTTGTAATGAAGAAAATGATTCTATGTATGCAACCATATGATTGGAGGCTCCTGAATCAATGAGGAAGACATGTTATTTTGAACAACTAGCCTTTAGTGCATGGAATCTCTCATCATGATATTCAAAATTTTCTCTAGATTCAGTCTTCCTTGTGACTTTGCGGAGGGAAATATTATGTTGCTCAAGGACTTTTTCCATTTGATCAATGGTCTTCTTCATACAAGAAATTTCTGGATGAAAGCCTCTCATACAATAGGAACATAGCGCTTTCTCAGATTTCTTCTTCTTCTTGGAACCTGAGGTTCCATCAAAAGATTTATAATTCTCCTTTGGATCTAAATCAGTATTTTTGGTCTCCTTCCCTTTTCGCTTCCCTCTTTCTTATGCATTGCTAGAGTCTCCAGTTGAGAGTGCCTGATTCTTGGAGGTTTGAAGCACTCGCATTTGAATCAATTTGTCTTGCTCTTGGATCAAAGACTTTGCAAAAGCATCTAGAGAAGGCATTTTCCAATTTGGAATGGAAAGTCAAGACAAAGAGTGAAAACTCTAAGCCAAGATTGCTCAGAATTGACAGTACAAGCTGCTCATCCTTCCTTTCTATCCCACATTGTTTGCATTGTAGTACAAGAACTTTGTATTTCAAAAATAATTGTTGAATAGTCTCAAAATTGTTGGGTTGTAGTGCAATGAGTTCATTCTCCAAAATATGGCCTTTAAGCTCATATTGTTTTCCAAACAAAGATTTAAGCTTGTCCCATGCTTCCTTTGGAGTTATGAGTCCCTCAAGGTGAAACATAACATCCCTGGAGATGTGGATGCACATGAAGCCTATTCGGTTCAGAAACTTGGATTTCTCAACATATTGGTGGGGTTCAGGTTCTCTTCCCATTGTCATCTGATACAGTCCCTTGTAGTGCAAGGCCATCTACATATTTCCCCTCCAATCAATGTAATTGAAGGGTGTAAGATAAGAATAATTCTCTATTCATTGTATGTTGATCAGTCAAATCTTTCAAAATCTATGTAGGTACCTACAAAAAATCAATGCAAAACAAACCAATTCATAATCATATGTCAGTTCAAACCCTTCCACTTCGACATGTGCACTTTTTCAGATTTTGTCACACCTGGATAGACTTCTCTGGATAGAATCCAAAGGGAGCAATGCAATGATTCCAGGAATTATGTGGAAACTCGGTTGGTTCTAGTGCAAGCATGGAGGTTTCTAAGGTTTGAGTTTTAGCATGAACAAGGCTTTGATACCTGGCATGTTAAATTTGAGAACCATATATCTACAAGCTAAGATAGGAGCTATTGGAAAGGAATTATGCTGTGAAATAATTAAGATTAATGTAGACTGAGCAAATAATTCATGACAGAAATTCAGATAAATTGCACAAGAATTGCTCATATAATCACAACATTAATATTCATTCATTAATCAGTAATACAATGATAGTACAATAAATAGAATTTGAATATTGTGGATAGGATTCGAATCTACCAACTCTAATTGATGGTTTAGCTAACTCAGTGTGAAAAAATCACAGTTGGAGCTCACTAATTTAACTCTGGATGTATAAATCAGTCTACAATCAGTTAACTGATGAGGGAGGTGGACAAAAGGTGTCACTCTCCCTACATGCATGCAAAATTGGCGCTAGGATAATTGATAGTGATCTAACTGATAGTGATCTAACTGAAAGTAATTGGGCTCCTATAATGTAGAGATTGGTGCACAGGGCTCCTAAACTTATGCAATCAGGTGCAATAAGTGGCAGATGACCCTTAGGTGTATCCCCCATACTCTATTACAGTGATAGTAACCCCCTAAGTTAGGAAAAATGACCAAATAGACTATATTGGACAAATGAGGATTAATTAATCCTAACAAGGTGAACACCTCATTAGCTAGGTAGGATTTTAGCTTCTTTTCATGGGAACCTACTTATGTTATTTGGAAAATGTATTGAGGTGGAAGTAAGCATATCTCATGCTTTTCATGCCTTTCCTATATATTCCATTTCTCATCTATTGTGGAACGTGAGGCACTACGTACATAGGTAACACTTAGTCCCATGCATCTTCCCAACTCTACTTGCTTCCATCGCATCACTAGTTTTGCATAACCCTTTCCTCTCGCATACACTAGCCTCTGTTTAATTTAGCAAAGCTTTAGGATCTTTAGGATGGAATGAACCTCACTATGAAAGAAGGTTGAAGGAGAAAGAAGCAATTTAATGTACAATGATCAAACAATCATGGTGAAATTGAACAACCAAGAGACAAAAATTGGTCAGCATAACATTACATCCATTATGATTAATCTCAGTGTAATACAATGATGATACAATAGGAAGAATTTGAATCCACTAGGTATGATTCAAATTCACCAACTTGGACTAAATCCAGTGCTAACTTACTGTGGGAAATCACCACTAGAAGATCACCAATGTAACTCAGGACAACTAAATTAGTTCTCAATGAGTTAACTGAACAAAGTAGGTAGGAAAAGGTGTCTAACCTCCTTAAATCAGGAAGATGTAGTGCTAAACTAACTGGAGATGAACTAATCGATGCCCATCTGAAGATAACTCAACACAAACTAGCATGAATTGATGGTGGGACTCCCAAGACTTGGTGTGGGTTCCTAAATTATAGGGATTAGCCTCTGGAACACCTAAAATCATGCAAATTGGCGCATCAAGTGGTAGGTGGGCCCCAGATGAGTTCCCCATGGCACTAGTGAAGTGGCAACAGACTCTTATGTTGAAATTATTCAAATAACTGAGAGGGGGGGTGAATCAATTATTTCTAAAGCTTAAACAATATTTAATATTTAAACCATTATTACTGATCACAAATTTACAGTTATGATAATGTAGCAAGTATAACATAAGGAATGATAATCATCAACCACACAGACATGATAGAGACAGACAAATATTAATCTTTATTTGAGCACCTACTCAAATGAGGTTGCAACCTCTATTTATAAATTCCTTCTTGTAGAGAGCACCAACCCTCATCTTTTTCTAGCACCCATTACAAATGAAACTCTCCGGCTACTACTGGGTGGAAGCACCTGCTTCCACTTGTACAGACTCCAAATTGTATAGAAAAGACAACATGTTTTTCCTAGCACCACCCTACCACCCGTGTTCCTTAGATTTAAACATGTTCATTACAATATGTAGAAAACAGATATAGCAATGCATACCAACTATGTTAGACTTTTATGATATACTTCTGGATCTGCTTATTCAACTTGGCTCATCTTATTGTCTTGGTTATACATATTCTTGAAAGAACTCAGATTCCTCTTTCATTCTACAATCCCCACTTCAATAGTGGCCCATGCACCAACTCTCTGGATGCGGAGAGCGCACAAACAATCCTCTCTCTCCCATCCTTTAATACATTCCAATATTTAATCCCTTCACTTGTTCGTATGCTTGACTGGTCAGTTACATACCTGATCCAGACTGTTCAATGCCTCATAGGAGACAAGGAGCCCAATCGATGAGTAATCCTAAGTTTCTATAACGACATTTTCGCAACTCTGGATGCTTCTGCAACTATGTTTACGCAGTTCTGGTTCCGCAAGATTGTTACTGCGAGACTTCTTCTGCGCCATCGATTTTGTGCGGACTCTCTCCTAATCGTTGATATGAAACAGACTTCAAAACTGCTTCTATAAATCCTTTTCCGCAAAACTTCTTCCGCACCATCGATTTCTTGTGCACTCTTTCCCGATCATCGATCTTAGATTAGATGCGGATTGTGGATTGCGGGTATGCATCTTGAATTTTCTCGAAATTGCTTCCGCAACTCTCTGAGTTGTCGATTTCTTGCAGAATCTTTCCTGACCGTCAATCTAATATCAAAAGTGAATTGCGGATTGCGGGTATGCATTTTGACTTCTCTTGAAATTTCTTCCTCAAGTTGTTTTCTGCAAATGTCTGAGTCATTGATTTCTTGCGAATTCTTTCATGACCATCGAGATTTGGATTGTGGAATGTGGATGTGCCTCCCAACGTTTTTGAAATGGTCTTTCGCAAATATATTTTCTCATTTCTGTGAACCGTCGATCGCTTTTACAGAATCCTTTCCTGACCGTCGATCTTCGGATTGCGGATTGAGGAATGTGGAACCGCACCTTCCCATTTTTCACCAAATTTGACTTTCATAATTTTTCGGACCATTGATTTCTTTACGGGATCACTCCTGACCATTGGATCTGTTCATCGTATTTTCTTTCAAACTTTACGAGTTCACTCCTGACCATTGCATTAGAGGAAATTTGAGGTCTAAAATGGGCCTCCTAAGGAAATTAATAAAATAATAAAATAATAAAATAATAGTTATTAATTTTGGAGGAAGAATGAAAAAACTACTTTTTTTGTTATTTGGAAAAAGATATGATACCCAACTTCTGGCGTAGGTACTCAAACTGTGTCTTTGATAAGGGTTTAGTGAAGATATTAGCAATTTGTCCCTTAGAAGGAATGAAATTCAATTGAACCAATTTGTTTGTGACCTGCTCCCTTAATAAGTGATACTTAATTGGTATGTGCTTAGTCTTGGAATGAAGGACTGGATTCGTAGACATACTAATGGAATCAGTATTGTCACAATGGAGAGGAATGGGATCATCATATTTTACCTCTAAATATGCCAGTGTTTGGATCATCCAGAGTACTAGTGTACAGTAGGTGGCAGCAGCAATGTATTCAAATTCTGTAGTAGATGTATACAACCTTTCTTCTTACTCAGCCATGCAACTAAAGAATCACCCAAGAAGAATGTGCCTCCACTTGTACTCTTTCTTTCATCTAAACAATTTTCCTAATCAACATCTAAATAGGCAGTTAATTGAAGATTCTGATTTCTAGGATACTAGAGACCATAGGTCATTGTGCCCTTCAAATATTTGAATATCCTTTTAACAACCACCAAATGACTTTTCTTAGGAGAAGACTGAAATATTCCTACTATTCCAACAACTTGCACTATATCAGGATGAGATGTTGTGATGTACGAAAGACTACCTATCATTAATCGATATGTTCTTTGATCAACATCAGGTGAGGGATCATCCTTGCTAAGTTTACAGCCAACAACCATAGGTTTACTAACATATGAAGTATCTTCCATGTGAAATCTCTTCAACATCTCCTTCAAATACTTCTCTTAGGAGAGAAATAAACCTTTAGAACTATGCATAATGTAGAGAACAAGAAAGAATGGAAATTCTCCTATCATTGACATCTTGAACTCAGATTGCATGGCATTAGAAAACGACTAGACAGAAGAATCATTAGTGCATCCAAAAATAATGTCATCCACATACACCAAAACAATTAATAATCATCTCCTTTAGATTTGATGTATATATTACTATCAACAATACCTCTCTTGAATCCTTTGTCATGTATATACTTATCAAGTATTTCATACCAGGCTCTTGGTGCTTGTTTCAATCCATATAGGTCCTTCTTCAGTTTGCAAACATAGTTAGGATTATCTGACAGTTGGAATCCTTCAGGTTGCTCTATATAGACTTCTTCTTCTAGATCTTCATTGAGGAATGCTGACTTAACGTCCATCTGATACACTTTGAAGTTCTTATGACTGGCATAGGAAAGAAACATTCTGATAGCTTCCAATATTGCCACTGGTGCGAAATTTTCATCAAAATCATGTCCCTCAACTTGTGCATATCCCTTACAGACCAATCGAGCTTTATTCCTCACAATTTTTCCTTGTTCATTCATCTTATTTTTAAACACCCATTTGGAGCCTATTACATTCTTATATACGTGTCTAGGAACAAACTCCCAAGTATTATTCTTATTAATTTTATCAAGATCTTCATTCATGGCTCTAATCCAATCTTCATCCTCACTGGCTTCTTCAAAATTCTTAGGTTCAATCATAGATAGGAAAGCAACATGAGATTGTTCTGAAGCTTTAATCAATTTCCTTCTTGTCTGAACTCTTGTATTATGATCACCAATTATCTGATTTTCAGGATGATTCTTCTGAATGGTTCTGGAAGGTGTTTTTGTTTCTATCTGAATGTTTGCACTTTCATCATCTGACTCTGAATCTTCTTTTTTTGATTCTTGGACATGTTATTCCTCAACTTCAATTGTATCCTCTGTATTTGGTTCAACACTGCTTGTATGAATATCTTTTACTGGAATGGGCCTTCGTCAATTTTAATGTCAATACAGTCAACCAATTTATGCATCCTCTTATTATAACATGTGTACCCTTTATTCTTTGTAGAATATACTAAGAAGATACCTTCATCGTCCCTGTCATCATATTTTCCAAGATGTTCATCATTGTTTTTAATATAAAATTTACTTCCAAAGACTTTAAAGTGTTTGATTGAAGCAGGTCTTCCAAACCACAGCTCATAAGGATTCTTATCAGTGTTTTGCCTCAAATGATCTTTGTTAAGAATATGGACAACTATGTGAATTGCTTCTACCCAGTATGTCTGAGAAATATTCCTTTCATTCATCATTGATCTTGCCATTTGTTGAACTGGCCTATTCTGTCTCTCAACTACCCCATTTTGTTGTGGGGTCCCCGGAACAGTATATTCTATTTTAATTCCATGTTTATCACAAAACTCTTAGAATTCTATTGAACTAAACTCTCCTCCTCTATCAGACCTTACTTCCTTTAGTCTCTTTCATGTTTGATTCTCAGTCAGAGCCTTAAAAATTTTGAACTTTTCAAATGCTTTAGATTTTTCCTTCAGAAAGGTAACCCATGTGAGTCTAGAGTAATCATCAATGAACAACATAAAATATCTTTCTCTTCCTGTGACTTCCTTTGTTGATGGTCCACACAAATCCATATGTACTAACTGAAGAGGTTTGTCTGCTGATGTGAAGTTTTTAGATTTAAACTGTGTGCGAGTCAGTTTTCCCATTTGACAAGGTTTACAAACTGATTCATATGGATTTAATATTTTTGGAAGATCTTTTACTGCCCCATTGTTCATAAGCTTGATTATATGATCAAAGTTTAAGTGTCCAAGTATCATATGCCATATCCAAAGTTTCATCATACTTGCTGAGATGACATTCTTCTTTTCCTTCTTTCAAGACATAGTCATTGTTTTCTGTTCTTATCGCTTTTGCTACCAACTGTCCTAAGAGTACATATTTTATCTTGCAACTTTTTAGAAGTGAAAACAAATTCACATCCTTTGTCACAAGACTGACTAACACTAAGAAGACTATGTTTCAGTCCATCTACAAACAACACATCTTGAGCTTTCCGTTTTCCATTACTCAACTTTACCATTCCTTTTCCTTTGATTTCCTTGGAGAATCATTTCCAAAGGTTAAATTTCTTAATTTACTTTCACTTAGAGACAGAAACTAACTTTTATCACCAATCATGTGTTTGGAACATCCACTGTCAATATACCGGGACTCATTTTTCCTTTGAACATAAAGCAGTTAACCACACGTGTTGTTTTCTTTCTTCCAAACTTTAGCACTTCCAGTTGGGTAACTCATTCTCGGATCAGTTTTGCAATTCTTCATATGAGAGTTTGAAGCCTTATGTCCAAAATTATGACAAACATAACACTCTGGCTCATTGTACAGTAGATCAAAATAATTGATATGTCTATCATGTGTTCTTCTTTTAGTTGTGAACTGAGTAGTATGATGTTCTTGTTTACTTACTGATTGTATCGTTTTATGTTGCAGAAATTGATTGTTTTTTGATATCCTTAATTCATACTTCTAAATTTAAATGCATAATTTGCATCTTTGTGACCAAAATTAGAACAACAATAACAATATTCATGGAAAAAAAATTGGTACTTGAATCTTGGTTGTATTTCCTTTTGTTGGCTTTGTTCCTGAGCAAAGGTTGATTGATATTTCTGATCTGAATTCTTGATTCTTGTACTTGTTTCATCTTCATTTCCTTTTTCTTGCAAAGTATGTTTGTATTATGACTATCTGTTGTTTTGAAATTCAATCAAATCATCTGATTTCTTGTTTTCTGAGTGATTACTACTTGAACCTTCTTCATAGTCGAGACCTGTTTTTAACCATGGAGACCTTTGCTTACTCAGAATGTTGTTCAGTTATTTTGAAGCTTTAATAGTTGACAGATTTTGGTGATACAAAGCTTGAAATTTCTCCAATTCTTTTCTAGTTGTCACTAATTCTTCTTCCAATGTTGCACATCTGTTTTTATCCTCTGTTAATTGTTGTTTCAGAGTATCTTCTATTTTCTTTGCCTCTTCTAATTCCAATTTAATCAGGGCAAGATCTTCACTTGGTTTTTTACCATTCTTTTCATACTGCATCAACAATTTTTTTTGTTTCCTCTTTTTTAGTTTGAGTCTGTCAATTTCCTCTAGAGCACTAATTAGTTCACCTTCCATATCAACCATAGCTTCTTCATCTTTCAGGTCACTTCCTAAATATTCATTTTCAAAATCTTCTATGGTCATAAGCAGAAAATTATTCATTTTATCTTCACAAGATGAATCATTGTCTGTCTATTATGAGGAGACAACATTATTTGCACACAATCTTTTCCTTTTATATTTAGCTTCTTTATTGTATTTATTAAATGTGTAGTTTTCTTCATCGTTAGAAGTCTGCCCCTTTTGCTTGTGAGGACATTTAGATGCAAAATGGCCTATCTTGCCACAATTGAAACATTTAAAGGGCATCTTTCCTTTATATTTACTTGATCCTTTCTTCAACCTCCTTACAAATTTTTCCTCAATCACATCCATTTCAGAATCAGTGTTCTTATCTGCTTTAAAGGATGCTTCTCTAGTGGTGGATTTATCTTTACTAATCCTCATTTCATAAGCTATCAGAGTTCCTAGGAGTTGTTCAATAGGCAGAGTTTTAAGATCAATTAATTCTTCTATTGCAAAAACTTTGGGATTAAATATTTCAGGCAAAGATCTTAAATTTTTCTGAACTAAGGGTGTTTCATCGATCCCTTCACGAAGACCCTTCATAGCATTCACAGTCTCTTCTACTCTTAAGAAATATTTATTGACAGTCTCATCCTCATTCATATTTAGTTGTTCAAATTTTAGTCTATATGTATGTAGTTTGGCATATTTTACTTTCTCATTTCCTTCATAACTGCTTACAAGTGTTTCCCACGTCTCTTTTGCAGATTCAAGATGCATCACTTTAACAAACTCAACTTCTATAAGACCACTCATGATAGCGTTCATTGCCCTTGCGTTAAAACTAAATTCCAACTTATCATCTTTGGAGGCTAGTACAACTGGCTTTATATAGCCAGTGTCTACTACATCCCAAACATCAACACCTAAAGACATTATATAAGTTATCATTCTAACCTTCCAAAAGGGAAAATTTGTTCCATCAAATAGAGGAACCTTATTGGTTGAAGTCCCTTCATAGCTTGTCATGTTTAAGCTTTCAGATCTACCTTTTAAATAAAAGGAACCTACTCTGGTACCAATTGTTGAAATTATTCAAATGACTGAGAGGGGGGGTGAATTAGTTATTTCTAAAGCTTCAACAATTTTTAATATTTAAACCATTATTACTGATCACAAATTTACAATTATGATAATGCAACAAGTATAACAGAAGGAATGATAATCATCAACCACACACACATGATAGAGACAGACAAATATTCATCTTTATTTGAGCACCTACTCAAACGAGGTTGCAACCTCTGTTTACAAATTCCTTCTTGTAGAGAGCACCAACCCTCATTCTTTTCTAGCACCCATTACAAATTAAATTATCCAACTACTACTGGGTGGAAGCACCTACTTCCACTTGTCACAGGCTCCAACTTGTATAGAAAATACAATATGTTTTTCCTAGCACCACCCTACCACCCTTGTTCCTTAGATTTAAACATGGTCATTACAATATGTAGAAAACAGATATAACAATACATACCAACTCTACTTCTAGATCTGCTTATTCAACTCGGCTCATCTTATTGTCTCTTTTATGCATATTCTTGAAAGAACTTAGAGTCATGTTTCATTCTACAATACCCACTTCGACAGCGGTCCATCCACCAGCTCTCTGGTTGTAGATAGCGCACAAACAATCATCTCTCTCCAATCCGTTTATGCATGCCAATATTTAATCCCTTCACCTTTTTGTATGCCTAACTGTTCAATTTCATACCTGATCCAGATCATTCAATGCCTCATAACAGACAAGGAGCCCAATCGATGAGTAATCCTAGGTTTCTATAACGACATTTTCACAACTCTAGCTTCTTCCACAATTGTCTTTTTCTGCAACTATGTTTACGTAGTTCTGGTTCCGCAAGATTGTTTCCGCAAGACCTCTTCTACGCCATCGATTTCATGTGGACTCTCTCCTGATCGTTGATATGAAATAAGACTTAAAAACTTCTTCCGCAAAACTTCTTCTGCACCGTCAATTTCTTGTGCACTTGTTCCCGATCATCGGTATTAGATCATATGCAGATTGCAAATTGCGGGTATGCATCTTGACTTTTCTCGAAATTGTTTTCGCAGCTCTCTCAACCATCGATTTCTTGTGGATTCTTTCCTAGCCATCGATATGAGATAAAATGCAGATTGTGGGTATGCATTTGAATTCTCTCAAAATAGCTTCCGTAAGTTGTTTTCTGCAACTCTCTGAGCCATCGATTTCTTTGGGATTCTTTCCTAACCGTCGATATTTGGATTATGGATTGCGGAATGTGGATGTTCCTCCCAACTTTTTTGAAATGGTCTTCTGTAAATATCTTTCCGCATTTCTGCGAACCGTCGATGAATTTTGCGGAATCCTTTCCTAACCGTCGATCTTCGGATTGCGGAACTGCACCTTCCCATTTTCACCAAATTTGACTTCCGCAATTTTTTGGAAAGTTGATTTCTTTGCGGGATCACTCTTTACTGTCGGATATGTTCATCATATTTTATTTCAAACTTTGCGGGTTCACTCCTATCCGTTGATTTCTTTGCGGGTTCACTTTTGAGTGTCGGATCTATTCATATCTTCTTTCAAACTTTCTTCCCGTTTTTTATCTTGTGGATCTCTTCACAAACCGTCGATTCTCCTAAGTCCTTTGCTTATCTGTCTGAGTCCTCTGCTTATCTAGATAAAATTCTTGGAACTATGTGTTTCCGTTAATGAAAACGATATCACAATCTAATATATTTCCATATGATCGCAATTCCAACATCCTAAGCTATGAAATTACTTTTAGACTATAGTGGTAAATGGAGGATTAGAATTAATCCTAACACCCCCCCCCAACCCCTCTCTTACTCCAAAATTAGACAAACTAGGCCTTGGAAACTAATACCAAAGGTCACACATACAATCTAATGTAAAAAATAACTACTCAATAAACCAAAGAAATTGGGAAAACCTCATGGGAAACACCCCCTTCCCCTCCCTTAAAAATGAGTCCCTTAAAAATGAGCAACAAAACCAAGAACAATAACTGCTTCAAACCTTTACACCAAGAAGAGATCTGAGATAGAAAAATATATTTTCACTGAAAGATTTGGTGAATATCTCTGCAATCTTCTCCTCTATAGAGGAATAGTGTCAAAACCCCAAATTTTCACAAAAATTAAAAAAATTTGATGTAACATAAACTGTCTATAGTCGCAGTTTGATAATTGCTAGCGGCTAACGGGAAAATGAAATAGATAACAAAAGTAACCATTAACTTAAACAAGAAGAGGGCTCTATTGGAGGCCTCTGGTTGTGAAGATCGTTTCGAGGCTCCTGGAACCTAACCCTAGGACAAGAATCACGATCCCAAGGCTCATGGAGGTACCCTGGTTCAGGAAAGGCTTCAAGGTCAGCCACCCGGTTTCCCGTGACGATGTTGACGATGACATTGGCCGCGTCGATGTCGATTCCGCGTTCAAAACCTGTGAACTCTCGAAGGCCGAGAAAGAATCGAAATCCAAGCCTGCATTGCTCAACGCCTTTGATATCATATCTTTCTCGCCAGGATTTAATCTTTTCGGGCTTTTCAAGGACAAGGCCATGAAGCAGGAGTCGAGGTTTACATCGACTCAATTGGCTTCAAGCATAATATCGAAGCTGGAGGAGGTTGCCAAGCTATTTCGGTTCAGCGTCAAGAAGAGAGGAGATTGCAAGGTGAAGCTGCAAGGTTCCGAGCAGGGACGCAAGGGACACCTGTCAATTGCTGCCGAGATCTTCGAGGTTAATTCTATGAATGTGTCCAGGCTACATCAGTCAGATTTTGCCGAGGTTTTTCTTTTGATGGGGTTTCGGCTACAAGATCGGTGGGCTTCAGCTCCAAGATCTAGGGTCGTGGGCTTCGGCTCCAAGAATCGTGATCGAGTGCAAACTGGCTCATTGATTGGTGGGCTTCGGCTCCAAGAATTGGGGTCGAGGGTTTAGGCTAACTTTCGAGGCTGCTGGATCCTCTTTCACTGCGAAAGATCGCCTGCCTTATGGCGGAGGCGGTGACTGCGGATATACTCTTGCGTGGCGACCCGTATTGTGTCCTTAGGGATCTCTGCGGCAGCGATGGCGTTTTTAGAGGTGGTGGCCTTTGCTGTCGGCAGTATATCTGATGTTTTGTGTGGTAGTGGGTCTTCTGGTGGTGCTCATGAGATATATGATCAGAAGTGATGTCTATTTTTGATGATAGCATTCTTGCTGAAGTTTTTGTAGTTGCTACTTATGATTTGGGTTGTGATACCCATATTTTCTGTGATGTATCTAGCTGATATGCTTGTACTTCTTCTACTATTACAGTTTGGGACAGTTTTGCAATTTTTTGGTTATGACAATATGAGACAGCAAATATGTGACAATGTAGGGATCCTAGTGATCCTCTTACATGTGCAGATGTAATTTTGTTCCACTTTGAAAAAAAATTACGAATTTTTCCGAGGAAAAAAAAACCATTAACTTAAACACATATAAATTAATACTATTTAAATTTCGATATGTGATGTAAATATTCTGCATTCAGTTGTTTCTAGCTATACTGATGGTTTGATTTTGTCAAGTAGGTGAGAAGTTACTTTCTAACTGGGGCTTACTTAGCGATTGCTAACTTACCTGGAATTTTGGATCTTACAGGCTTGACAGGTAAATTTTGAACCAGTAAGAGTTTATTAAGGCATTAATCCAGATATACTTCTTTTAGCATAATATACTGCTAGAGTAAAAGTTTGCTTAATAGAATTCAAGGATACTACAAGGTAAAGTAACGTTTCTTTTACTTGCTTTTGTAACTGTGATAGTACTTTAACTTCATGTCGTAAAGATCAATAACTTTTCCCTACTGATTGTCTTTTATCAGAATGACTGCTACATTAGATAAAACTTCTTTCCATCTTTACGCTAAGTTATTTCCAGTTCTTAATAGAGCTCAAGATTTGGTATATCAATACTCTTACTGAAACAAGGAGTTTATTGTTGTTGTTATTTATAAATTTACAACACTGCTTATAAGTATGGAAACAGACCTAAGGCCTTTCAAGAATCAAGCTTATACAAAACTCTTAGCTTTACCTTTTATTAAGCTTCAGTAGAGGAAGTTTATCAGCTTATTATTGCATTGTATTTATAAATGATCATTTGCATAAATGTCGTCAAGTTGTGATTTCTAACTTCCAAACTTCTTCGTGACATAAGTAATGTGACGAAATTACATTATCATATTGTTTATTTATAATTAATAGTGATGCTATATGTATTCTTAGATAGTTTTACTATCCTTTACTACCAAGACTAATCTGGCCTTGATTGAATTCATTTGGAGCATTGTTTACTTATGGAGACCAAACAATTACAACTTCCATGAATTTTATCTTACTCTTAGTACTATAGACCTCGTACAACAATAAGAATTTATTATAGAGTGTAAATACTTTTTATATACACAATGTTGATTTATAAATTAATTTCTCACCATTAGTGTTTACATAAAGACTAGTTCTAATAACATAGTCCTTCAATGTAATATTTAAATCAATGATTATTATTAAAATTATTAACTTGTACTCAAGGGCTTATACCCTACTAGGGATTTCTCCATAGTTATTATTTTACTATCGAAAGATTTCATTGTTTACATATAACAAGGGTTAACGATAATATAAAAACCTCACTATTTAAAATAGTTTGACTTAATGTTTATCATTGATATGTTACGTTTTTTACTTTGCATAATATATTATCATTGTGATCATTGTGCAGATTATTAACAATAATTTGATCCCGACAGTGCAGTGGAGACTATACAACTCGACCCACTGTGGATTGGATAAATTTGTGGGCACTTGGAACATCCACCACCGTGCAATGCATGATTTAAAAACCTCCAACGCAACCCTAACTCCTCATTCCTTGTCGAGGGTTTTGGTCTTTGCTCTGTCTGGTTTACTGTGGCCATGAGGGCTTGCTTGTGCTCGTCTCTAGCTCCATTGTCTATGTAATGAAGCGTTGCCACTCTAGTGTGGTGTTGGAGAGATGCACAGTTCTCATTTAGTTTTCTTCCTACTTACACTATGTTGTCGTGAGGGTAGTGTAGCTCTGTCAGTAGTTTTTAGTGTTGATTTCTTTCGTGGTCATTGTCCATGATTACTCCTGCTTCCGTCGTCAGTGTAGCATGTATTGTGAGCCACGTCACCTCTGTCACTTGTGAGCACGAGGGTTTGGGCTGTTCATTGTGTTGGTTTGCTGTGCTGGTTCGTTCCTCCGTGGCTCCATATTCCTTCACTTCCAGGTAAGGAAAATTATTTTACAAATGTTACAAATTTTTAGTTACAGTTTTAATAAAAGAAAAATAACAGCTCTTAACTAAAATCCTTTGGGTTTTTGCTTGTAGGATTGCAGTTCGAAACAGGCTTGGAAAGAATCCACCCGTGTTTGAATTGCCAACAAGACCTATGGGTAAGCCCCGGTTACAATGTGGCTTCTCCCTGCTTGTATAGATTAGGGGAAAAGGGTTTCGATTGGAGAAGTAATACGACCTCGGTTCCTTCGATGTTTTTAAATGTTTAGCTCAGTTGTTATTAAGTATTTTTGGTTATTAAGCCCTTACTTGTAGAAGGGTTGCTCCGGCCTTGATGCTGTGACTTGTATTTCACTGCTCTCGACTTATTGATAGGTTTTATAGCCCTATGGCTAAGTAATGATATACTATGTTTCTTAATATGTGGGGGTTCTCCAGTGTTCATGGTTTTAATGGTCCTCTGTTTTCGAATATACTGATAAATATACATTGTTTTATAGATGTTATTACAGTAATGAAGTTTTTATAAATTAAATGTTAGTTTTTCCTTTCAAACCCTCGCCACGATGCTGGGTGTAATCGGCCTTGAGCTGGGTGAAGTAAATTTGTTAAGTCTTAAGCCTTTCGGCATAACAGAGTAACACACTTGGTTTAAAAGGTTTCCTTTTAACTTTGAGCTATGTCTCCATTATGAGAAGGTTTTATAAACTTGTAAATATTATGACTTTGTGAAATTTGAGTCTTCCCTTCCTCGGTTGTTAACAATGGTAATTATTGTTTTAATATTTTTTTCTTGTAAATAAATAAAGATAAAATAAAGACTGTAAGTTCAGTCATAAGGTAATTTTTATATGTTTAAACTTTTCAGTTAGGATTAAATCCTAAGGTTACTGTAAAAGAACCCTTAAGTAAATATATTCTTAAAAATTTATCAAATGTATTGGTTTCTGTTTACCTATTTTACATTGTTACAATAGTTTTGATATTGTTTATCCTGTTTAAGTATTTTCTTTTCTTTTAAATAAAAGAGTTATACAAATACTGTATGTTCTTAGCTTTCTATTTACTGTTTACTCTTAAGTTTTTATTTGTTTACTACTCTGTTAATTAGTAAGGATTCAGAGTTATATAATAATTAAAACAATAACTATGTAACCTTGATTATCTCTTTATTTATAATAGTTAAATAAATTAGTTAGGGTTTCAACCCTGAAGTTTTACCTTTACAAGTATAAGCCTGTCTGATAATTATAAGATAGTTTCTTCATAGTAAATATTTAGTTTTATACTAGTTATTAATTATATTTTCATTGCTTTTATTTAATAAACTGTCTAGTAAAATTTACTCAAAGTTTTTTAAATGATATAGCATAAATTCTGTAACTCAGTTTACTCTTTTTAATCCAAGTACTTTTAAATTTAACCCGATTTGGTTTATAGTAAATACTAGTCCTAGATTTAGTTGATATTGTTAGAAAATAAACTATGTGATTTGTAATTGTTTATTTACTTAACTGTATGTAATCCATGCAACTCTAATGTAATTTTCCTGTTGCATTTCATTCAGTTACTAAGTGAAAATAGAGAAGTATAAACACAACATAACATTGTTTAACCTCCATAATATTTTAACGTGAAATAAATTACTCTACTGCCTGTAAATACACAATGTTATCTACTCCACATTCTCTTATCTTCTTGAACATTCTACTTGTGCTAGAGTACTACCTGGATTTTCCAGGTGTGGAAAAACACAATCTAGAAATTATTTCTATTCTAACACATTACTTTTCTAATTAAGTTCATTTCTTCAACCATTTAAAAACACTGATAGATTCTAACACTCTACAAACTAACTCTGTAACATTCACATATCAGTCACACTCAAATTGATTTATCTAATACAGTAAAACAAAATAATGTAGAACCTGTTTAGGACATATGACAACAGCGTTAGGAGATCGTTCCTCCCTACCAATCTCTTGGAGAGCGCTCAAACAACGCTTCCTCGGGACCCCCAAGCCTGTTCCTGGTCTTCTTGGCTGAGAACTGGTGGGGCATGCAAACAATAGACTTGTCCAATCACTCAGTAAAACACCCTGCACTCAGCAGTAAGATCTTTCAGCTTAAAAGCTGCACTAGATCACTCAGCAGTTATCCCCTCAAACTCTTTCCACAATTCCCTTCCATTGAATTTCTCTGAAGTACATTCATTCACATGAATGATCACTTCTCTAGAATGAGCAGCCTCAGCTCTCTTCCATGGGAATTTTCATAAAGATTGCCTAGGTCTTTTGGGTCAATTTTCATTAATTGAGCCACCTGCTCTGATTCCACTTTCTTGGGGAATCATGACCCCAAATGTAGGGAGGTTGCCACCTGCAACAGTTGGAAGTGGTTTGAGGATGTTGCCACATGTCAGTTTGCTCTCCACCCAGTCTCCTCCACCAATTTGACCAGTAAACACTCTTTTAACAGCTCTGCTAAGCTGTTGTCTCCTCCTTTATTTATTTATAATTAAAATATTCAGAATTACATTAAATATCCTTGACTCTGATGAGTCATCAATTACAACTTAGCATAAAATTTAACATATTGTCCTCAAATAAAATCAAATAATATAACATTGTTTTTGCAAAATTGGGGCATGTGACAAGTAGTGTGGAATGATAGCCTTACTATGCACTAGATCCCAGATGTAGTGCATGTGGACTTCAATGTGCTTGGTCTGCTAATTCTGTATTGGATCACTAGATATCTTGATTGCATTTTGACTATCATAGAAGAGGTTTGCTGAAGGGGCAGTGTGAATGCCAAAATCTGCCAGAATCCTTTGTATCCAAACTGCTTGAATAGTTGCATTCACATCCCCCTGATACTTTGCTTCAGTTGAACAGAGAGGAAGAGTTGCTTGCTTATTTCTAGACCAACATATTGGTCCAAATCCTAACATGAACACAAATCATGATCTAGATTTCATGTCAGTACTATCACCAGCCCAATTTGAATCAGTAAAACCAATCAGATCTAACTGAGCACCAGCAAAATAGTGGATCCCAAACTTTCTCGTACCTTGCACATAATGCAAGATGTGCTTTGTTGCTTTCCAATGTAGCTCATGTGGCTACTGCATGAATTTGGAAACGACTCTCATAGCATAAGGTAAATTTGGCCTCGGATGGGTGAGGTACAATAGTCTACCAATCAGTTGTTCGTATAGTGTACTATTAACCAATGGTATGGAACCAACTTCTTTCAACCTGATGCCAGATAAGAAGGGGAAGGATGTTTCTTTACAATCAGTCATGTGGAATCTTTTGAGAAAATCTCCTATGTATCTAGACTTTGTAATCATGATCCTTGAAGCTTATTTATTCACTTCAAGGGAAATAAACTGCCTTAGAATCCCTAGATCATTCATGGAGAAAGTCTTGCTCAAATCTGACTTGATATCCCTCAATCCAACAACTGAGCCACTAGTAATGAGCAAGACATCCACATATAGAACAATCAACAATAATCAGCCTCCCTTCTGCTGCATGTAGACATTGCAGTCAGACTTGCACCTCTCGAATTTTTGTGACAGAAGAAAAGCATCCATCTTAGCAGGCCATGCCCTTGGGGCTTGGTTGAGCCCATACTGGTATTTCCTTAGTTTGCAAACAAAGGATGAATCTTCAATGTACCCCTAGTATGTCTCATGTAGATCTCCTCTTCCAGGTCACCGTGGAGGAAGGCACTCTTCACATCCATGTGATGTACCTCCCACCTCTTCGAATCTGCAATGGAAAAAAATAGCCTTATGGAATCCATTCTTGCAATAAGAGTGAATGTCTCATTGTAGTCCAGCCCATGAACTTGTGAGTACCCCTTTGCCACTAACCGAGCCTTGTACTTGGTAGTGGATCCATCTACTACTAGTTTGTTCTTGTAGATCCATTTGCATTGAACTGGCTTCCTCCGAGGAGGCAAGGAGACAAGCTCCTAGGTCTTATTGTCTTGTAGCAAATCGTACTCATCATCCATGGCTTCCTACCATCTTGGATCACGACAAACCTCTCTATAGCACTGAGGATCATACCCCATCATCATGAAGCACCTCTCTGGGAGAAGTGGATATGTATGGTAGAGTGCAAGGTTTTCATCCTGATATTGAGATCTTGTTCTTCTTCTATGATCTGGATCCCCAACACTATTCCTGGCAGCTTCAACGAGTTTTTCGACCCATTTAAGCCTTGGGTTGGGAGCAGGTGTTGGATCAGGATCTGGATCTGGTTGAGTTTCATTCTCAATATCAAGATCTCGGTCATCTTGATCCTCATCTTGATCATCATCATCTGTAAATGGAATTGATTGAGTAAGTATACCTTCCTCTTCAGCTGATTGTAGATCATGCAACATATCTTTATTGAACTAGACACTTCGTTCTATGAAGCATCTTCCTGTTGCAATCTCCTTAAGTTTGTAAGCCTTTGCATCATCTACATATCCCAGCAATATGCATTCTCTACTTTGAGGTTGGAATGCTTTCCTCTTGTCAGTTGGAACTCTATCCCATGCTTTGAGCCAAAAACCCTTAGATGAGAGACATTGGGCATATGTCCAATCAATGCTTCAAATGGAGTGACCCAAACCACTGACTTGTGAGGCACTATGTTCTGGATGTACGAAGCACAGTTCGATGCTTCAGCCCACAGATATGATCGAAGATTTCTTGCTTCAAGAAGGCATGTAGCCATCTCTTTCAAGGATCTGTTCTTCCTCTCAGCTACACCATTTTGTTGTGGTGTGTATGGGACTGAGTGTTGCATTTCAATACCTATTGAAGCACACAACTGCTGGAATTCTCTTTTGATGTACTCTACTAAGGCCTTCAAATTTTTAAAATTTTCAAACACCTCAGACTTTTGGTTAAGGAAGTATATCCAACAATACCTTGAGTAGTCATCAATGAAGGTCATAAAGTATCTAGATCCATTCATAGATGTTGTAGGAATTGGTCCAGAGACATCACTGTGAGCCAAATCAAGTGCAGAGGCAACTCTTTTTGCCTCCCCAGCCCCATACCTTCACTCTATATGCTTACCTACCAAGCAACCATTGCAAACACATTCAGAGGACTTGATGAGAGGCAATCTCTCAACTATCTCTTCATTGTACGAATGCTGGAGATATTTGAAATTCAGATGTCCCAATATTTCATGCCAAATACTACTTGTATCATTAACATGAGTCAATAGGGAACTTGAATATGAGTTAGGAAGAAAATGAGAAAATCCATATGCCTTAAAGGCATGATTTGCAACTCCTTTCATTATCATATTTCCAGTAAAGATTTCTGATATCTCCACTAAATCAGGATCAAATATGACTCGCTTGGGTGAGGCAGTATGGATCATCTGGTATAAAGAGAACAGATTTGTTGCCAAGGAGGGAACATAGAGGACATTCTTGAACACTCCATGCTAAAATTTGATTGAGCCTTTCCCAACAACTGGGATTTGAGAGTCATCTTCCATGTGAACGCTTGGTCCACCAGAGATATCCAGAGAAGAGAATGATTCTTTGGAGGCCACCATGTGGTTGGAAGCTCCAGAATCAATGAGAAAAGTCGATGACTGAGAAAAGTCTACCTTTAGAGCATGGCATATCGCATGATCTTCAGTCTTATCTCCAGGATCAGGATTTCTTGCACCTTCAGGAAGGGAGATATTGTTATGTTCAAGGAGTCTAGACATTTGGTCTATGGTCACTCTTCATACATAGGTTCTCTAGATGATTCCCTCTCTTGCAGTATGAGCACTTGGCTTTGTCAAACTTTTTGTGCTTGTCCTTCTTGGAACCTGAGGCTCCTTCTGAAGGATTTTGCTTCTCTTTAGACTTGAAATTAGTGTTCTTCTTTTCTTTTCCTTTTTATTCCCATTTGCTTTTGCATTCTTAGTCTCCAGCTAAGAGAGACTGATTTTTGGAGGATTTGAGGGCTCTCATCTGTATCAGCTTATCTTGTTCTTCAATAAGAGATTATGTGAAGGCATCAAGGGATGGAATTCGTTGATTAGGATTGTCAATATCTCGGAGTGAAAGGTGGATACGAACACTGAGAATTTTGGGCCAAGTTTGCTCAGAATTGAGAGCACCAATTGCTCATCCTTCTTGCCAATCCCGCATTGCTTGCACTACATGACCAAGTATTTAAATTTGGAGAAGAATTGTTGAATGGTTTCAAATTTGCTGGAATGAAGAGCAATCATATCATTCTCCAGAATATGACCTCTCAACTCATCATGCTTTCCAAATAGTGATTCGAGATTATTCCATACTTCCCTTGGAGTTTTTAATCTATCAAGATGGAAGAGTAACTCCCTGGAGATATGAATGCACATGAAGCCAAATGCTTCATCCAACTTGTTTAGATACTTCGATTTCTCAAGAGGTTGTTGGGATTTGACCTCCTTTCCCATGATAACCTTGTACAGACCTTTGTTGCACAACACAATCTGCAAGTCAGCCCTCCAATCAAGATAGTTGAAAAGTGTGAGGATCCTCAATGTCAAGGCAGTGGAATTCTCCATCTAATAGCTTCAAGGAGCAGCACAATTATTTTGAATTCTTCAATTTACCTGCAAAAACAATTCAATTCGAAGACAAACCAATTCCATCACTCTCTACTTCGACATGTGCACATTCTCTGGGTGCATCACACCTTGCTAGACTTCTCTCGACAAAATCCAAAGGGAGCAAGAAAAAGATACCAAGAATTAGAAGGAACCTAATTGTTTCTGATGCATCAATGGAAGTTTTTGAGGATTGAAGTTGGCCTGATTACCTACTCTGATACCATGTTTAATTTAGCAAAGCTTCAGGATCTTCAAGCTGGAATGAACCTCACTATGAAAGAAGGTTGAAGGAGAAAGAAGAAATTCAATGTACGTTAGTCAAACAATCATGGTGAAATTGAACAACCAAGAGACAAAAATTGGTCATCATAACATTACATCCATTATGATTAATCTCAGTGATACAATAATGATACAATAGTAAGAATCCCAATCTACTAGGTATGGTTCGAATTCACCAACTTGGACTTACTCTAGTGCTAACTCAATGTGGGAAAATCACATCTAGAAACTCACTAATGTAACTCAAGACAACTAAATCAATTCTCAATCAGTTAACTGAACAAGGTAGGTAGGAAAAGGCGCATAACCTCCTTAAATCAGGAAAATGTGGCGCTAAACTAACTAGAGATGAACTAATTGATGCCCATTTGAGGATAACTCAACACATACTAGGGTGAACTGATGGTGGGACTCCAAAGACTCGGTGTGGGTTCCTAAATTATAGGGATTGGCCTCTAGAGATCCTAAACTCATGCAAATCAATGCATCAAGTAGTAGGTGGGCCCAAGATGAGTTCTCCATGGCACTAGTGAAGTGGCAACGAACTCCTAAGCTAGGAAATGACTTTTATACTATGGTGGTCAAGGGAGGATTATAATTAATCCTATTAGCCTCCTTGACCTTGGAGTTATGTGGAGTGTGGAGCAACAAGCTCTCATAGAAGAAATTTGGTGTAAAAAGAGTCCCCTAAGAAAACTGTAAAATATGTGTATGTCACATCAAATTTGAGTATGCAACATCACACTTCCATATAAATTATGTTAATCTAGAATAATGAGCTGAGAGAGAAAAATAGTAGAGAAGTTTAAATTCTTATACATAAATAATAAATGTGAATAGATAACACGCAATAAATAATTACTATTGGTTTATAAGAATGAAAATACAATAAATAATATTTGATAATGTAAATTTTCATTCTTCATTATCATAGTAATCATTTTATAAATTAATTAAACATTTTTAACATTTAATTAACAAATTCCGTTATATATTACTTAAATAAAATATTAAAACCCTTGTATAATGCAATTTAATTATCATTAAATTAATCATTGTATCAACTCACCCTTTTATAATGCAACTTAATTATAATTAAATTAATCGTATAGTATCAACTCGCCTATGAATTGATTAAAGAGCCTCGACATTGCTTAAGTACTCTCTAAAATATATGTTTATGTTTGAGTCTTTTACGTTGTACAACACCAAAATCCCAACATAGAGATTTAGTTGGGTTCTTTTCTTAGGAAAATATTTTTACCTTGCATGGTTACATTCTTGATATGTAACTCCTATATCTAAACTTCAAATGCATTTATGGAGATCTCAAGGTGCACATCTAGGGGCAATTCTTGTTGGGTTAGTTGAGGTCAGGCTCTTTTGCCAAGTGGTTGTTGATTCATGGGTTTAGGAGCTAACTAGGTAAGGCCCCTTCGGAAGGGCCCCAAACTTGTTGTAGTGAAAAAAAAGGTACATGTCTAGGGAATTTTTTAATGCAAGTGATAGATATATTGAATGCATAATTATTAAGTCATCGTGGAAAAGTGACTCAAATACAAAGTAGTAAAATGGATTTCATTACGTTTTAGTTAACTCAAATGTTGAAAATTAGTTCAACATCTTTTTAGGTGAAAGAATATTATTTATTAGGTATGTTGATTAAGTTGTCATTGATGCCAACACCGCATGGTCATTGATGCCAACAAGTGTGTCTTGGCGTCCCTTGAGGAGCCCCTGAGGGTTAAGTAGTTGTCAATGTCAAAGGAGGCCTTTTGACTTTGTCCAGGCCCAATTCTGAAGCCCTTGGAGCCCTTGGGACAATGGAAATAGCCCTGAACACCCTGTAGAGTCGTTAAGTACCCCTAAGTTGGTTCGATGGTTCCCCAATTGTGTCCTTGTTTCCCCGTCACCACAACCATGCCCTATTATCCTAGAATGTGTTCTTGGTGGGTTGAAGAAGTTGCAAGAGTTTGAATGACCCTTTTAGTGGTCATTTGTGTGTTATAGAGGTCATGATACCCTATGGGAAGCCTAGGAACCCCCACACCCTGATGGTCGTATTTATAAAGTATTTGGCAACCTTGGTGACCTAACTAAAGTTCCTAAAACCATAAACCTAAATATTACCCTAACCTCTGATTGTGTATTGTCTATATTAGCAATAACAATTTGATTCCATAGTAAAATTAGCTCAAGGTAAACAATGAACTCTAAATCTAATAGCAATCAACCATTGAGAATTTTGATAGGATTACTTTTGCTTATGTTTAGTGGTTAGTTAGTCCCGACTCCATTTATTACTCACCATTTTGTCTCTAGGCTCTTGATATTTCAAAATACTTGGTTAGTCCTCATCTATGATTAGTTGCACATTTCATTGTGCACTTTTCCATCTTCCATTCTTATAATCAACTAGCTTATAACAACAAACAGCTATTGTTTCCATGGCTTGATGCGAGGTTCATAATATATGCAAGCAAAACAACTGGGGAAGAAGAGCTATGATAACTCAAGGTATCAAATGAAATTATGTGTACACCACATGCATGCTTTATGTTATGATTCACAAAGAGTGCATACATAGGAATGTTTTAAAAGTCATAGGTTGGACTCATATTGGAATTGGCCAATGACTTTGTTTAAGAAATGGTTTACTAAAAGATACAAAAAATATGAAAAATTTAATAAAACAAAATATATATCCGTGTACATCAATATCAAACCAAACCATTAGAGATTGTATATGTAAAGTCTACTCATGTATATACCATGTAAGGGTGAATATAGTAAAATGGCACAAAGTGCAATACATATCTAAAACAAAATATATAAACGGTGAGGTTCTAAATGGCCTCTAGAGTTCAAAAGGTTGTATGCTACAAGTTACTATTTGTCAATGATCAAACTCTTCACCACTATTGGAAATGGGATTCTCAGCATGAAACATAGGATCATCCTCTAGCTTGGACTCAATAGACTCCTCAAGGACAATCACGGTACTAGTAGTAGTGTGGCTAGTCCTTGTAATGCCTGGTGCTACAAGTGGCTCATTATCCAAATCCATTCACCCCAAGTCATTAGGATCAAACTCTCCCAAGTGAGTCTCCTCTACCCATTTCGAGGATGGATCAATAGCATCCAAGACAATGAGATTTGCATCAAGTCTTTTATTCAACAACCGGTAGCACCTTAGCTGATGGTTGTATAACAAGAAGCTGAAATCATTTAATCACCGTTTCTTCATGTGAATCTAGTCAAAGATAGACCAATGGCATTCATGCCCAAAAGCGTTGCAAGTTTGACTCAAGATCCTAATTGCAAACTTCTACAGCTAAGGACAATGGCTACCAAATGAGTCCCACCAATATTTTGCAATAAATTATTAAATCATGACCATAAAAGAGAAAGTTGGTTAATTCAACAAATTAGCTTGTGAAATTGGTTAGAAATTCAAGTATTTAAACTACTCAACTTAAAAAACTTTAGAATTGCTTACCTAGTTAGTCCAAATCACTTATAATCTTTGCTAGGTTTTTTCCAAAGGTATTTGTGGCTCTATTGAGAACATTCATATGTTAATGGACTTCCAATTGTTAACTCTCCTTGGGGACCATGCACCCTAAGCTCTCATGCAATCCATATTTGACCTCCCTAATTTGATCTTCTCCAAAGTTTTTAAAAACTTACTCCGGGGAAACAACAATAAAAACTCATTTTTAGAAGAGATTGTAATGTGAGGAAGTTCATTACAAATCTAGTGATAGTAGGCCTACAAACTCCCTACCCCTATGTTATTTCCTCATTAGGTTAAATACCCATGAGTGGTTGTAGTAGTATTTTGTAGTGCTCTTGGCATGATCTTCGGTGTTCTTGACCTAATCATGTTTTCATATATCCTCAAGCATGAGGGTCGATGTAGTGCACGACACATGGGGTTCAAAGTATGGCTTTATATCATCTATAACATCTTACCAACAAGAACATAGAGGCAATATCTGTGATGATTTGAACAACATTGGTCACCCCCACCTCCACAACAATCTTGTAACAAGTTAATTGCATCTTTCACCCTATTAGATGCATCTACTAATCTTTAAAACATGGCTCCTTGTGGACAAGAGACAAGGAAATATATCATGATAGGGTTCTTTCCATCACTCCATCCAATTACAACTTGTTTTGGTCCATGATTCTTTAAAACCATTCAAGTAGTCATTTATGGACCCAAGTTATTTCTACAAAAGAGATCCCTTCATGCCATACATACACGGCCTTTGAATCCCTTACTAGCAACAATAATGGAATCCAACATAGGTTGGTAATACAATGAACAAGAAGCATTGAAGGGGATAACACATGCATCATACCATCAAATGGCCATGTATTCAAAAGCATATTCCTTGCATTGCTTCTTCCAATGGTTATCTAAGGTGCACTCATAGGGGTGGAGAAGGATAGAAGAAAACCTTATATGTTCTTCCTCTTTTGAGGAACTAAGTCCATAACACTAGGTCAGTTTTCATGAATGGGTGGAGGAGGGTGGAAAAAACCTTGCATGTTCTTCATCTTTTGAGGAACCGAGTCTACAACACTAGATCGGTATTCATGAATGGGAGGAACATACCAAAAGGGGTCCCCAATAGTAACAAAAGGGTTAGAGCAGGAGACTTTAACCCTAGGGTTGGGTTAGGATCCAATTTGTGTCCCTCTCCCTATTTCATCCTCATTCTTTATGGCCTAGCCTTGTATTCTTTAAATTTGTCAAGCATGTGTTGCATTTCCACTCTAATGACCCCAGTGTCAATGGATTCACACAAGGCAACTAGGCCTCTTTGACCAACCAAGTGTTCTTTCAGCCTATGAATGCCCCCCTCCCCCAACCTTATGTGTTTCTTGCAATATTTGCAATAATTGAACCTGTTGGATTGACCAGCTCAATATGGTACTGGTCTCCAAACCGGTTCAAGAGGTTTTGGGGTTAGCCTGGCCAAACGAACTGGTTTTCAAAACATTGATATATGGCCAGTATGAAATCTTATGTCACAAAAGCAGAGCTTGAATGGAAGCTTGATGTATTTACATTGTTGCACAGCCATGCATATCTTGCTTGACCCTTTCCCCATCCTTTGATAAACATATAAAAAAATCTCACATAATGGTATAAAAGAAATTCTTTAAGGCACAACAAAGCTCAAGTAACATTCATGGATTATGATTTGTACATTACTATAAAATCAGGACAAACTGGCTACGAAGTTTCACCCTTATGCATAGCCCATCAGTTCCCAACAACATTCACATCAGCTCCTAACAACACTGGCATTTAAAAGTAGGCATGTTGCAATACTGTGAAATAGCATACAACTGCCCAACATTAGAGAACTACCTATTCATTTCTAGGAAGTTTGTGAACCATTTTGATTTAAGTATTTCCTATGGACCATTCCACTAGATGCCCTGTAGGGTTACCATGATAAAACATAAGCTTATACAATGATTTGTCATGTCCGAAGCTAGTATAAGGTAGTTTTAATAACGCCAGTATAAGGTAGTTTTAATAAATGTGTTAACAGTAGATAGGACCAATTGTACCCCAACATGTCAGTGATACCAGAAAATGACATTAAGGACAGAGGCCTACCTAGCGATGCATGACCAGTGACAGTAAATCTTATGCTGACTAGTAGTCTCACTCAGCTCACCAATAATCCCCACAAGAACACAACCCATTCTTGAAATGATGGAAGCGACTGGTATCTCTCACAATAATTTCTCGCTCAACAATTTTAGAGATGATCTTTGCAGCATTGTGACAGTCTCCACAAACACGAAGGTTCTTCATGATTCTAACAGGCAACCCAGCAGGTGTACTAATAAGCCCAAATGCAATAGCCAGTTTCTCACTGTGATGATTGAGCATGTATTCTTTCTGCTCGTTGTCAACATCATGCAACATAAAGTTAGTTTTGGGCACATACCCTGCTTCCTTCATCTGCCCTGCTAACTTGTCCAATTCAGCATAGATCTCATCTGTATGTGGGTGCAATCTATCTTCTGCATAAAATGTATGCACATTGTGCTTGACCTCTATCCAGCTCTTACCTGGCTCCTTTCTCAAGCTTCTGTCTTTCATAACTTTTCTAGCGTTTGTAGCATCATCCCACCTGCCAGAAGCAGCATAAATGTTTGACATCAGCACATGCGGTGCAGCCTTTTCAGGTTCCAGCTTAAAAAGGCATTCTGCCACTCTTTGTCCTAGTTCGACATTGTTATGGATTCTGCAAGCATTGAGCAAGGCCCCCCATACAAGAGCATTGGGTTCAAACGGCATTTTACCAATTAAGTCTTCTGCCTCATATAGGCAGCCAGCACGGCCAAGAAGATCAACCATGCAGGCATAATGATCTGCTTCTGGCTCAATACCATGATCTCGACTCATGGAATCAAAGAACTGGCGGCCTTCATCAACCAATCCTATATGAGTGCAAGACGATAGAACAGCAACAAAGGTGATGCAGTCTGGCTTTATACCTCTGATCTGCATCTGTTCAAAGAGATGGAGAGCATCCTTGCCATGCCCATGCTGGGCATATCCCATAATCATTGTATTCCATGACATTAGAACCTGCTCAATCATTCTATCAAAGATACAACGTGCATCTTCTATGCTCCCACATTTCGAATACATATCAACAAGAGCATTTCCCACAATGATATCTACCTCAAACCCAGTTTTCATAATGTATGCATGGAACCGTTTGCCTTGTCCAATGGTAGCTAAGCTGGCAGATGCCTTGAGAACACTGGCCAAGGTGAACTGGTTTGGTTCCATGCCTTCTTGCTGCATTTTGCAGAATAGTTTAAGGGCTTCCTCGCCATAGCATTGGGCATATACCGAAATCAATGCAGTCCACGAGACCACGTCACGATTTGATAGCCTGCTAAACACCCGGCCTGCATCTTCTGTACTCTGGCATTTTGCATACATATCAACGAGGGCATTCCCCACAAAAACATCTGACTCAAACCCGCTTTTGATGAGATGTGCATGAGCCTGTTTGCCTGGCTCCCTAGCCTCTAGCCCTGCACAAGCACTGAGTACACTGGGAAGAGTGAAATGGTTGGATTTAATCCCTTCGCTTTGCATTTGAGAAAACAAATCCAGGGCCTTCTCACCATGCCCAGACATTGCATATTCTGAAATAAATGCATTCCACGAGACTGCATCTCGTTCCGGCATTTTATCAAAAACCATCCTAGCATCCTCCGCACATTGGCATTTCACATACATGGTAACAAGAGCATTCCCTATAAAGACATTTGAATCAATTCCAGTTTTTATAGCACAACTATGGACCTGCTTGCCCTGTTCCAGTTCCGCCAGGCTGGCGCAGGAACTGAGAACACTAACCAGTGTGAATTCATTCGGCTCAACGCTTTCTCTTCTCATTTGCAAAAACAGCCTCAGAGCCTCTTCAGGCATACCCTTTTGATCATAGCCTGAGATCACAGCAGTCCAAGACACCACATTTCGTTCAGACATTTTTTCAAACACTTGGCGTGCATCCTCCAAAATTCCACACTTTGCATACATGTTTGCAAGGTTGTTACCCACAAAAACATCAGCCTCAAATCCAACTCTGATTATGTGAGCATGAACCCGCTTACCCAACCTCAAATCCTTCAATTTAGCACATCCTTGCAGCAGAGAAAAACATATTTTGGAGTCAGCAAAATCGCTAATTTTGTTCATAGAAACCAAAAACACCATTGCCTCCTTCAATTTTCCTTCTTTTAAGAGATCAATAAGCTCATTTCGCTTGTTAGCAACATGCTCAAATTTCAAATTTTCTCTTGCGCATCCCAGAGCAAGAACATTACTGAAGGTGGTGGACATCCTAAATCCATTACATATATTGTCATGTAATGCCCAAAGCCATTGTTGAATGCTTAGAATCTTTACTATCTGAGAGCGGGTTTTGTTTTGATGTCGCCATGGAACTATTGCAGTTAGAAATGAAGTGAAAAGTTTCATCTTCTATTTTTGGTTAAGAAAGAGATTTATGAACATTTTCAATAGAGTATAGAAAGGGCAATACCTGTTAAGATGTTAGTCCATGGTGTGGTAAAAATGGACGGAAATTTTCAGTCTGCAAATTAAACTCAAATACCACAATGGCAGGATTTCGTTCCATGCTTTTGGCTGTGCGCCTTATTCAAACTAGCGTTCCATTTGTATCTTTAATTTTCGTTTACCGTCGGTAGCTTATAATATGCTCTCGATATTTAAGTTTCGTTTACCCTTGGTAGCTTATAATATGCTCTCGATATTTATATTTGGTGGATGTTTTTTTTTTTCAAGCAGAAAAAAAGACATTTTTAACTAGTTACAACACAGTAAGAGCTACATCAATTATATTTTTCTTAAGTCTTTGTTTTCTTCCAAATAGACTATCAAAGATATGTCTACAAAAAATACATATTCTACTACACCATTATTTTCTTAGGAAGAAACAAAGTCTGTGCTCAAAGTCTACCCACTAGCTTATAACATATAGCTTAAGCAAGCACCAAAAAATAGCATAGTGAGATGCTATCTAATTAATATCATTACATGTCCAGTCTGAGCCATAAAATATAACAAACTATCACTCAAAAAGACCAAGTTTCAGGCACTTAATATCTCAAATAAGGAGGAGTAGATTAATTCCCCCTCACAGTATTTAGAAAGTGAAAAAAGACCCATAGTATGTTGAAGTGCCACCTTGGATAAACCATCAGTCAACATATTGTGTTCTTTGTAGGTATGTTGACACTCAAACCAAAGAAAGTTTTCCTTGAGTGCCAACGTACGAGTGCACCAATGTTCCAGTTCAAGAACCTGCGGCTGAGACACATTGTTAGTCCAGTCGATAATAATCTTAGAGTCCTCAAAAACTCATAGTTGAGGGAGACCCATGACCGAGGAAGCAAAAACTAGCCCCCAGAGTGCCGTAAGTATAGCTTTGGTATTGGTACAGGGGCCACATTCCAGTGAAAGACGAAAACAATGAGTTTGACTAATATACACCACCATCCCAGGACCACCAACACTCGCTTGAATTGCACCGTCAAAGAAACCCATAGTTGCATCCACCACAGGACCAATACCAAAGTTTTGAATCTTTTGTACACGAACAAGTTTAGGAAAGTTAGTAATGAGCTGAATGACACCCGAGATAATAAAATATACCTAGAGTCTCCTATCCAAAAAGATCATTGAGTTATTGGCCTTCCAAATAAGCCAATTGTAGAAGATAGGAAGATAAAGTGGCTTAGTTCCATTACTCACCCACCATTCCAAAAAGACATCCAAAGTATTATCTTCCCACGGTATGCTCAAACCAAAATAATACGCCATCGCCTGGTACATAGCTTTCCAAACAGGACAATACTAGAATAGATGTTCAATAGATTCAGCCTCATTAGCACATAGATGGCAAAAATTTGGTCCATTCAGTCTTTTCACCTGCAAATGATCCCACGTATTAATTTTATCATTGCAGTATAGTCAAGTGAAACATTTTATCTTGAGAGGAATGTTCCAAGACCAAATATCCTTATGCCACCAACCATCCACCACCTCCAAATAATTTTTCGACCAAGAATTGATATGCGAGTTTGGCAGTGACCTACCCCGATTTGTCATTAAAAGACCAAACACAACAGTCCTTTCCTTCCTGCAACTATACCCCAATCAAAGTAAGCAAAGAAATGCAATTCTCCCATTCAACAAACCAAGCACCTATAAGATCCAAATCTCTAGCAGAGAGCCAATACGTACCATACGTAGGCAAATCACCACCAATCCTAACATAATCAAGGGTCTTCGCCGTAATCCTGTATTCAACCAAAGGCCGCGATAGACAAAAGGATTTATCCAATCCCACAATAGGATTTGTTCCCACCATGACAAATGCACCGCTCCTCACCTTCCAACAAATATATTTACTCACCCAGCCAAAGACTCGAACGAAGCCAGTCCATATAACAGAGGCATTGGAAACAGAGTGGTTATCCAATCGAAGCCAGTCAATGAAAGTACCCTTATGGATGTACTTGCATTGGATAATCTTATTCCAAATACCAAGCCCCTTCAAAGACAACCAAAGACTCTTCATTCTGAGTGAGGCGCTAAACCAGTCAAGGTTTTTGATGTTCCAACCACCATAAGCATAAGGTATGGCAAGTGAATCCCACTGGACCAGGTGTGACCAATGGTTATTAGTCAAACCACCCCATAAGAAATTATGCATAAAGTGAGTGATGGACTTGATGATCGTAAAGGGAATCTTAAAGATGGAAACCAATATACCAGAAGGCCACACAAAACAGTTTTAAGGAGGATGAGCCTAGCTCCCAGAGAAAGAGTTATTTATGTCTAGTTGCAAATCCTCTTTTCGAACTTCTTCACCAACCATAACCAGTCTTTAACACAATAATTAAGTAGCTTTAACTAGAAACCCAGATAATTAAAGTCGACCTCAATTGGATCCATATTAATGGCAAAGATGGCCTTAATCTCAACCACAAGTGAGTCACCCATAATGTTCTTCAGAAAGGTAGGTTTTCCAATACTAACCAGCATCCTAGATGCAACCGAAAATGTATCAATAATGGTTTTGTAGCCCTTCCAATCCTCAATGGTACCCAAACCAAATGACACCACATCATCGACAAAAAACAAGTGTGTAAGTGCTAAGGACAAGGATAAAACAATACCTTTATTATTTTTCTTGTCTTTTGGCCTCAGCAATCATCAGGCTCAAACCTTCCATAACCAAGAGAAAAAGTAAAGGTGAGAGTGGGCACCTCTGCCTAAGGCCCCGACTCGCATTGAAGGAAGTTGATGGAGAACCATTGATGAGCACCTCAAATTTGGTCGACTTCACACACCCCATAATCCAGTTGATAGTGCCAAGAGACAATCCCACCTGCAGTAAAATAAGATGTAACAAGGTCCAATTGACCCTATCATACGCCTTCACCAAATCAATTTTAAGAATTAAGGCCTCCAAGCCACGAGTCTTGATGGTGTGAAGAGCCTCCTGTGTGATCCCAACAACTTCAAGGATTTGTCGGTTCTTGAGAAAACCAAATTAAAAAAAGGTGGAGTTTACTTGGTGGACAGGTTCAAGTTTTACAAGTAATATGATGTTATATTCATTAACAAATTTATGATAAAATTGTGTGGGTTTTATCATTTTTTATTTATATTTATGTTGATTTCAAAGTAATTAGTTAGTTAGATTGGTTATGAGCATTTTACATCAACTAAGCAACTAACATTCAAATTTGTGGTATTTTATAGCTTATAAGTCTCTAGTGTATATGGATGTAATGTCAACTTACCAGTTTATTAAAAGTGATTTATTAGTCACATCGGTTGAGTCTTCACCATTGGTCTTAAGTAATTTAGCAAACCACTTTTAAAATGTAATGTTAATTTACAAGCCTTCACTATTAACCAACAATTTTTTTAAGTGACTTACTTGTTGAATTGGTTATGGACCTTTGCTACCAACCAACCAATCCATGATTAATTCTAGTGATCTCCACAACCCACATATGTCTTAACATAACACTTGGCCTCACAAAATGGATAAACTTCACCACCACCCCAAAAAAACCTATGATCAAATCTCATACAAATTACTTTTAAAGTGATTCATGGGCCTTTATTACCAACCAACCAATATATATAATCAAATCTTGTGATCTCCATATTCCACATATGTCTTAACACAACACGTACTACCAACCAACCAATCTTGTGATCTCCACAACCCACATATGTCCTAACACGACACTTGGCCCATAGAATAAATGGACTTCACCACCTCCTAATCAAAGCTTTTAAATTTTTAACCATTTTGAATATCTTAAATAAAACTCTTCTACATATGTTTTTAAAAATAACTACTAATCATGCTTATTAATCTAACATACAACTCTCTTCTCTCAGAGGATAATAAATCATAAATATAAGGAATTTTGATATTAAACCATATAAATTAGAAGAATTAAACCATATAAAGTTAAATATATTGTTATTAATCTTGTGAAAGATATAACTTATTTTGAATTAATATATTATAACTTATCTCATTTTTAATTAACAAAAAATATTTTAAATAATATATATATATATATATATATGTATCAATTTATCATAAAACAATCAATTATATATATATATATATGGGCAACAAATGCGGGGATTTTTCTAAATCTCAATGTAAATATAGGGGCCATTTTTTAATGAGGTGTGGTGGGATTGGCTACAAACAATTAGGCAAAAAGAGATACAATTTTCATGGGCTAGAAAACATTGTATCTCTTGGAATACAAAAAAGTCATAATCTTGGGAGATTCACATCTCATTATCTTGCAAGAAAGAAAAAAGATATGTAGTGATGATTTAATCGCCGTGAGATTAGACCTCATGAGTTGGATCAGAGAACCAAATGTTCTCCATATTCATCGGCATCATAACTCCTCGATTGATGAGCTAGCAAATCAAGTCATATACTAGGAATGATACATCCTTGTTCAAAATGGGGGTCATCAACATCGCAAATGGCTTCCCTAGGATATTAAGTGTAGATTAAAATTTTGTTTTAATATGATTTTAATGCACCTATGTGACATTTGGTGGCATCTCATCTCATTAGGTATGGGGGCCTCCTCTCATTTACTCTCTCACATGAGAGAATCCTCTCAGCAATCTCTCATTATGGATTATTTAGCTTTGCATCTCCATTATATAGAGCTCCATGTTGCTTCGCATGTTATCTATGGAATTTATCTTTAAGGTAGTTTATGGTTTGTTGAACAAGACTATGTTCGATCGCGTGCGGGTATCTTGGATCAGGGTTGTGAGCAAGTATTCCACTCAATCGCTCCATTCCATGACTTGCATATGAGCTAGCAAATCAAGTCATATACTAGGAATGATGCATCCTTGTTCAAAATGGGGGTCATCAACATCGCAAATGGCTTCCCTAGGATATTAAGTGTAGATTAAAATTTTGTTTTAATATGATTTTAATGCACCTGTGTGACATTTGGTGGCATCTCATCTCATTAGGTATGGGGGCCTCCTCTCTTTTACTCTCTCACATGAGAGAATCCTCTCAACAGTCTCTCATTATGGATTATTTAGCTTTGCATCTCCATTATATAGAGCTCCATGTTGCTTCGCATGTTATCTATGGAATTTATCTTTAAGGTAGTTTATGGTTTTTTGAACAAGACTATGTTCGATCGTGTGCAGGTATCTTGGATCAGGGTTGTGGGAAAGTATTCTAATCAATCACTCCATTCCCTAACTTGCATATGCTCATGCTCTATTGGGAAAAATTGACAGTGGGTCTAGTTGGGTGGGTTGTTTAGAGGTCGTTTCCAAAGTGCCGAAGAAAATGCTTGAAGGTGTAGTTTTGGAGGAGTCGGGTTGGTGCACGAGATTGGGTGAGGTCAAGTCCACCATTCAGGAACTTAAAATCATAATGCATAGAATGAATTCGCAGTTGGGAAGGGTAATGGCCACCATTGAACAAGTGACTTCTCACATCTCTTACTTGGAAGTCCGCTTTGAAGACCTAGAAGGACTAGTGCATGTGTAAGGAGCTCAATCAGAGAAGTTATCCATAACTACACACCTCCATCAAGAAATATTGGTCTATGAGCATTCACAAAACAACTAGTTTGTAGGTTAGTGACACGTGGACAAGGGCTCAGTTCAATGACCAACTAATGCAATAGTGGAAATTGTTGTTTCTTGTGAGCAAGATGAAGACAATAAGGACTTCCATCCACAATATTGATTGTTCTGAGGGGGGGTGAGGCTTGTTTAGTGGTTGTTAGGATATCCATTATTGGTTTAGGTTTGTTAAGGTATGTAGGTGACCCTTGCCACCTTGTTAATCGACTGTTGGGACTACTGCTATCTTGTTTAGAGCCGGTAAAGTCTACTTCTATTTTGGTTGGGATTGACTGGGCTTATTTGGGGCTACCATTACCTTTAGTAAGAGGTGTGTCCACTACCTTGAGGGCTCGCAGTTTGTTTCTACCACTTAGATTTACTATGAGGTGTCCATACATTTTTTTAAGGGTTATTTGATTGTCATTCAGTGTTCAGTACTTGTTGAGTTTGATCTTGGAGCTTATTCTATCTAACCCTACCCTACAGAACTTTACCTCCCTCTTAGGTATGTACATGCACTCTGGTAAGGGCCAGATGTGTTCCACCTAGTGACTTGTCTTTGAAAGACAAGGTTTGATATGAAAGTCTTCTAAGTATAAGGAAGGTCCCACTCATACTTGTTTCTATTTGTATTGCTGGTTAGATTAATGTGTTGTTGTTCATGATTTTACAAGTATTGTTTTATTTCTTATGTACTTTACAGCTGTTATACATTGTGTTTCAGAACCCAACTTGTTAAACTTTATAAACAAATTAAATCAACCACACAAATAACAACACCATAAAAAACACCAACTTTCATGTGGTAAAACCCCAAAGAGGAAACATCGACGCAGGAAAAGTATTGAAGATCATTAATGAAGTAAGAGATATTACAAGACGGTCTCAACCTCACAGGTAACTCTCTACATTGTGTATCCCAACCATGCGCTATATACTTCATGAAATTAGTTACATGAGTAAATCGTTGTCGGTTATGCTTGTTATGAGAAACTTCTCGTAAACATATGTAATATGAAACCTCCCATAAACACATTAGTTTAGTTTTCATTTAACAATCTCCACCTTGACAACAAAATTTAGAAATACTTTGCCCAAGACTATTTATCACCTTTTTTTCAAACCAAGAGAAGCTACACACCAATGTAACTTCTCGAACAATATTCGTTTTGTGAACATATCTCCACAGTTTTCTTTAGTATGGACTTTTTTCAAATCTACTCCACCTACACTAATGGCTTGTCTTAAAAAATGATATTTTACATCAATATGTTTAGTCTTACTATGATAAACATGATTTGTAGCCAAATGAATAGAACTTTGACTGTCACAGAAGATAGGCACACTATTCTGCAACCTTCCAATTTCTCTAAGCATACCTCTCAACCAAATTGCCTCTTTGCAAGCATGTGAGGCAGCAATGTATTCAGCCTCTGTAGTGGATAAAGCAACTGTGTCTTGAAGCCTTGACATCCAACTTATAGCTCCACCTGCAAGAGTAAGGACATAACCTGAAGTAAACCTTCTCTTGTCCAAATCACCTACAAAATATGAATCAACAAAACCGCACACATAATCATTGTTACTATTAAAGGTGATACAATAGTCACTTGTGCCTCTTAAGTACTGAAGCACCCATTTCACTGCATTCCAATGTTCTTTTCCTGGATTTGCCATATACTTACTAACAACACCTACTGCATGTGAAATATTAGGTCTAGCACACACGATTACATACATCAAACATCCTACTAAATTGGTATATGGTACACAAGACATGTAATCCTTTTCTTCAACACTACTAGGACATAAACTTGAAGAAATTTTAAAATGGGGAGCCTAAGGAACATTCACAGGATTTTCCTTTATTCATTTCGAATCTTTCATAGTAATTTTTCAACATACTTCCCCTGTGAAAAACGAAGCTTACCATTTGTTTTGTCTCTGTGTATCTCAATACCCAAGATTTCTTTTGCAGCTCCAAGATCCTTCATATCAAAAGTCCTAACCATCTGAACCTTCAACCTATTAATATCGTGTTGGTTGTGGAGCCTAATCTTCCAGATCCAGAGATATTATTCAATTGTGATTGTAACCCAAGAGTACTGTACACTCGTTCCCCCTGCCTTGGGGTTCGGGGGCAGCACCTGAGTCACGGGGGTTCGGGGGCAGCGCCCCCAAGCCACAGGGATTCAAGGGCAGCGCCCCCGAGAAAACAGGGGTTCGAGCGCGAAGCTCCCGAAAAAAAATTTTGGGATGTGTGTTGGCCAACAGTATTGAAAACCCATGGTATTGGGTTAACCCTAGAATTTTTCCCATGTTATTTCCCCTATAAAAGAGAGCGTTGTAAATCAACTGGATAGGATATGGTATTGTATTGTACTGGAAGAGAGACTGTGAGAGTGTGAAGAGGAAGTGCAGCGGTTTTGCTGCACGGTGTATCCCTTCATCTTTCTAGACTGTAATAAAAGGACTGGCAAATTTCTTTGTGGACGTAGCCCATCGTTTGGGTGAACCACATTATATCTGTGTCTCTCTGTAATGTTTTAATGTGTTTTGCATCTTGTTTATTGATTTAACTGTATATCTATTATTGCTCTGCGGTCCTATTTTCTAATAGTTGGTATCAGAGCCAAAAGGTCTATTTGGTTGGTAAACTCGCAGGAAAGAAGGGTTCCTAGTTCGAGTGGGAACAATGGCGAAAGAAGGAAAGTTTAGGGTCAAGAAATTTAACGGCCAAAACTATTAGTTATGGAAGACGCAAATGGAGGACTATCTGTACCAGAAATATCTGTACCTGTCGTTGGGCGGAAAAGCAAAACAGCCGGTGGCTATGAAGGATGAAGAATGGGAGGTTCTTGACAAAAAGGCACTAGGAACAATACGGCTGTGCCTGGCTTCATCGGTGGCCTTCAATATTTCGAAAGAAAAAACAACAGAGGGTGTGATGAGCGCATTGAGTAAGCTCTATGAAAAACCCTCGACTTCTAACAAGGTATTTTTAATGAAGCGTTTATTTAATATGAAGATGTCAGAAAGTGGATCTATTGCTGACCATTTGAATGAGTTTAATACACTTACCAGTCAGTTAAGTTCTGTAAAAGTGAACTTTGATGATGAGGTTAGGGCTCTTCTAATCTTGTGTTCATTGCCAAAAAGCTGGAATAGCTTGGTCATGGCTATAAGTAACTATGTCCCTAGTTCAAACACTCTTAAATTTGATGATGTTGTTACTGTTATTCTTAGCGAGGAAATGCGAAGGAAAAGCACAGGTGAGACATCAGGTAATGCGTTGACCATGGAGAGCAGAGAGAGACAAAACGAGAGAGGAAGGAGCCCAGGAAATCGCAGCAAGTCTAAAAAGCGAAAATCCAAGTCCAGATTTGGAAAAATAGAATGTTGGAACTGTGGTAAGAAAGGACATCTAAAAAAAGACTGCAGAGCACCAAAGAAGAAAGGTGAGAGGCAGCAAGAGACTACCTAGGAAGCTAATGTAGCAGGTGATGTGTTACAAGATGCTTTGATTCTTGCATTAGATAATACTAGTGATTACTGGGTAGTAGATTCAGGGGCTTCATGTCATGCTACACCCCATAGGAAATTCTTTTATGATTATGTTCAAGGTGATTTTGGGCATGTGTTATTGGGGGATGATGAACCATGTAAAATTGTTGGAAAGGGTAAGGTACGGATTAAGCTAAATAATGGAAATGATTGGTTTCTAAAGGATGTAAGGAACATTCCTGCTATGAAAAGAAATCTGATCTCAACAGGGCAGTTGGGAGATGGCGGCTATTTGTCTACGTTTGGAAAAGCGTGGTGGAAGGTCACTAAAGGATCAATGGTAATTGCAAAAGGAGAGAGGATAGGTACGTTATATTTATGTCCTCATAATACTGATTATTCTATTTCTGTAGCTTCCACAGAAACAGGTGCAGCGTTGTGGCATCATAGGCTTGGCCACATGAGTGAGAAGGGGATGCAGATTCTCCACTCAAGGAAACTGCTTCCAGATCTGAAGCAGGTAAGTTTGGAATTTTGTGAGAATTGTGTTTATGGAAAATAGAAGAGAGTTAGATTTCTTAGGGTTGGGAAACAAAAGAAGAGTGAAAAATTAGAGCTTGTCCATACAGATGTATGGGACCAGCTCAGATACAATCTCTTGGTGGCTCTCGTTATTATGTTACTTTTATTGATGATGCAACTAGAAAAACTTGGGTTTATTGCATTAGACAGAAATCTGATGTGTTTGATACTTTTAAGAAGTGGAAAGCTTTGGCTGAGAATGAGACAGGAAAAATGTTGAAATGTCTCAGATCCGATAATGGAGGCAAGTACTGCAGCAAGGAGTTTGACAGTTACTGTTCACATAATGGGATTCGCAGAGAGAAGACAATCCCTGGAACACCCCAAGAAAATGGTGTGTCAGAAAGGATGAATAGAACGATCTTGGAGCGTGCAAGGTGTATGAGATTGCATGCAGGGTTGCCCTTATATTTTTGGGTTGATGCTGTAAACACTGTTGTTTATTTAATAAACAGAGGGCCTTCAAGCGCTTTGGATGGTGGCATTCCAGAGGAGGCATGGACAGGTAAACAGGGAAAATACTCATTTTTGAGAACTTTTGGTTGTGAAGCATTTGTCCATATTGATAAAGATGATAGAACAAAGCTTGAGGCTAAATCCAAGAAATGTACCTTTATTGGATACGGGGTTGATGATTTTAGTTATCGCTTATGTGATCTTAAAAATCGCAAAATCATTAGGAGTAGAGATGTACTATTCAATGAAAAGGTCATGTACAAAGATCGGTTGTAGGGAAAGAAAGAAGAAAAGGAAAACACAGAGTACACAGTGCTTGATGAAATCAAAGAAAATGAAGTTCCAAAAGCACCAGAAAATCAAGAACAGCAGCAGGTACTTAAAACTCCTGCAACTGTAAGAAAGTCTACCAGGTTAAGTAGACCTCCTGAACGATTCTCTCCTTCACTATATTATTTATTGATGATTGATTCTGGTGAGCCAGAATGTTTTGAAGAAGCAATGCAAGTAGAAACTAGAAAGAAGTGGGAGCAAGGCATGGATGAGGAGATGGACTCATTGGTAAGAAACCAGACTTGGGATCTGGTTAAGTTGCCTGCAGAAAAAAAGGGTATTGCAGAATAAATGGGTTTACAGGTTTAAGGAAGAAGATGGAGGAAAGAAGCAGTACAAGGCTAGACTTGTTGTAAAGGGGTTTGCACAAAAGAAAGGTATAGACTTTGATGAAATATTTTCTCCTGTTGTTAAAATGACTTCAATTAGAACTATTTTAAGTCTAGCGGCAGTAGAAGATTTGCATCTTGAACAATTAGATGTAAAAACGGCCTTTCTCCATGGGGATTTGGAGGAAGAGATTTATATGCAGCAGCCACAAGGGTATGAGGTCAAAGGGAAGGAGAATTTGGTTTGCAGGTTGAAGAAGAGCTTGTATGGCTTGAAGCAAGCTCCAAGGCAGTGGTATTTAAAATTTGATAAGTTTATGACAGAACAAGGTTATGATAGATGTCATTCTGACTACTGTGTTTATTTCAAGAGGCTAGATAACGGAAGATATATTATCTTGTTATTGTATGTGGATGGCATGCTTGTTGCAGGGTCTAACATGTAGGATATAAATGTGCTCAAAAGAAAACTAGCTAAATCATTTGTGATGAAGGATTTGGGTGCTGCAAAGCAAATCCTTGGTATGAGAATAACAAGAGACAGGAAAAATCGCAAATTGACATTGTCTCAAGGTGAGTACATAGAAAAGGTGTTGCAGAGGTTTAGAATGCAGAATGCAAAACCAATCAGCACACCTTCGGCAAGCCATTTCAAACTAAGCAAGCATATGTGTCCAGAGACACGGGAAGAGATAGATTACATGTCCAAGATTCCCTATTCATCAACAGTTGGGAGCTTGATGTATGCCATGGTGTGCATAAGACCAGATATTGCACATGCAGTGGGAGTTGTGAGCAGGTATATGAATAATCCAGGTAAAGAGCATTGGAAAGCAGTATAGTGGATTCTCAGGTATTTGAGAGGTACCACTTCTCATGCATTATGTTTTTGAGGTTCAGACACTGTTCTACAGGGATATGTTGATGCAGATATGGCTGGTGATAAAGACAGCAGGAGGAGCACCACAGGGTATGTGTTCACTGTAGGTGGAACAACAGTAAGTTGGATTTCAAAACTGCAACATGTTGTTGCACTTTCAACAACGGAAGCAGAGTATGTTGCTGCTATAGAGGCTAGTAAGGAGATGATTTGGTTGCAGAGGTTCATGGAAGAATTGGGTAAGAAACAGGAGAATAGGAGGTTGTACAGTGACAGCCAGAGTGGCATTCATCTTGCAAAGAACTCAGTTTTTCATTCGAGGACTAAACATATAGAACTCAAGTACCACTTCATAAGATTTGTTCTAGATGAAGAACTGTTAAAACTGGAAAAGATTCACACTAGCCAGAATCTTGCAAACATGTTGACAAAGGGAGTAACCAGAGAGAAATTGAGTTCCTGCTTGGTTTCTGTTGGCCTTAAAGCATGAAGGTGAAAAGAAGAAATTTGCCAAGTCCAAGATCCAGCAAGTGCAGTAGTGGTAGAGTTGCTATGATTAGTCTCCAAGTGGGAGATTGTTGGTTGTGGAGCCTAATCTTCTAAATCTAGAGATATTATTCAGTTGTGATTGTAACCCAGGAGCACTGTACACTCATTCCCCTTGCCTTGGGGTTTGGGGCAGCACCCTGAAAAAGGGGGGTTCAAGGGTAGCGCCCTTGAGAAAACGGGGGTTCGGGGGCGGAGCCCCCGAAAAAAAAATTTGGGATGTGTGTTGGCCAACAGTATTGCGGACCCATGGTATTGGGTTAACCCTAGAATTTTTCCCATGGTATTTCCCCTATAAAATAGAGCATTGTAAATCAACTGGATATGGTATTGTATTGTACTGGAAGAGAGACTATGAGAGTGTGAAGAGAAAGTGCAGCGGTTTTGCTGCAGGGTGTATCCCTTCATCTTTCTGGACTGTAATAAAAGGACTGGCAAATTTCTTTGTGGACGTAGCCCATCGTTTGGGTGAACCACGTTATATCTGTGTCTCTCTGTAATGTTTTAATGTGTTTTGCATCTTGTTTATTGATTTAATTGTATATCTGTTATTGCTCTGCGGTCCTGTTTTCTAACATATCGTCCATGCTTTTGCTCATAATAAGCATATCTGCATCAACATACAATACTAAGATAATGAATATATCATTCAACTTTTTTAAGTATAAACAATGATCATACTCACTTCTAGTATAACCTTGGCTTACCATGAAAGAATCAAACTTCTTGTACCATTGCCTGGGCGACTGTTTCAAGCCATACAATGATTTCTTGAGCTTGCAAACTAATCTACATTTTTGGTGTTGTACAAAACCTTTTGGTTGTTCCATATAAATCTCCTCATCTAAATCTCCATGTAAGAAAGTTGTTTTAACATCTAGTTGCTCTAACTCCAAATCAAGTAATGCAACTAATGCTAACACAATATGAATAGATACAAGCTTAACAACTGGTGAAAAAATCTCATGATAGTCTATACCTTCCATGTGAGAGTACCCTTTTGCGACTAATCTGGTTTTGTATCTTTCAACCCTACCATCAACTCCTTTCTTCAGTTTGAAGACCCATTTACACCCAGCCGTTTTTTATCTTTGGGGAGTTTAACCAATTCCCATGTCTTGTTTTTCTCCATAGAATCCATTTCTTCTTTCATTGCCACCTTCCACTTAGCATTGTCAATACAATCAATGGATTCCTGAAAACAAGAAGGTTCTCCATCATTAGTAAATAAAACAAATGAAACAAAATCAGTATACCTCTTAGGAGGATTTCTCTCCCTTAATGATTTTATTGGTGCAGGCTGTGGGGTTTCCACAATTTCTTGAATTTCTTCATCTTCTATGAATTTTCTCTCACTAAAAACTTCTTCTTGTTTCTTTGAGTCATTAGAATATTGGTTCTCCAACTGAATTAGTTGTTTTGATATTGCATGTTCATGTTCCACATCAACTCTTACACTTTCGTATTTAATCAAAGAAGATTCATCAAAAATTACGTCTATGCTAATGACAATTTTGTGGGCAGTAGGATCCCACAATCTATATCCTTTCATTACATCATCATAACCAACAAAGATGCACTTCTTTGATCTAGGGTTTAACTTAGAACATTGATTTTTAGGAGTAAGTGCATAAGCATCACAACCAAAGATTTTCAAATTCGAATAATCATAAGAGTGACCAGTCCATACCTCTTTCAGAATTTTACAATCTATTGCCATTGAAGGTGGTCGATTTATTAGATAACAAGCAGTAGAAATTGCTTTTGTCCACAACTCTTGCACCAAATTAACATTATTGAGCATGCTCCTTGCTCTTTCTAGAAGATTCATGTTCATGTGTTCTACAACGCCATTTTGCTAAGGATTGTATACATTAGTTTTTTCCTTGACAATCCCTTCATATTTGCAATATTTTTCAAACTCCAAAGAAGTAAATTAACCTCCATTATTCGTCCTTAAACACTAAATTGTCCTACCAGTTTTTTTTTCAACCATAACTCTAAATTGTTTAAACGTATTAAACACATCACCTTTTCTTTTTAGGACATAGACCCAAACCTTTCTAGAAAAGCCATCTACAAATAACACATAATATTTTGCTCCTCCATAGGAATTGGTAGGAGACGGACCCCACAAATTAGAATGAACGTAGTCAAGAACACCTTTACTAACATGACTACTTGCTTTAAACTTTTGTCTACACTGCTTTCCATATAAACAATGTTTACAAAACATATAATTCAAAGTTTTCAAGTTTGGAAGCAATTTACGATTCATTAATACCCGAAGTCATTTTTCACTCATATGACCAAGACGTTGATGCCATAGTTGAGTGGGTCTTGACTCTTCTTTAGATACTAATGCGGTACCATTAACTTGCGTCCTTCCAGCCAATTTGTAAAGGTTTCATGTCCTATGTGTCTTCATGACCACTAAATCACCCTTGGAAACTTTTAGAGTTCCATCAAAACCTGTAAATTTATGACCACAAGAATCCAATACTCCCAAAGAAATTAATTTCTATTTAACTCGGGTACATGTCTAACATCTGTAAGTGTTTTTATTACTCTATCAAACATCTTAATTTTAACACTTCCAACCCCAACAGTTTTGCATGAATGATTGTCTCTAAAAAGGACTATTCCATCATTAACTGTTTGGTAGGAAGCAAACCAATCTTTATAAGCATAGATATGGTGCGAAGCACCAGAATCTAATAGTCATTCCTCGTTATATTCAGAAATATTACAAATAGACAAGACTTCATCAATCATACATGAATCAGAAGACTTAACTGAGTTTTCCTCTGACTTGGAGTCATCCTTCTTGGGTTCTTGTCTCTTCCAACAGTCCTTCTTGAGACAACCAGTTTTGTTACAGTGCCAACATTTTAACTTACTCTTTTGCCCTTCGACTTAGACCTGGAAGTGCCTCTTGACTTTTAAGCTTTCTTCTTGGATCAACCTCTAACAACCAAAGTTTCTGGCAAAGAGGTTTCAAGACTGGTAATGCTCCAACCACATTGTCAAATTCTAAAGTATCAGTTGTACTAATACTAATGGAAGAAACTACTTGACCCCAAGACTCAGGTAAAGTACATAAAAGATTCACTGCTTTATCTTCATCATCAATTTTAACATCCATAATACTCAACTGAAAAATAAGAGTGTTAAAAACATTTAAATGATCTGCAATCTTCGTGACTTCTTTCATTCTCATACCACACAGCTATCTCTTCATGTAAATTTTGTTTGTCACTATTTTGTTCCACAGGATTTCTGCTGATGTTTCTCCAATAATGTTGAACAACACATCATCCACAAGACATAAATAAATTGTGTTTAGTGCTTTGGCATCTAGATCCTTCCATTCATCATCTGTCATGGTGAGAGGTTTTTTCTTTTCCCATATAAAGCTTTCTGTAATCCCTGTTGAACTAATAAATCTTGCATCTTCAATTTTCAAAGTTCAAAATTGTTTTTACCATTAAAATTTTCAATCTCAAACTTCATGCTAGACATTTTTGAAAAAATAATTTAAACTTTTCAATTTGTTAAATTATCTTTCAACCCAAATAAAACAGCACTATTCTTCGAATGTAATCATGGCTTGAATATATATATATATATATATACCAGTACCAGTGCTAGTTATTTTTTATTAGAAATATATATATCCAAACTTGGAAATATATATATTCAAACTTATATCCAAAAATGATAACGCGTAGCACAATTTTTTTTAATGTTACCACTCTCCAAAACGTAGCAGCAGGCTGGCGATTCACTCATAGTCCACACGGAGGCTCAGTGCCTCCTCACTGCAACGGCAGCAACCGACGGCTGACAGACTCCACACGATTTTTCCAGGCTGCGTGGTGGGAAGAGGTGGAGATAGTGGTCTCCTTCACAATTTACAGACAGTCGCGTACAACGTTCAAACAGCAATGCACAACAACGTGAATTCCTCCTTTCCACCTAATTCTTCCACAATATTTTTTCAGCAAACGCAGGTCTCTTCAGGCTGTGATCGGGGTGTCTTCAGGATGCAATCGTACCTTCCATGCGATGTCCACCATTACTTCACACGGGCTGGCAGCTTCACTTCACACCCTCCTTTTCCTATGTAGACTTCCAACGCACAGCTTTCAACCAGCAGACATGCTAGTAGTCTCCAAACACGAGTTCTTCTTCCTCTACAGGTTGTCTCACCCAGGTATTCTCCACAACACAACGATCCACCTTCTTCCAGACAATCAGCCAGTAGCGGGTCTTTCCTCATCATGCACCAGTGTCTTCTCACGCATGTCTTTCTTCACTCATAGCTCTGATACAATTTGTTAAACTTTATAAACAAATTAAATCAACCACACAAATAACAACGCTATAAAAAACACCATCTTTTCATGTGGTAAAACCCTAAAGGGGAAACATCCACGCAAGCAAAGTATTGAAGCTCATTAATGAAGAAGGAGAGATTACAAGACACATACAACTATCTACATTGTGTATCTCAACCATGCACTAATTACTTCATAAAATTAGTTACATGAGTAAACTCTTGATGGCTATGCTTGTTATGAGAAACTTCCTGTAAACATCCGTAATGTGAAACCTCCCATAAACACATTAGTTTAGTTGTCATTTAACATAGTGATCCTTAAGGGAGTATTAAAGTTGAAAGAGATGAAAATTATACTTGTTATTGATTAGATTTTTGCTATTGATGTGTCTCTTACTTCAACATCTTTTAACAGTTTAAATCTAATTTAAAAGTACAAATTTGGCAATTTTTTGAAAAACCCTAACTACCCTAAAACTTAACCACAAGTCTTATTACCCACACATGTGGAGCTAGTCACGTGTGAACTTTCAAGAACATTCTAAAGATTCCAAAACCCTAAACCTAATCAAGAGTTTATGCATGTACAAACCCTAGAACTAACCCTAAACAAATATCGCTATGTTAAATACCAAGCCATTAAGAGGAGGAGTTCCATACTAATGATGTTATTTTGGTGTTCCATAGTTAAGAAACAATAAGAGAGTGGGTATTATAGCATAGAAAATGAAGTAAGAGATCCTACAATAATCATGCAACTGCAAGCCATAATCTTAGAGATAACTCCATAGTGAATATCACTTTCTTTGTATTTGCATTACATATTGGAGAAGAAAAAAGCAAGGCATAATTCTCATACTGGTTGAGTTTTTCGTCATAATTGATTTTCCCAGAGTAGATCTTGTGCTAATCATGTGGATATGTTATTTTCTCTAATTATTTTCCTTTCAATTCCATTTTATTTATCATTATGTGGAATTAAGTTAACATGATGAATTAAATTGTAAAATCCATTGTGACAAACTATTCTAGTGGAATATCCACAATAGTTTAAGAATCATAGAGGAATGTTGATAGGTAATCATATTTTTGTCAAAAATATTATCAAATGTCTTTTCACCAATCATCTTATCTCCATTTGACTCTATTGTTCAGTATCTATGCAAAAGTTCACACACTATAGTTTTCGTGTTGTTCTCTTCATTTCAATTACCAAACTAAAAGCTAGCTCTATGAAGAGGAAAATGTAGACATGAATGAAGAATGGTAATTGTAAGTGAACATAGAGGCTAAACAAGTTAAGAAATATTTACCCTCTATTTATTTTATGCTCCCTATATACTTAAGAAGCCATAAGTTGATTCACAAGAAATCCTCCAAAGGCATACAACAAACTGGACTCTTTCTACACATTGAAAAACACTGTAAAGATGGGTACTATGAGTGAGGGATGTTGAACAAAGGATAAACCTTCCTTGTATTGTGTGGAGTAGTGGAAGAGGATTGCATGGCTATAATGATTGAATAAGATGCATGTATGCCTTATAGTAATCAATTTGGATAAACATGAGAGAAAATGACTTTAACTAAAAGAGTGAAACTTGTATATATTTTCTTCACTCTAATGGCCTCATATCCCATCTTGGGAGTGGTATCTACAAGTGATACTTGCATTTGGATTAAAAAATTACTCTTACACAATTTTTTTTTGGATGTTTAGTTAAAAGATAAGTGTTCATTATTGTTTAAGAATATGCAAAATTATATTTGTTTTATCTTATGAATATTATTATTATAAATTTTGTGTGAATTGATTTTAGTTCCATTGTGTTCCAATTTAAGTGTTCCACATGCATTTCTTAAAGTTATGGATCCATTGAAAATTTAATTAATGTTGAATTCAAATAATGACCTCTATGCAGTTAAATGTTGATTTATGGACTTTATAGCTACCCATCCTCGGGTTGATATGCCAAATGGATACATTACACAATGATATCAAAGCTTATTTTTAGCATTACACAATGATATCAAAACTCTTACTTTTAGCATTGGAATTGTATGGGCTAAAATTAATGTCTTCAAAAAAAATCTGAATTTACACATGAAGTGTTTAGCAAAATGTTCTTGAAAAAATCATGATTTTATTCATCAAATGGTGTTTTTAACAAAGCCACAGGTTAGATCTTGATGATTATGGATAGGAATAGCAAAGTGATTTTTAAAAAATGGGGAAAATTCTTAGAATTAGAAAGAAAGAAAAAAACAATTTTGTTAGTTAACAAAAGCTCAATTATCAAACTATAGCATCACAATTATGCTTGAAAGATAGAGGATGATCCATTATTGATTTTTAACCCACAAATTCAATAATATAGTAGTAAAGCAACGTTTAAAAGATTGAATTACACCACAAACAACTAAAAGTTTCAACAAACTCACCAAATCGATAAATCAAATCCATTCATACATAACACAAGAAACCTTAACACCAACAAGTGAGACCTCATCACATTAATTAGATTGACCCCTAAGAAATGCTCTCAAGAGCATTATAAAAGAGAAAAGGACCAACAAGGGTTGTAAGATGAATAGCCACAATGTTCTCACAAGGATGAGATCTACAATCAAGATTGCTTCCTACAAGGTCTCATCAAGGTTTTGCTAAGTGAAGGACAACAAAAACAATCAAGATTTTTTCAAAAAAGCGTGTAGATATAAAATTCAAAATCCCTCATGGGATTCCTTCCAACAACATAGAAAAAATTAACACAAAATCTATGAAAATCAAAATGACGTGGATAAAGACTTAAGAGATTACGACATTGCAAAACTAGAGGATGACACATATGATCAAGTGGATATGAGACCACCTCATCATATACCACATTTCATGCCACATCAACAACACCAAAAATATTATAAATAAATAAAAGAACCCATTTTCTTGTTTTGAGCATAACAAAAACAAATTTTGATGAAAATTCAAAATCCTAGTCTAAAAGTTCTACAACTTGTGTAAGAATATACTTATTTTTTCAGCAAGATTTTGATAAAATCTGATTGAAAATTTTAAAAATCCAGGTTATAGATGTCAAGTTTTGGAATTTTGGATGCTCCAAAGGGTTTGAGGGTGCTAAATCCATTTCCTACCTAAAACCTTAAATTTTTAAACATCTCATTTCACAAGTAAGTCCACAAAACAAAAGATACAAATAACAAAAGATACAAATATGTCAAAAACAAAAAAGTGTGATCAAATTCAACTCCAAAATTTTACAAAATAAAGATTAGTTCTTTTTAACTTTAATCAATCACTTTACCAAAAAACTTTGTTAATAATAAAAATTAAAAACACTCTAGGAAACATTTTAAAAAAATTAAACATTTAAAATTAAAATGCAAAAAATCAAACAAAAATCCATTATTCTAAAAAGCCTTCTAAAAATTTTGTCTTAACGAAAACCTTAAAAGAAAGAAAAGTGACTTAAAATTCAAAACTAAACTCTTTTATTTATTCTTTACCTCCTTATAATCTTTACAACTTTGTCTAAATGAAAATTCAAAACTAAAATCTTTTATTTATTCTTTACTTCTTTGATAAATTTTTACAATTTTATCCAAAGTGAAAATTTCTCAATTATACTCTAAAATTTCTGGAAAATATTTTAAAATTTAAAAATATAACTAAAACAATATTTGATTATAAAAAAATTATAAAAATTAACTAAGACATCATATCAATAAAACATCATATCAATGATATCAAAATTATTGAATAATAATTATTATTTAATATGAAAATTGTTACATAATAACTAGTGAATATCTAATAGATTAGAACGAGTTTTTTAAGATAAGACTAGACACTAGGGTTTGGCCTGGAACGAGACGGCGACAACAGGCGTTCTAAGTGTGAAGGGGCTGAGGACGAGGGCTACAATACCCCCTGTGAAAAATGCCAACGGATATCCCCCAGAGCCTGGCGCCAGAGGGGAGTGGGGGCAGCAAGGAGGGCCCAAGAGCAGGAAGGAGAACAGGCCAAGGAGGATGCCTCCCGAAGGCTCAATCCATCCCAGCGATCCATATTCGCTCTGACAAGATCTGGGAGAATATTGAACTGTGGAAGGAGAAAGCCCTCACTGGGAAGTTCGTTGGGGTATGCCCTAGGGAAAGAGATTTAGTCCGATGGATCAGAAGCACATGGAACCCTAAAGACCATTATGATCTTCATTTAGGATCGAAAGGTTTTTTCACGATAATCTTTTTTAACCAGGAAAACAAGGATAGAGTTCTGGTGGGCGACCCATACTTCTTCTTCTTGGAGGAACTTTATCTTAGGACCTAGAAGGAGAGATTCAATCTGGAGACGGAGGACATGACGGTGGCCCCGGTTTGGATCCGTTTGGTTGCTCTCCCCTGTGAATACTGGAAATAGAAATCCTAAAAGATATAGGTAACTCACTATGTAAGTTCGTAAAGGTGGTTGAGCAGACCAAGCAACAGAGGTACACGGCTTTCGCCTGTATCTACGTCTATATGCATTTATCAAAGGATCTCCCCGAGGCAGTATGTTTGAACTGGGAGGACGAAGAATGGATCCAAAGGATCGATTATGAGCAACTCCCGTTCAGATGCAAAATTTTCCATGAATACGGCCACTTTGGGTGAAACTGTCCAAAGGAGGGCCAGGGGACATGCTTCCTCAAACCATGATAGGAATGGTGAAATGGAAAATGAGGGATTTATGAAAGTCAGAAGCAGGCGCAAGGGTAAGGCAGGTGGGGGGCCAAAAATGCACAAGGAAAGTTTGGGGAAGGTAATTACCAGTAACGACCCCTTCCAGATCTTGGAGGAGAGTGATGGGGGAAAAGAAAACACTAGGGAAGGAAACTCGATCGAGCATCAGGAAGCTGAGGTGGTCGAGATCAGAAGAGGGGACGAGTAGAAGAGTCAGGATGACGCAATGGAAGAAGACAAAGGGGAGGAAATGGAGCTGGCATAACTCAATCTAGATGAGATTGAGAAGGAATGCGATAAGGCGGGTCAGGGGTATGTCTCACGAAAACAACTAGAATTGCTCCAGGAGGCTATCGTCCGCACCAAGGCCCACCATCACCTGGGGATCTCTTTGGAACCCTAGAAAGGGAGTAAAATGAAATCCTCGAAAGAGGAATTGAGGAGAGGGAAGAAAACGAACAAGCAAAGGATCGTAGAAATTGGGGTAAAGCTCATTGAATCAGGTCAGTACCCAAAGATAAGGGCGGCCTTTTCTGAAGTTAGTAAGGTTACTAAATGAAGATAGTATCCTGGAACATCAGGGGATGTAACCATCCCAAGAAAATTAAGACCTTAGCCAGGAAGGTCAGGCAAGAGAGGCCAGATGTTTTATTTCTACAAGAAACAAAATGCAACTCAAAAGTGATGGAGACACTCAAGAAGAAGATTTGGAAAGGCAGTCGGGTGATGGAGACGAATTCAAACCGTATGGCCAGGGGAGTGGCGATGCTATGGCACCCAAATGTCATTGATCTATCAGAGTGGAGGGCTAATCATTTCTCTCTGATGGCCAATTTTCGTTTTTTGGAGACAAGGGTCAAAAGTCGGCTTTTTTGCGCTTTCTGCAATGGTTGGGGGGAGTTCCCTTGAGGGAAACTGGATCATAGGAGGTGATTTTAACCTAATCACTTCTCTTAGGGAAAAGAAGGGAGTAAACCAACCATCTCCCGTTTCCTGGCTTAGGGTTCCCTAGCTGACCTGGAAACGGGAGATGGTTGGTTTACCTGGAACAACAAACGGGGGGGGGAGAACCTCGTAGCCTCTCGAATTGACAGATTCTTAGTGCCGAAAAATATAGTCCGAGGGACAGGGGAGATCAGTGCCAGTGTCCTTCCTGCGACTGACTCGGATCATTGGCCAATCAGTCTTAAATGGGATTGGTCGAATGCTAACTTGAGCAAACCTTTTCGGTTTGAACAATTCTAGTTGGAACACAAGGACTTTAAAGATTTGGTGGAGCAATGGTGGCAAGAGGTGGTCCCCCCAGCGGAAACAAGAATGTACTGCTTCCAACAAAAACTTAAGGCTCTTAAGGCCATAATTCGCACGTGGAACAAAGAGGACTTTGGAAACATTTTCGAAGACAAGAGGAGATTGATTAGGGATATTGAGCTCATCCATTAGAGAAATATGGAAATTGGGAGGGATGCGGAGATGAAAGAAAAAGAGAAGGATCTGCTAGGCCAACTGGAAGCTAGGGAAAGGCAGGAAGAAATATACTGGAGGCAGAAGTCTAGAGTCAAATGGCTACAGGAAGGGGAGAAGAACTCTAAATTCTTCCATAACGCTATCGCCCATAATAGGCAAGGGTCGAAGATCCATTGGATCAAAAAATCCGATGGGTCATAGGTCGAAACCAGGGGAGAAGTCGAAAAAGAACTAACCAGATATTTTGAGGAGATTATGACTGAGGAAAGAGGTGACAAGAGTCGGGACATAGCTCGGATCATTGCGCTCATACCCAAGGTAATTACTATAGAAGATAATGAGATGCTGACTAAACCTATATCCATGCAGGAGGTGGAAGAAGTTGTAAGTCAGATGGCCCAAGGAAAATCCCCTGACCCAGACGGCATTACCACTAACTTCTTCCATTTCTTCTAGGATATGATCAAGGACGAGGTTCTAGAGATAGTTGAGGAGTCAAGGTGTTAACGAGGGGTGCTCAAGGCCTTCAATGCCACATTCCTGTCATTAATCCCGAAAGGGGAGGGTGTTGATACTCCAATTAAGTTCAAACCTATAGCTCTTTGCAATGTGATTTATAAAATTATCTCTAAAGTGATCATGAATCGCTTAAAACCTCTCCTTCCGACCTTGATTAGTCTGGAACAGCCGGGTTTTTTCGAAGGTGGACAGATCCTGGACTAAATCATAGTTTTCCACGAAACAATCCACTCTCTAAAATGGACCAAAAGACCGAGAATGTTGATCAAGCTGGATATAGTAAAAGCCTATGACAAACCAAGCTGGCAATATATGGAGAAAGTGCTAGACGCTTTTGGTTTTGGATCTGAATGGATGGAACGGGTTATGAATCTGGTAACAACCCCCTTCTTTTCCATTCTGCTGAACAGTTCTCCGACTAAGCTCTTTCAACCTTCCCGAGGAATCAGGCAAGGAGATCCACTTTCACCCTTTTTATTTATCTTAATGGCAGAAGGTCTGAGCAGGCTCATCCATGCCCAAGCTTCAGGGGGGGAAATTCGGGGTCTTAGTCTCCATGAAGGTATAGAGAAACAGACGCATCAACAATTCGTGGATGATACAATGCTTATGGGGCACACTTCAACCCAAGAAGCCCGAGCTTTTAAAAAGATTCTTAATCTCTTTGCAAAAGCTTCAGGGCTGGCAGTCAATGCCGATAAATCTCGGGTTTTCTTTCTCAACACTGGTCTCGTTATCCAGAGGAATATCGTCAGAATTTTGGGTCTCTCCAAAGGCTCTTTCCCGTCCTCCCGTCCAAGTATCTGGGGGTCCCATTGGGAATAGACACCATTAAAAAAGTGTCTTGGCAGGACCTAGTGGATAGATTGAAGGGCAGACTCTCTAGTTGGGTTCTTCATCCCTTCAACCTCCCTAGCAGATTGGTCTTGGTCAAGTCAGTTCTGCAGGCGATGTCGATCTACCTATTTTCAGTGCTCTCCACCCCAAAGTTTGTCTTAAAGGAGATCAAAAGTATCCAGCAAAACTTTCTATGGGGGAAAGGGAAGCGAAGGCCAATTTTTCTCTAGTTAGCTGAGAAAGGATTTGCACCCCCAAGGACAGCAGAGGCCTTAGACTTCGTGATCTTGAAGTAATGGGAGAAGTTCAAGGGGCCAAAATTTGGTGGAGGTGGTGTAACCATTCGCTAGAACCATGGGCCAAACTGTGGCATGTCAAGTATGCAAGCGAACGCACCAAGATCCAATTGATCAGGTATAATGAGGAACCGTCGAGATCACACTTCTAGGTCAAGGCTCTAGCGAGACGCAAGTTGGTGCAGGAGCATAGCTTTTGGGAAATCAAAGATGGGGACTGTGTTAATTTCTGGGATGACTCCTAGAATCAACTTCCTAAACTGGGGGTCAATCCCCGTTGGCAGCATATCAAAGCCAAAGGGATGGAGGAGGGCAAGGTGAAAGTGAGCCATTACTGGGAGGGCAAGGTAATGGAGAATCAAAGAAGTGGGTTGATGCAGGACAAGGGAAAAGGCCTTATCACTGAAGATGATATTCGATCCTTCAAAGGTTGAACTCCAGGAGAGGTGCATTCTCACCAAAGAAAGCGCGGATGTATTGAGGTGGGGATATACTCAAAAAAGAACCTTTAGCGTTAAAGAAGCCTATGATATCCGAATTTGGAGCCAAGAAGTAGAGGATGGAATTTGGGGAAAAATCTAGGAAACCAACCCTTGGCCTAAGGTTTCCACCTTTCGTTGGCTAGTGATCTGGCGTAGAATCTTAACAGCGGAAAATTTAAGACAGAGGGATTCATGGGCCCTCACAATGTGTCCTATGCCTTAGCAATGAAGAAAGCACGAACCCTCTGCTAGACATTTTCCCATTCACATCATCTATCTGGGATATGGGAGCTACAGTTTTTCAAGCTAAGTGATCGTTGTTGGGGTAACCCGAGCCAATCCTTGAGGGATTGGAATCCTAAAACCTTCAAAAATCGTATCCTTCAAACGCTTTGGCAAGCATTTCCAAGAACAGTTATGTGGCTAGTTTAGAAAGAACGAAATTACAAATTTTTTAGGGACATGAAGCATATTGTTGAAGAGGTGTGGCAAATGTTGGCTTCAAATCTTTTAGAGACCATCTGAAACATGCAGTGGAGTGAGCAAGATAAGGACTTCCAGGGGATGGAAGCTTCCATCGCGGAAAAATGGGGTTTGGACAAAGGAGTTTTGGACGAGCTTCGCCAAAAGGTAAAAGTCTGCAAACCCTCAAGCCCAAATTCATGGACGCCCCCTCCTAGTCCGGTTTTCAAACTTAATTTCAATGGGGTAGCAAAGGGCAACCCGAGGGCGATTGGATATGGAGGGGTCTATAGAAACTTGAATGGTGAAATCGTGCAATTGTTCTATGGATCCATTGGGTTTGACACCAATAACTCAACAGAGCTTGAAGGCCTGATTCAATGTTCCCAAATCATGGTCAAGAATGGATGGCTTCCAGTGATCACCGAGGGTTACTTGGACATCTTGATCCAAACGGCCAAGCAATTAGCTAATGGAAAATCTTCCGAGAAAGTTTCATTCAACTGGCACCTAGCTAGCAGCTTGGAGATCCTACGGGACCTTATTTCTTCGCACTTGGCAGTCTCCTTTAGCCATCTGAGGAGGGAGACGAACAAGTTAGCTAACATGCTAGATAACATTGGCATGGAGGGGGGTAGGGCCCGTAGGATGGGCACGCTAGAAGACTTCAAGTTGGAAAGGTGGGCTCCCCAATGTAGACAACTAGTCGCCCAAGGTTTTGGTGTAAATCAACAAGTGGAGGAGGTCGTCATTTCTCATCAAGGCAAGGACAAAAGGTTGTTGGAACGTCCCACAAAGCAAAGAGTGATGCCACGCATGACCATGCAAGCAAAAGGCAAAATATTCCCGATCGATCAACTCGTTCATAAATTTAGGTACAACGATCGACATGGGAGGAGAAAAGGGATTGATTTGCTACGAAAATGGGAGATTGCATTGAAGATGGAAATGATGCCAAATTTCAGCCTAAGTACGAGAGAGTGTGATGGCAAGTTATGGGAAATGGTGGGTTCGTACAACACCGTTAGAGAAATTATGGCTCTCATATCCTTAAATCAAGATGTGGGATCTTAGCTTTGCACTTGCAGTTTGTGAAAGAATATTGTAACCTTTGCTTTTGGTGAGAGACCACGATCTTCTCAAGGCTTTGCAAAGTTTTGAGAAGAGAAATTGGGTGGTTTTATGCATCATGACCCCTAAACATTGTAAAACTATGAAGCTAGGGGTGGGTGAGGCATCGGTTGGGAGCAAGAGGACTGGAAAGGGCATGGACATGGACTATATCCCATTACCCAAGCACAGAACCATGCCAAAGTTGCCACTGCTTTTTTCGGACTATATCCCGCTTGCCACCCACAAAGCCATAAAGACAATGGAGAAGGAAGAACCTATAGGAGAAGGTTAAGGTAATGCCCATTAAGGAGGTTTGTCAAAAGGTCAAAATCAATCTTTTAATTAATTAAACCTAAACAAATTTGCAAAAATAAATACAATTATTAATTTTGAAGAGTTAATTATTAAATAATAACTATCATAAATATTATCAACATCTAATAATAATAAAATATTCTTAGATTTCCTTTACATGTAGCCAAAGTTGATCTCTAAAATTATAAAGATGGTTAACTCTCATCTCAAAACTAAACAAACTCATAGTCATTAAAAAGAATATAATTAATGAGAAAACAAACCTCCCAGTTGTAATTATATTTTGAAAATGTACAATATTTTTTTAAAGTAAAAAATACATTAAATTATTTTTTTCAACTTTATAATATATGTGTTATTATTTAATAATTGGTTTTAATAAAATAAAACCTTCAAATAAAATAAATGAACCGATTCATGAAACCTTAAATCTCAATTTCAACAAGATTTCATTGCCAATTCATCACATTAAATGATTAACCAACAACATAAAATAAAATAAATCACATACCAAAAATGGTAAAAAAATTCATAAACGAAAATAAAAGAGAACTTCATAACATCCAAGGAAAATGTTACCGAGATCACAATGATATGCGCTATTAAACAACAGTAACAACATTACAATTACAATGGAGAGATCACAATGATATGCTATTAAGCAACAGTAACAGCATTACAATTACAATGGAGAATTTATTATTCAAAATCAACAGACCAAAGGACATTTGAGCTGATGAGTCATAGTTCAAAGTTGCCACAGTTCTTACAAGCATCTCCTAACAAGCAGCCTCAAAGACTTTCGGCTCAAACACCATGTAAAGACAATTTGTGCATGTAAGATTTATGCATCAATGAGCATGTGCCGGTTGTACTTATAACGCACGCACAACCCATCAGTATGCAAGGCTTCAGACAAATTTCTTAGAACATCTGCCTGATGCAGATACATTTCCAAAATATTAGTCATCCGTAACCATAGGAAAGACCTTATTTCTTCCTATTATCTGGTGATCAACATGAAATCGACCTATTGATGGAAACTACCATCACTAAATCCAAAGTAACTGCTGCAACTGCTGCACCTACTCTCTTCAAGTACACCAAAAACTTAACAGCAAAGGATCGATGCTGCTTAATAGGCTCAAAAACAGATTTGGCCATCTATCATTGAATATATATAGAGGTACTGCTGGTTTTGGTGATATTTCAGCTGGGAAAAGACAAGCTAGATTGTCAAAAGCAAACAAAATGAATTTGGTCTAATACAGCATATATTTTCAACAAGATTCCTAAAACTGTGTCTGCTTTGGCACTGGACTGAAGTGACCTCCACCTTAGATCTCTGTCAACACTTGGATCGTATGGAGTAGGATCTCTGTCAGAACTTGGATCATATGGAGTTCACACAAGAAAAACCATCACAATATTCACCAATCAGAATGTAAGCAACTCGTTCAGTGACTTTCTCCAGCAGCAAGTACAACACAATCCGGATAACCTGACTCAGCTGCCTGCTGGTAATAATTTGTCTACAAAAATGAAAACATAAATACAAAGAGCATACAAGAATATAATTGCAGACAAATAACCTAAAGTCAGAATTATACATATCTATCACCAAAAGGAAGACAGAAACTACCTCATTATGGTTGCAGGAATCATAACAGCATCATGCGGCCAGTTTATTAAATTTTTAAAAGACTAAGAACTCTAAACCATCATGTGTTTCAAAAATCACACCTATTACATTATTGTTTAAATCCACACAACAAGAACCATTCTTAAAAATTGCCCCGTATCATTCTTATGATGGGAATGTGTATAGCAGAAAGGGAGAGGAATTTTGTCAGATTTTCAAATCTAGCATCAAAAACTTTGGACATATATCAACAAATAGGTATAAGAACAGTGGTTGCATAGAATCAGCTGATAACTGGAATCTATCAACACTAGATGGAGATCTATCATGGAAACCTTTCACTAAATGACCTCTTTCAAATCTAGAACTATAAGAACCACGAGATGCCCCTATAGTATAGATCTACAACCTTAAATCAAGACGAATATATCTCATGTTGGAATCCAGAATTCCAAGGGAAATACCAAGATTCCAAAACAAATTTTTGAGATCTTGCAATAATTGGTTACAAGAGCTATTTACACATTTGTAGCCATCAATTCTTATTTGTAAACATAATCTAAATAGTTCTAGTCAGCAATAAAAAATTTGCATCTCAATTCTTTTCCATCCCTTCTCAATTCTTCTCTTTATATACCTCCGGTAGACACTTAATTAAGAAATCCAAAGCTAAGATGGATCTACACAGTATAGAGACAATGCAGACAATTCTGACCATTTAAGGTTTTAAAAAAAAGGCAATTGGCAAGAAGTCCAATCTAGTTGTTTAAATCCCTGTAAACACTTAAGAAATCCAAATAAACACTTAAGAAATCCAAAGCTAAGATGGATCTACACAGTATAAAGACAATGCAGAGTTAACAGATTTATGGCCAATCTTAAAAAGCAGACAATTTAAAAGTCCAATCTAGTTGTCTGTACTAAATAGAGGGAAAAATAATTGAAATAGCTGACCGATTCCTAGAATTGACAATGGTAGTAAGCTCTCAATCTCAACAAGTGAAGTCGAGAATGAATGAATCAGTTTGGACTTCTCACATGAAGATAATCTGTATGCAAAAATAAAATACTGAAGATGGATCAAGAATGCTTAAGTAATACTGGCCTACAGTATTTACCTCATGTCTGATCATGTTTATATGCTTATGGTTAAAAGTTGTGCAGATGGATTTCTGGTATGGATCTGAGGATCTGAGATCAAAGCCAGCCTTTATGGTTAATGTATCTCGATGAAAGTCTGCATATCCAAAAACTCAGCTGCCATGATGCACTAGACAGTTAAATGCAAGTTGATCTGATGGATCTAATGAACTGTAACCAACTTGTTTACCTCACTGTATCATAATTACTTTTTTCTGAACACAAAAAGAACGAGTAAACAAAGAAAACAGAAAACAGAGAGCTGTCCGAGTACAGACAATGTTAGTCCTCGAAACCTACCCATGTAAATCTTTCCTTGGTGCCAGATATCACAGCTGCAGAAAATGCAAAAAGTGGATCATTGTTAAGTAGAGAAGCCCTCAATACCCACAACTATAACCGGCACATGCTCATTGACCGAGTATCACAATAAAATTGATAGTGCCAAGACCATTTACCTGTACCATTAGTAGAGAGGGGATCCTTTCGAAAACTAGCAAATTCTTCAACCGGTATTGTATTCTCACAATGGCATCGTGTTCCAGCTCTATCATACTGATATGCTCACTCTCTATAGCCATTAACCGCAACTGGAAGTCCAAAGTCTCACCCAGCTCCACACTCAAGCTATGGATTCCTGAAGGTGTTTGCCCCAAGCTTAAAATTGTGTGTCACAAACTTTCAGCGCAGACAAGTTGAAAAAATGTTCCCAAACAGAATGATCTTGAAAGTTTGCAAAAAATTGAAAACACTCACAAATCATCTCAAACTTGCAATGGAAATCAACAAAAAACCAAATCAAAGAAAAAACCTAAGATCTGAGAAATCAAATAAAAGAGATAAAATTTCGGAGAATTTGACAGACATAGGGATTTTAAACACTCAAACTCGGCCACTCAAAAGACTTAATAGATGAACAACATGACTATAATTAAGAAAACCCGAGATTTTCGCAACACGGCATGAAATACTCTTCCAAATTTTATGCGGCATTCCAGTCTAGAACTAGTGTTGATAACAAGCCTGCATTAACTCAAAGTTAATGCTGCTGAAAGATGAACAATTTAAGCCTTGGCCAAACAGCTTCAAGAATGTATAACTTGAATATCAATGTCCTAGATTGCATGTTGTTGAAAGTCATGGGCGTTGCATTGTTCCAATTGCCATCACTAAACCAGTCCGGCATGTAGCTTTAAGGTTCGCCGTAAAACCATCGGAATAAACTGAGAATCAAACCTGGACTAATAGTGACAAACTCCCACCTATCTACAGCTCGGCCTGGATCCAACCAACAAAGAACCCCTTTATAGAGATAGATCCATCTATGCTCCTGTAACCTCTTAACTCGTAACTCAGATGTAAGCAAAAACTTAAAATTAATTGCAACTACTCAACAATCAATCCAAGGTTTCCCTTTGACTTGGATCTGTGCACTGAAACCTTTTCCACTTAAATACAAGTTAGGGGCAACAACTCAAATAGCTTTCACCATTTGACAAGCAAACCATGGCCTTCCGTGGCCACAACAACCAGATCCGATCTCCCGCCACAGAAACCAGATCCAATCTCCCAACCAGACCCCCGGTGCTCTCCACAATGACACAGACCAGAAAATCATCTGTTCCGAGTGCGCTAGGCTAGCATCAAAACCAAAAAGAAAAAGTGGTAGCCGAAGTTTTGCTTTGCACAGATTAGGAGACATAGCGAATACTGATTAGCCCTAGCCTTGTGGTTTACCCTGCACACAGTCATGTGCGCCCTTGGGCCTCGCCTGTTCCTCTGCCCTCCAGTCCCCCTCCATGCTACCGTCCAGTTATGATGCACGCAAATGGCATGGGTGGACAGTATATATAGGGAGGTTTTGATTCAATCTTGGTCGTAGAAAGTGTATGGTTGAAATTAAAGGAAAAGAGAAACATGGATCATGAATCTGGGCCGTTGGATTATGTCTAAAGCCTTGGTTGGTTCAAGGAAAGTTTATGTGGAGTTATGTGGATCATGAATCCGGGCCGTTGGATTATGTCTAAAGCTTTGGTTGGTTCAAGGAAAGTTTATGTGGAGTTATGAATAGTTGAGCCAAGTTTTTATGTATTAAAGGTTTTTATGTATTAAAGGAACAAAAGCTACAAGGTGGCAATGTTTTTATGTTATTATTAGATGTTGTTATAAGATGAAATGACAAAAGCTATTAACAAAGAAAAGAGCTTTTGTGTCAAGCCACTAACAATTGTCTAACAACATAGATATCTACATTTAATATCTGGACAAAAAAAACATACATCTTTTTTTTTTCTAACCAAATTATTACTAACATCACACAATTTCTCTAAACAACCTAGCAGAATCTAATGATAATCATAAAACCACACGAACATAGACTCGTCCCCTCAATAATGATAAAGAGTCTAAAACTACTCATTTTTACAAGCAAACAATGTTTTGATATCATAAGTCATTGTAATTAATACCAGTATATATCCAAATCCTAGGCTCTATCAAGAGCCGAGAGGGATCAAATCTTTGGAGGGGCAAAAGGTCCAAACCTCTTCTTAAGTATTGCACTCAACTATGAGCTTTGGTGTGATTCAAACCAAAAGACGCATCTTTGTATTTAAGGTGGACATATAATATTTTTATTATTATCATTTAATACTATTTATGGCAGACATATGATATTTTATATTATTTTTTATTTTGATAGGAAAGAACATTACATCATCTCCCCCATACATGGTTTTAAAACCATGTGCATGGCCCTCCTAAAACCATGGGTTGTTTAGGAGATCTTGCACATGGTCTCAAAACCATTTGAAACGACCTCCTAAACCATGTACAGTAAAAGCATGGGTTGTTTAAGAGGCCCTGCACATGGTTTTAAAACCATTTGCAAGGCCCTCCTAAACCATGTACAATAAAACCATGGGTTGTTTACGAGGCTTTGCACATGGTTTTAAAACCATGTGCACTACCAACATTTTTTGTGGATATTTCAATTTTTTATTTTTTGTTAAGTAAGAACATTAAAGCATCTCTCCACATTTTTTTTGAGGATATTTATTAATTTTTTATTTTTTATTGTTTTGTTAGGTATGAACATTACAACATCTTCCCCATATTAGGTTGTTTTTGTGGCCCACATTTATTTTGGTGGATAATTAAAAAATTTAGTTTTTATGGCTAACATTTACAAGAGGAATGTTACATGATGAACGTTACATAACTTTACAAGATCTCCCCCATACTAGGTTGTAGAGCGCCTCTTGACGCAATTATCATACTTTATAAACCATAAATAAATTTACTCTATATTAAAGAATACAAATAATACATTAAAAAAATACACTTTACTCTATATTAAAACAAGTTCAATATGTGAAGATAGTATTATTGGTGTTGACTCTTAATTAACTTAGCGTACATATTGGTGATTGCATCTAAAAGAAACATGTACTACAACAATAAAATGGGGGCATTGCCACCTGGTCCACCTGCTCTGGGAAGTAGAAATATTTGATTTCAACACATGGATTGGCTTGTAACGTGGAATTGCACAAGTTGTTTGTTTGCCCAACTAGCCACTTTGCTTGACATGCAAAGAAGAAAAGTTTTTTTTCAACACATGGATTTTCAAAAGCAGGGACACTTTAAGAATTTGCGTAGACTTTTTCATATAATGTGTGCATCGTTGCCCCTCGCATTCCTTGAATCTATTGTGAAGTTTGCACTATATATATTTATAGTATGCATGACCATAATAGCACACTCTCACTGTATTTTAACACCGTCGTCGATATCGTGTAAGTCTTGATGTCAGTGTTGTGAACTGGTAGATATATTTATGGAGGTCATACGATTACCGTTGACACCTGGTCATATGGTTGGCCAACTCAAAACAAGCATACACTACGCAAAGCACAAAATAGAGCCTTCTCTTGACTCTTCTATTCCGCTATTGGTTTTGTTTGGAAATAGGTCCTCCTCTATGAGGGTTCCATCTATGGAGGGCAAAGCTAAACTTGGTATATCAAGAGAGATTCCAATTAAAGCCACACAATGACATTCTACTATGCAGGCATCTTAAAGTAAGTGTTTCCCGATTATATGTAATGTTCTCACTCTATATTATTTAAACTGTTAGTTTCTCATTCTTATTATGAGTTTACCAATGTTTTATTGTCTTTTTGCACAGCGTATAAAATCCAGGGAGAGGACCAGCCTTCAGATTGTGGCTTCCAAGCAACTTCTCTCTCTCTCTCTCTCTCTCTCTCTCTCTCTCTCTCTCTCTCTCTCTCTCTGTGTGTGTGTGTGTTGCAAACTTTTTTGTCTTACCATTCACATAGTTAACTATTTTTCCTCTCTCTATTTTTCAAGATTTATGGCGTGTTCCCTACCTGGGTTTGCCATTTGAAAGATGTTATGATGTCTCTGAGAGTCTCTAGGTATGTTTCCAGTACAAAATAATCTTAGCCTCTTCTTTGAAGGTTTCGATGGTATCATTGTCACAAAACATCAATTATCAATTATAGAAATTAAGTATTATATTTTCATTGTAAAAATTAAAGGACTATATTTGGAAGAAGTATATTTCCTATTTTACCAAACTATAATTTCCATTTTATTCTAAGAACAGAATTCTCTTCAACGTTCTAGGAAATCAATCTATACATTAAGTGTAATTAATTCAAACAATACTATATTAACGCACATATATTATGGCCATGAGTAAGACATTATAACTTTTTGTTGTAACAAATATATAATTAAACCCAAACAAGAAGAGTTGCATACCAGGTATGTGATTGGATTACGATTTAAAGTAACACAAATTAAAATCAATGCAGGGGCTCATTACCTTAGTTTTAAATTCAGTTCAAATGAATTATTGGAACTTTGTTAAAATAAAAAGTTATTTTAAGGATGAGAAGAAGAAATAGGAGTATGCATTGCAAAGTGTCAGGGAGTCGTCAGGGTTCGGGCAATTCTGTGAGTTGAGTCAATCCAAACGAGCAATATTGCATACATCATTCTTTCAAAGGCATTACCCCTCACGTTTTTAAGGAAAGGTTGAACCTGGTTGAAATTCGTTTTGTGATTTGATTATACGCTCCACTAAATTCCAAGAATCTTCTGTTCATTTAGTTTTCCATATTCAGTGATTTCATTATACGCTCCATTGAATTCCAATAATATTTTGTTCTTCCCAATTTTCCTCCCATTTCAGTTTTCTTATTTTCAAATATTTAAGTAGTAAGTGATTTCATTTTTCATTTTTCCTGTTGAAGAAGCAAATAGTAATTAGCCAAAGAATTCAGTAATTCGACGACTAGAACTGAAATCCGATAAATATAAACAAGTAGAAACAGGAAAAATTCAGAGCGGAGCCTCATTCTTTAAGCTTCAAAGCACTTAAATTGTCAATTTAAGTGTTGTATCAAGCACCAAAAGCAACTTCAAATTCTGAATAGCTTTTGTCGTTTATGTTTGAAGTCCTGCAGCACAAGCCTCATGTCTTACTAGTTTCGATATTACAAGGAAATTGCTCTCTAAGAATGGTGTCCATTCAAACATTTCAATGTTGGGATGAGATTTATAGGTTTCTTTGGACTATCAATCCACCTTTTACTAGAAAGACTCCTATAGCAACTTTTTCTCCTCCCTCGATATGGGCGTCTGAAAATTATTAAGATGTTTATGTATTAAAATTTTCCTTTTACTACTCAAACTCAAGGTTTTGGTTTTAAGAATATTTTTTGAACAGTTTATTAATTGTTTCAGTTCCGGTGGATTGTTAGTCAAAAGGTTATAAATTTCTGAACACTTCAAGAATTCTGCATGTTAAACTAATGCTTCACATTCATTTGAATTCGGGTTTAGTTCCTAGTGTGTGTTGGACAGCTCCAAGTATAAACATACAGTTTGTTAAATGATTCTACAATAAAGTATTACAACTATTTTTAAGAGCTTTTGCTAAATGTTTAAAATTGTGTATGGCAACTAAAAAACTTCACATAGATGTAAACTTACACAATTTTTTTTAGTTGCAAAAAAAATCAAACAATGGAAAATTTTGAGCAAGTTTCACTACTCTGGATTGGAATAATGGAAGAAATCAAACAATAAAGCCACTTGCCTGGAATAGTGGGAAAAATAAAACAAAGATCTGCAAATCGATTGGATGGCAAACAAAGAAGGCTCACCGAGAAAAGCTTACCTATGAGGCCAAAATTTCACCTAACTATCTGTATTGTCTATATTGTCTGAAAAGAAGAGGAAAAAAACAGATATTGTCACATCCCCACCCCTCTACTCGGCGGAGAGGATGCGACTAACATAGCTGCTAGCTATCTAATCTGGGCAAAATAGCCCCATGAACATAATAATAAAAATGCAGTGAAATAAATAATACACATATGCATAAATTATTATCAAACAGCGGAAGCAAATTCATACATTCACAGCGTCTAACATGTTCATATTTATTTATAAAACAAAACACAGTTGCAACACAAGAAATACTTATCTTAGTAGAAGCTTGTCCTGCAACCAACTACGTTACTGCAACGTTCCACCCAACCATAGGCCAGTGTGCTCATCAATCTCTCAGCAACACTGCCACCCTCGAGCTGGGCGTGATTTCCACAAGGAATAAGGGGAACACTAGCAGGCTCACACATAGTCAAGGATACACAAAACTCGGCCAAGCCAAACAGTTGGGTTTATTAGGCTATAAAGGAGCTAGAAAGGTTGACTGCTAAGTTAGTGAGCTCAACCAAAGAGCTATGGACACCTGCACCAGATCTAGCCCGACTTCTAAAACATCTACACACCCAACACAGGGAAGCATCCCCTTCTCTGCTGCATAGTCCCTCAGGCTATGCCTTCCCTTCCAGTGCTATTCAGGGTGTGAAAAGAAGAAAGCCAACCCTCTAGCTCTGTCTGTGAGGTCCCTTCTTCCATTAGGTTTATCAAGCTAGCTTAGACCCCATTTCCACTCCAAAAACAGTTCAAATCAAAACAACAGAGGTATACACAGCAATTGCAAGATCTGGGATTGATGAAAATGTTTTTCAATTAAAACGTAAACGGTAATGGGTAAAACAACCCCCTTAACAACAATTCGATTTCCATATTCGTTTATGGCCCTAGCGTGGCCAAAATGAACTCAATCTGCACCCAAAATTTGTGGCTCTATCCCCTCATTGGCTGTGCAACACTAAAACACGAAAATCCACCATCATGGAGATGTGGAAACAACACAAAGATGCGCAGGAGAGATCCCAACCACTAACTGTTAGCAAAACCACTACCCAGCCCTAGGAAAAATGAAGAACACAATAGAAAACGTGAATGGTGAATGCCAAGAGCTCTAAAATCATGGGAAAGACCAAAAACGTGAATGCCTAAAGGAATGGGCAACATTTTTGGGCAATAACTTGCCCCATAAGTCAAAATCGCATTTCCCAAAGCTGATAGCTTCTCAAATTCGAATTTGGGTTGTCATACCTTTCCCATCCCATGCAATAACCAACTCAACCAACTTCTGGAAGTAATAAATGATTGGGTGAATAAGACAAGAAAGGTAGTTGACAGTTTGATGGGTTCTCCCTTTGACATTTGGATTTTCCCTATTGTCCCCAAAGGTTAAATATTCCCCCTCCCTTATCCTTAGGAAATCATGCCCCCATCTCATTATTTGTTGCATTGACATAGCTGGTTGTGAGTTTTTAATTAAATTGCATATTTACATGATGTCCAAAATTATAATGTGCCGGCTAGCACAAAATACCATCGACAACGATTTTTGGCCCATAACCCACCAAGACCAATGCATTTGGCCCACAACCCACCAAAACCACTGCATTAATGTGCATTAATCAGGGGCGCGGTACAGAATGTGCTTTGGAATCGGCGGAGAGTTCGAAACTCATTAAAATGGCTTACATCACCTCCGCCGCTAAGGCTAGGGGAGTGTTTTCCAAGGTAGATGTCATCCACTAAATTACCAATCAAATTGTTGAAAATTCATAATTTATTAAAGAATTTAATTATTTGGAAATTCTTGTAAAGTTAAACATTAGTTTTTTTTTTAATTGAGGTTTGGTACGGGCAAACTAATATGACTAAGCTATTTATAAATGTCCCCGATCGGGGACATAACAACAGGTTTGGGTATGAGGCTAGGAGGATTTTTGGTTGTACCATGGAGACCTAGGTACCAATTTTGTGTCGAGGAAATTTGACCCTATAAATCTTTGTGTTTCTTTATGGTGTCTTTGTGTTTTTTCTTTATGGTGTCTTTGTGTTTCTTTATGGTAATTGTTTTGTTGGGAAAATAGTTTTTCTATGTCAATACTAATGAAATAAAATAGTTGTCCAAGTGAAACAATATAGTTGGTTGGAACTTGGGGCTTAGGGTTGTAAATAAACAAAAATATAAATTTTTATGTGTTTGTTAAAAGCAATTTGTTAAATTGATTTTTTTTTACAAAAAGTAAAATTTAAAATTTTGTTCATTCTATTTTTTATGTTTTTTAGACCATGGGAACAACAACTTCCCAAGGGTATATCCAGCAGCCCGCAAGCCAGATATACCAGTAACTTGTGACTCAGCAAGGGCCAAGACATCCCGAAGCCTGCCAGGGTGAGCCTCTATCCCAAGGGTTGCCTACCCTTCGAGCCTTGCACAACAGATCAAATGAACAACCCTACCCCCTGTCGATTTTGAACCTGTGACCTCCAAGGAGATGACACATGTTCTTAACCATTAGGCCCACTCATGATGTTCTATTTTTTATTGGGTAAAGAGGTTGTTTTTTTTGTAAGGCACACACAATATATTTATATTATCAAAAGAGATATTACAGTGATGAAAGTGATTAGTTTACCATCCAGAAAACCAAACCAGTCCCCTCTCCAAAACTCCATCATTAACATCAAGAGTCTAGACTAATAAAACATAAGCCCAAAAAACTTAAAGTACTGAAACCGAAATACTTATCTATGTATGTAGAACTTAAAGTACAGAAACTAAAAGACTTTTCTATTCCTGTAAGAGTTCTAAAGTTGAAATTATAGAAACGAAGTGCCTGATAGGCTGAAACTTTTAATCTAAGTTGGAAATACATGATTTCCAAGATATCAAGGTCGACCATTATGGTAATTAGAACATTCAGGAGTGGCATAGAGAAAAGAATTATTCATCATATGAAATGGTGATGATTGAGACTGCATTAGATTATGCTTCCTTTGTTGTCGTAGGAGATTTGCTTGTATTCTCCTTCCTTGGTTGCTTGCAATAGATAAGCCCTACATTAGAGGGAGGCACTCTATACTCTAAAACCTTGTCATTCAACTCAAGAGCCAAGGCATTGATCTTGGCATCATATTCCTATTGGTATTGCAAATTTGTTGAACTTATGTTTTCAAACACCCCACTATGTCTAAGAGGCTTAAACCTTCATTGTCCTCCATGAATATTCCTTGGGTGCTATCAATTAAGGCATAATCCAAAAGAGCTTTGGTCTACTAGAGCAAGGTCAAGGTTTTGGAGTAACTAGTCTCTCTTGTGTGTGTATTCATGGGGTTGTCCTCCAATCGACCTAGCTCGTCTTCTAACTTCTCAGCCGACGAAACCTCCAACCTTCTAGTGGTTTTGTCCTCCATCTTTTGAATGTGCGCCTTCGTTGCTAGTTTGATAATGTCACAAAATCCAGGCCTTGTCAATCTCTGCTCCTTGAGGACTTGAGAAATATCAGTCTGCCTATAGCCATTAAGAGTTTTGCAAGTTGTTCGCTTAATGTGATCCACCCTGATCAGGAAAAAAGAGCTCTATCAATGAAATCAGTTACATAATTTGAACACTGCGAAGAGCGTGGTGAAACAATAACATGTCGATTGTTCTTCCTTTCCTTTCTATTTTTTCTCAATTTGGGTCTCCTACCCAAGGTATGGACGCCAAATCTCCCCATAATTATTTCCCAAGCGTGGGCTCTAAACCAAAAAGCATTGCAAGAGGTGGAGAGTCAAGCTCTCATGCTTGAGGGTGAAGCCATATGAGGTAATCTTTGTTTGCAATAAAACCAACGGTAAGGCAAATGAATGCTGCATACCAGGGTGGTTGGAATATTATGACGTCATGCAATGGGAGGTGTATGCCTTGGCGAGTTGGTAGTCCTTCAAATGTTCACATGTGGAGGCATCATGGAGAGCATTCCATGTGAGTATGACACTCGTCATGGGGATGTTAAAGAAGTTGTTGATGAGACATAAAAATACAAATTGTTGAGATCACACACTTCAATCCATTTATAGATTCAAAAATGCAATTTAAGTACAATTCAATCCATTTTACTAACAAATTGTGTAATTAAATTCTAATAAAAATCCAAATAGTATAAAGTTTAGACTAGTCACTACTACTATTTTTGCACCGAGAGAAGCGAGGTGCTCTCCAGCCCAGAATGGGAGAAATCCTGTAACATTAGTCATGTTATGCTAGCCGACATAAATAAAAAATATTAAATATTAAAAAAAAAAATTATATATGGACTTAAATAAAATAAAATAAAAAATTAAACTAGCATAGATCCATTTTAAACCCGAGATCTATCAATTAAGGAGGGATGTAAATGGTAAAAAAATGTACACCTCAATTAATTGGATCCCTCTCGGTGCTTGATAAATCCGGATTTAAAATAAGTTTATGCTAATATAAACATAAAAAATAAAATAAAAACATTTTTTAAACATGAGTAACCTTTATATATCATAATAACTTTTGTTTACTCATAAAAACAATTATTATTTTTGATGTTATTTTTGGATAATTATTTATTTATCACACATTTTATAAATCATTTTTATATTTTTCAGTTAAATTATAATATTATTTTAAACTAACTACTTTGTCCTTTATGGCCTATTCATTTAAGTGTTTTATTATTTTAACCCATCCTTTTACAATTTCTTAATAATTAAGAATGCTCCTACTTTTACGTCCCTGGTAGGGACTATAGTTTTTTTACTTTGGATCCAACTCCTTTGGTTCCTATTATTCCACCTCCATTTTTGCATGTTATCTTAATGTTTTCTTATAAACTTTTATTATAATTTAATTTATTAGAATATTTTTTTGAATTTGATATTTATGAATTGAATTTTTATTTATTTTTTTAATTTGATATTTATGAATGGAATTTTTATTGATTTATGATGATGATGATAATTAAAGTCTATTTAGATCAATTTTAGTTATCTAATTTTAAAAAGTAAAATTAAAAAACTATTTTGTTTGATTTAGAGTTGCGTTTATCCCATTTTTAAAAGTAAAATTAAAGAGTTAACTTTTTAATCTAGAATTGTATTTATGTACTCGAAAAGTTTGAAGATGAGTTTAATATCTTTATTAAATGATTGTAATTTTTCCCTTTGTTAAGGGAAAATTTAGATTTTATATTTTTATTAGT
>LPNX010523296.1:8006-59098 GCA_001517045.1 Pseudotsuga menziesii | reverse complement strand
ATATATAATCATTTGTATCAATTTATTAAAAGCAAACCAAACTTAAGAAACTTGCAAACTAAATTTTGAACATTTTTAAAATAAATTTGACTTTCACATAAGGCTCAAAGTGAATCTAAATTTTCTAAAATAATTCGTTCCTTTACCCGAGGTAAGGAATATAGTTTTCTATGAAAAAAAAGTCTAGTTAGTTATTTTAGAAGTCGGCCGACCTAGTTAGTTATTTGAGTCACTTACTTGATGAATATAAATAGGTGAGGCGCCTCTCTCATTCTTACACACTTTTACACTCAAGCATTGCGCGGGTGTACATGCGCATGAGAGAGAGAGAGAGAGAGAGAGAGAGAGAGAGAGAGAGAGAGAGAGAGAGAGAGAGTACTGTTATTATTGTTCTTGGGGTTTTACATTGTACTTGGTTGAACTCTATATACAGGAAGTTTTGTTGGGTTAGGTTTCCGAGGATAAATCTCTGTGTTCTTTTGTGTTGTTGTGCTTGTCTTTCTTTCAATAATTCTTTGCTTATGGTTATGATGTTATGATGGTAAATGTTTTAGATCTTGTATAACCGTTAAAAATCTAACACATAATTGGAACGAAATTTCATGGTTTGAGTATGAAAATGTGTTCTTGATAGATCATGTTGTCTATAAGCAAAATTGCAAAGTTTGGCTCCATAGCAAAATTGGTAATTTATGCAATCCATAGGAGTGTCGAATTTTTTTATATGACAGAAGTTTGAATTGCCAAATAATGGGGTATCAATTCTTTTAAGGGTAAGAAGATGATAAATGGTTGATAGTTAACCTACCGAATCCAATGGTGATAATTGGTTTCAATGTTTTAGGACAGTGAGAATGCCATGAACAACCTAGATGAAATCGAGAAATTACCAAATAAATGGATAATAATGAATTGTGATGTTTAGGGAATTTTTCAAAAGGAAAAATAAAATTTTGTGAATAATTGAGATTATATCCACTCATTACATCAATGGTTGGTAGGCTCTCATGGGATTCTAGCTCATTGGGATTTTGAAGTTTTGGAAATGTCATGAACAATCTAGATTGAATTAATGGATCCAATTCAACAGTGGTGATCCACTTGTGGGATTTGATTTCATCGGGGAATCCATGTGTGGGAAAAACCACAAATGACCAAGATTAGATCAGGGTATCTTTATAAACGACTAACAAGTCATGGCAGGGCTTAGAGTTTTTGGTAAAGGGGAGAAAGTGAAATGTCGTAAATGGTCTATAAAATCTTAGAGGATGAGCTCTATAGTCTAAATATTATCCCAAATTTGGAGAAAAAGGTTCAAGAGGAGAGAAGCATATGCCGAGAATAGTTAGGATTACTTTGAGAAGGATATTAGTGGTTGAGATTAGCTTGTGAGATTCTTTTTTAACTAGGTTTAAAATTTTAATGCAATATCCATAGAAAATCTCCAAGAACTACTATGACATTGAAGGCATGGATAGAAGAGGATGACATGGTAGAACCTGTGGGTGCCACGTTGACTCTAGGTGGACAATCATGCCACATCAACACATGGACATGTCATACCATGTCAACATATGAAAAAGTTTCTTTTTAAAATTCTATAGCATTTTTCTTATTTTGGCCATAATAGAAGTATATTGAGGTATGGATATGTTCTAAGAAAATTTCTCTACGGATAGGTTGATATCTTATTGAGATTGGAAGAGGCCCCTAGTTGCCTACCCAAACATAAAGATAATAAGTAGACAATATAATCCTCCTAGATCTAGCTCATACATAAACAAGAAAGTTCTGGAAAGACAAAACATGTAAATGGCCTACCTCACTTTTGATGGTTGTCCTCGCAACTTTATCTCCTAGCCTTCAACCATGGACTTATGAACATGTTCACAATGGCAGGAAAACACCTTCTCCAAAGCAATATGTATAAACAAAGATCTAACTATGAAAACATAGACAATTTCATGCATTCACCATTAAAGACATGAGAATGGGAGGAATATGCTAAGTTAAATTAAAAATAAAGAAATAAGGAAGCCATACACCATGTGTTATACTTGAATCATGCTTGATTTGAACTCCTTCATCTATCCTTCAATATCCCTTCAAGACTCTTAAGATAATAATATCCACCTATCCAAGTGTTTCCCTCCAAGAGTTACAAGACCAAATGTTTAATGCTCTCCAAAATCACCCCCCTCAGCCCATGGATGGCCCTCCTTAAGTAGGGTTTGGGGAGGCCAACCACTAGGAGAAGGTTTAGGATCCAAGTGAGGATAACTTGGATTAAGGATATTTACCTTACCAAGGATGGAATAGGAGGTAGGATTTGAAGGATAGACTAATCCCACCAAAACATCTCAAAGTATCTTATCCAAAAACCTAGGGATTAGGGATAAACAAAGATTTTTTCTCCCATAGAACTGTGCATAGAGCAAAAATTTGGAATTTTCGCTCCCCCATAGGTATGCAAGGAGCGAAATTGATGTAATTTTCGCTCCTAAGGCAACTAGCAAGGTGCAAAAATTCTAGTAGGAGGATCAAAAGTAGATAAGATGAAGTGGTTTTCTACCCCTTACTTGTTGGATTTTCTTCCAAGTGTGACTAAGGAAGGGACCAACATTAGGATGAAGGGTCCTACACTTCTAGGAGGTACAAACACCATGGTTCTCATGGTGATATGACAATAAGACCCGTAATGGTAAATGGTGACCAAGGGTGTAACTTGCGATACTTAATGACGCTACACAAGTGTGGCAATTTTAGGTGTAATAGAATAGATGAAATTTGAAGGGTAAGTCCCAAATATTGAGTACTATAAAAGTGTTAGAGATGAGTGTTGGAAGATTCAACTCCAAAATTTTAAAAACTGGTAATTAATGGTTTTTGAAGACTAGGAGGATACTCGTTGATAGAATCTCTATTGATGATGAAATTGGATAGTGTAGATTATGAGCAAGCATAAAGAAACGTGGTGGAACATTTGACCAATTCCAAAAGGTTTGGAATGGAGGTGCATAAATAGATGAAAAATCAACTATTCTAGGAGACATTTTGGTGATTTTGGAAACTTTAAAGGGAGGAAAAGTGACTCGAGATATCAAAACTAGAAAATTTTATACTTGTCATTCTTAGTAGTTTGGAAAAAATTGTTAAAGTGGAAGTTTTGTAGCTTCACTCTATTTGAAAGATAGTTGTTTTTTCCAAAATTCCCTAGTATGGAGAAAGTGTAAAAAGGAAAAAGTTGACAATTCCATATTAACACAAAAAACGATTGGGGCACTAGACCACCAATATGAAAGTTGCTAAGAACTCACAAGTATAAGTTTTATTTATGTTCAATACAAATAATTTATAGTTCTCGCTGGGTTTTTTCTACAAGTGGAGAAAGTAAGTCCCTAACTTTTATTACACTAGTGAGAAAAGTACAAAAATCAGTAAAAATAGTAATTTCATAAAGCTATAGATTCTAGATCTAAGCTTAGAATTGAGCATGGAAATAGTCATTGAAAAGGTAATACAAAGGAAAATAGTTACATGCTCTAAAAATGTGTATCTAGTTGCTTCATAAATTGAGAAGAAGAGAGCCCCTAGGCTTGACAATGCAAATATCAATGTGGGGGACCTCCAAAATATACTAAACTTTGGGATAAAGTTGGAAGGTGATATAGGAGTGTACCAAAGGTGAAAATGATAAAGGATGATAAATGCACTTCATGAAGGTGCTTAAAAATTGGTGTTAAGGCACAATTTGATTAGCAAGGCGTGGAAGTGTTGCTTGTTAACTAGCAACTAAATGATTGGACCAAGGACGACTAAGGATTGATTAGATTACATAGAACAAATGTGAAATTCATGATCATTATAGTTGGTTATAATGTACAACAAAGTAACAATGGAATGAATAAGGAGAATATAACAAACAAGTAAAGAATGACATTAATATGCATAAAACAAGGATATTTGTTCATGACCTTCCTGAGCTAAAGGAGGGCATTGAAGTGGTGTAGGTTGTAGAGATGAATGTAAAAGAAGGAAATTATGAAAGGATGGTAGAATAAATCTACTAAGACAAAATAGAACATGCAATGCTTGCACATGATAGGTGAAGCATCATGTGGGTAGTTATATATATCCATGGAAAAGTTGTAGAAAATGGACTAGTAACTTATGTGTAAAAGATGAGATTACATTTATTTTTAAGCTACTAATGGAAAAATAAATTACTCCATGGAATACTTAGTGGAATTTGTAGAGGGTGACCCAATGAAGGGAAAAGGAAAAACTAATAACTGGGAAAATCTTAAGGATAGCCAAAGTCAATAAGGTATTGATGTCTTATGATGAATATTCAATTTGCTAGAATATATTGTAGCATAAGGAGGTGACTCCATTAGGGAATAATTTTTTTTTGTATGATATGAAGATAGAGAATGTTGAGAATGTTCTAAGCATACAAATGGGTAGCAATTCAAAGAAGAATATAAGGATTGTGAAAATTTAGAAAAGCTACAAGATCATCAAGTGGATTGAAACTCATTGTGAAAGAAGAGTGAACGAGGAAGAATAATTTCAGTGCTAGAATTGTCAAACAATCATGGTGAAATTATTCAGACAAGAGGCAAAAATTTGACAACATAACATTAATCTAATAATCATTGACTTGTATGTAATACATTCATTATACAATAAATAGAATTTGAATTCTCTAGGAATGATTCGAATTCCATGAATTGGATTGATTCCAGAGATCACTAATTGTGGGAAAATCACTACTGGAGGCTCACTAGTGTAAGTCCAAATAAATGAATCACTTGACATGTAGTTAATTGACCAAGGTAGGTGAGCAAAGGTTCCTACCGTCCTTCAATCATGCAAAGGTGGTGCTAGGATAATTGAATATGAACTGAATGTGTCCCATCGGAGCACAAATCAACACTGACTGGGGTGAACTAATGGTGGGACTCCCATGACTCAGTGTGGGTTCCTAAAATATAGGGATTGTCCTCTAAAGCTCCTAAACTCATGCAGATTGGTGCATCAAGTGGTAGGTGGGCCCGAGATAACTTCTCCATGTCACTAACGAAGTGTCAACATGATACTAAGCTAAGAAACTAACATTTAGACTATGGTGGACAAGGGAGGATTACAATAATCCTAGCACCCCCCCTTAATCCAAACTTGGACAACCTGGTCCCTGGAAACTAAGACTAAATGTCACCCATACAATCTAATGCAAAAAAGCAACTAATCAATAAACCGAGGAAATGGGGAAAACTTGCTGGGAACAACCCCCCCCCCCCTCAAAACTGAACAACGGGGAACTGGATCAAGCTATCACACCAAGAGACAAATTTCTCCTGAGTAAAAAACTTTGTGACAAATTTCTGCAATCTGCACTTATGTGGAGCAGTAATGTAGTGTGATGGTCCTTGTGTGCACTAGTTCCTTGATACATTTCATGTGTCTTCACCTTCTTCCATTGTGATGCGAGATATGAGAAGAAATGTTGTTGCTTTTGTAGTTAGACTTGCATCTTTCAGACCTCTGTGACAGTACAAAAGAGTTCAACTTGGAATGTCATGTCGTGGGGGCTTGTTTGATCCAATACAATGGTTTCCTTAGCTTGAATTCCAAGGAATAATCATCAGTGTACCCCTTAGGTTGTTCCATGTATATTTCTTCTTCCAATTTACCATGTAGAAAGGTACTTTTGTCTCTTCTTTCTAGAGGAAGAGATACATGATCCAATGTCTCATTGTTCTTTAGTGACTAATATTTTTTATCCATGGATTCCTTCTTTTGTAAATCATGGCAAGCCACTTTGTAGAATTGTTGATTATACCTCACCATCATGTAGCATCTTTCTGGGAGTTTATAGCACCTCTCTGGGAGAAGTTGATTTGTATGACAAGATGCAAGGTTCTCATATTGAAACTGAGATATGGTTCTCCTTTTGTCAGATGAATCTCCGGCCATGTTACCAGAGACTCAATGACTTGTTGAGCCCATTTATGCCTAGGATAAGGAGCAGGGATTGGATCTGGATCTAATTGAAATTCATCCTCAATTCCAAAATCTAGTTCAACTTTGTCCTCAGCTTCGAATTCTAAATCATCACAAGAAAAGTAATCATATGCAAATGGTTTACGTAGAATGAATTTACCTTCCCTTTTAACTGGCTACAGAGATTCCACTAGATCTGAGTATGGAAAAAAATGTGACAACGCATATGCCTTGTAGGCATGATTTGTAACACCTTTCGCTATCGGCTTCCTAGTAGAGATATCTGAGATCTAAACCGAGTCAAGTTCAAATACAACTCACTTTGGTGATCCTATATGAGTCATCTGATATACATACATCATATTTGTTGCTAAGGAGAGCACATATAGGAAATTTTTCAACACCCCATGTTCTAATTTTATTGTAGCCTTCCCTTCAACTTGGATTTGAGTATCATCTCCCATGTGAATACTTGGACCATTAGATAGATTTAATGAAGAGAGTGATATTTGGAGGAAACCATGTGATTGGAGGCTCCTGAATCAATGAGGAAGGCTTGAGATTTTGAAAATCCAACCTTCAGTGCATGGCATATCTCATGATCCTCAGTATTTCCTCCATAATCAACCTTCATTGCTCCTTCAAGGAGGACAATATTATGTTGTTAAATAATTCTTGACGTCTAATATAAGGTTTTCTTCATACAACATTTCTTTGAATGGCTTCCTTTCTTACAGTAGGAACACTTATCCTTTTCAAACCTCTTTATGTTTGTCCTTATTGGAACCTGAGGATCCATATTATGGACCAAAATCCTCCTTTGATTTGAAATCAACGTTCTTTTTGTCCTTCCCCTTCTGAATCCCTTTAGCTTGCACATTCTTGGATCCCTAGCCAAAAGAGATTGATTCTTGGAGGGTCCGAGGGATCCCATTTGAATCAACTTGTATTGTTCTTGAATGAGGGATTCAGTGAATGCATCAATTGAGGGAATTCACCAGTTTGGGGTAGTCAATCTCCCAAAGTGGAAGGTGGACACAAATACTAAAAATTCTAGGCCAAGCTTGATTAGAATGGAGAACACCAATTGTTCATTCTTCTTGTAAATTCCACACTACTTGCAATGCATGACCAAAGACTTGAACTTGGAGAATAATTGCTGGATGGGTTTCGAAATTGCTGGTTTAAAGAGCAATCAATTCATTCTCCAAAATATGGCCTCTCATCTCATCTGACTTTCTAAATAGTGATTTGACCTTTTTCCATACTTACCTTGGTATTTTTAATCCATTAAGGTGGAAGAGTAACTCCATGGAGATATGAATGCACATGAAACCAAAGTCTTCATCCAACTTGTTCAGGTACTTCGATTTCTCTAAAGGATGTTGGGGTTCGACCTCCTTTCCCATTGTGACCTTGTACATACCTTTGTTGTGCAACACAATATGCATAATCTTCCCTCCAATCTATATAATTGAAGGGTGTGAGGATCCTCGGTGACAAGGCTGCTAAATTCTCCATTTTGCAGCTTTAGGAACAACACAAATCTTCTTAATTCTTCAATTTACCGACATAAAGCTTTCAATTTGAAGGCAAACCAATTTGATCATTCTCTACTTCAACAAGTGCACATTATCAAGGTGTTTCACACTTGAATATACTTCTCTGGATAAATCCAAAGGGAGCAAGGAAAATATACCAGGAATTATGTGGAACCTAGTTTCTTTTGGTGCATCAATGGGAGCTTCCAAGGATTGAAAATGGCTTGAGAACTTGCTATGATACCATGTGTTAGCATTGTTTTTGTGCTAAGTAGTTGGAGAGATATAAAACAATGTAATGATGAATAAGGTATGTAAATTTTCACATCATAATAACCTTAAAGATTGTTGGCGAAGGTCTACAGGCGTTTGAAAGGACACTTTTAGATCTAGAAGGGCCTAATACATAAGAATTTTTGAGTTTCGACTTTGAAATGCATGTAAACAAAGAAATCTGCCCTTAGTTGAATATTGACAAGAAACAGACGGTCTATATGCATCATGGAAAAGATCAATGGCCTAAAAATCATTTCTGCCTAAGGAAAATTGAAAGCGAAAGAAGTATAAATTTGGTTATGAAAAGTGAAATCCTGACTTTCACCTTGCGCGATCCGGGATCCGACAGCTTAGAACTCTTCCACCCAAATCAACGGCTGCGGAGATCAGAAATCGAAGAAGGTAGAAAAGTTTAATCTTGAAAGTCCAAAGTTCAACTTCCTCCTTCTGCAATCTGCCAGATCCAACGGTCAGAAAAGCTTCCACGTAGATAAATGGTGCAGAAAGATGCAAAGGTCAGAGATCAGATGCGGGAGATGTTAATTTTCGATGGTGAAAAGTTTGAAGTTTCGCTTTCCATTTTTCGCTAAAGGAGGAAACGAAAAAGGTGAAGTTTCGAAGTGCAAAAGTGGGAAACCCGATTTCCAATTTCCACGATGAGAATTTGATGGTTTATAGAGCTCTTGCATAGATCAAAACTATGAAATGAAAATGACAGGAGCAGAAAGCCGGTGGCGAAAAAGTCAGAATTCACATCCGCGAAAGATTGAAGTTCTGTTTTCCGCTTTTCGGAAAAGTGTGGAAGCAGAAAGGCAGAGGCAAAAATGTGTAAGCGGAAAAGTCAAAATCATGTTTTATAAGAAGTGGAAAGTCCTCTTTTTGTTTTCCGCAGATCGATGGTACAAATTTTTTATGTAGACGATCAATGGTGTGAAATGAAAGAAAGGGACAGAAAGAGAGAAAGAGGCGGAAAGGGAAAGTTAGAAACCTTTTTTCGTCTCCCACCAGCTCCATATCGTTGGTTCAGAATGCGTCTTGATGAAAGATCAACAATCCATAAGTGTTTTCACCGGTAAAGATGCGGGCATGGATGAAGTTGTTGCATATTGCCCGAAGGAGTTCCTAAATGTCATTATCAACAAGCGAGCCTGAGTCCTTTCTATCCAAATTCTCAACCGATCTGTTATGCATGGTCTGGCGTGCTTGCTTGTTTGGTTTCTGATCATGGCGAATCTACCTAATCATCATTTTGTTAAGATTCAATATCATTGTTGTAACTATTTTTGGCTCTGTTTTGAGGTTGGTCTTGGGAGCCTAAGGTACTATAAGTATACCCTCAACAGAGGAAGAAAGGGTTGAAACCCGTGAGACTTTTGAGTTATGTAATTTTGAGATCTGTCTTTAATAAAAGTTGCAGAGCTAGAGAATGGCCTTTAAATGCAAAAATTCATGTATATTTCTTAGTTACAGTCTGTGGTTTATCTTCTTTATGTGCATGTCCTTCTTGTTAATTTTTCCATTATGTTTTAATTCATATCTGATGACAAGTGTGTGGGTAGTTTTCAGAATTCATACTTGGTTATGCTATGTCTATCATTTCAGATATTCACAAATTGTTTCTACTAAAGTTAATGTAGAATTCATCTAGTTGGTGCTCTATGTTAATGGACTGTCGTTTTTCTTCCTTTCCACCATACCAAAAACATATTGACTGTAACCGAAGTATTATCTTGCTTTTGCAGACATTTCCCATGCAAACTGATCTGTGTTTCTTGATAATTGTGACTCCATATCCCAATGAATCCTTACCCTATTTCAACCACAACAATATCTGAATTTCATTTCATGTTTGTATCTGGCCTTGTTATATATCTGTGAGATATCCCTCTCTGGAAACGGAGAAGCCATCTCCCTTTCCTAAAGTGTTTTTTCTCTTCCCTTGGGGTTCACCTTCGACAACCTTGGTTGCGATTATGAGTGCTAACACCATGTAAAATAGCAAAGATACAGGATCATCATGCTGGATTGCACCTCACTGTGAAATAAGAATGAATGATGAAGAAGAATTTCAGTGCTAGAAATGTCAAATAATCATGGTGGAATTATTCAGGCAAGAAGCAAAAATTTGACAACTTAACATTAATTTGGTAATCATTAACCTGTATGTAATATATCCATGATACGATAAAGAGAATTTAAATCCTCTAGGAGTGATTTGAATTCCATGACTTGGACTGACTCCAGAGATCACTAACTATGGGAAAATCACCACTAGAGGCTCACTAGTGTAACTCAAGACAACTTAATCACTTCACATTTAGTTAAATGACCAAGGTAGGTTAGAAAGGCACCTAACCTCCTTAAATCATGAAAAGGTGGTGCTAGGATAATTGAAGATGAACTGAATGTGGCCCATCGATGCACAACTCAACAGTGACTGGGGTGAACTGATGGTGGGACTCCCATGACTCAGTGTGGGTTCCTAAAATATAAGGATTGGCCTATGGAGATCCTAAACTCATGCAAACTGGTGCATCAAGTGGTAGTTGGGCCCTAGATAACTTCTCCATGGCACTAATGAAGTGGAAACATGCTCTTAAGCTAGGAAAGTGACATTTAGACTAGGGTGGACAAGGGATGATTACAAATAATCCTAACATATTGCAATGACTTCCAAAATGAAAGTATAAGAAAGGCCCATGAAATGGGAAGTGCATTTATAATTAGTATTGGTTGTAAAGCATAATGAATTTGAAACGACTCCAAATAAATATGGAATGGCATATATTGTAACATTACGGTATGCTAGAAATTATGATAAATAAAAATTAACTCAGACCAAGATTGGCCAAGGAAAGAAAGCAATCAATGAAGCTTGTAATATTACTATAGGTTGGAAATAAAGTAAGGCCATGTTTGGTTTGGCTAGAATGGCTAAAAAAATGGATCAACAACTACTATAGGTGAAAAATATGCAAAGGAAACTCAAAGGAAGAGAAAACGCTGTTTCCAATATCAAATGGGATTTGAGAGTAGCCCAAGACAACAAGGGAAGTTACAAAATGACAAATAAAGATACAAGATGCTAAAAAAAATCCATAACAGAAAATGGTGAAGATGTCCAGCAAGGTAGTTGAGATAATGAAGAAGGCCATAAATTGGATCAGTTGTGATGATGAACTCGTGTTATGTGGAGCATTTGAAAGGTGGAATTCCTTAACTCTTGTCTTCATATTATCTTTATATTTATTTGAATTCTATTTATAGAAAAGTAATACATGAGAATGCAAGACAATGAAATAGCTAAAATGCATATGCACTAGTGGGCATATTGAGATATAATGCGTAGTGCATATAAATATGCTTGTGCACACATATGATATTGTATATTGGTAAGAATAGTATGTTGTTACATATGCAATGAGCATAGGATGATGATTACTATGGTTGATGATGTTTGTGTAACTAGATATGGTTAAGGCACGGTTGAAGATGTTGATGAGATTGTTGCATATGATAGTCATCTTTGTAAAGAAAGAATAAAGATAATAAAACAATGATCAATAGTTGGTGAAAGGATTGTGTAAGCCTCCATAATCCATTGAATCATTAGGAAACTTCCAAGATGTTGATGGTAGCCATGGAATTGATGATATATTTATATTTATGTGCATAGGTACTAAAGAAATTTAGGTAAGAATTCCTTCAATTGTGATTTGTTATCATAAGTGGATATGTTTATTAGGTTGAATGCAATTATGTAAATGATACCCCTCCTTGTTTGGTAAAGGAGAGAATCCTTGTAAATATAAGATTATTTAAAATATAGAATGCATTGATATGTAATACGATATCATGCCATGTTGTGATGTTAAGAGTTAATAACTACATTGAACAAGTATTCATACTCATTTATGGGAATGAATTCCATGAGAGATAACCTTGTGTAAAGCCATAGTGTTTTTGGATATGAAAAGACTATAGTGCTGACAAGTTTTCAATGGTAGCCCTACTTGTGTCGGTGTCCTTGATAGTAACCTTGTTTCCAACATGGAATACCTATTAGAGGGGAAGGGTTTCCTAAGGAGTTGTTGAGTAGAGAAAGGAAATGCCTTCTAGTACACATGAGGAACTATTTAGCAAAAATTGTATATTCTTGGTGTTGTTTTAATTGAAGAGGAAGGTGTCTAGATGGTTGAGCAAGTATTGGGGAGGTGGTTGGATGACGTGTCAAGGCATTGACTAGAACCTCCATCTTATCATGGTGAAATGTGTGCCATAAGAATATGGTATTTTTGAGAATCAATGCAAGGATGCATTGAGTGGACTACATGCATAAATAGATTATGTTAATGATATGGTCGTGCACATATAGTTTATTGTATATGATACTTTAACAACTAAAGTGATGGAATTACGGTATTTCATCATTCTAATATTATTTCATGAGTTGTTGTAGATGTTTCAGTGAAAATACTTCAAGAAACATACACATTATTGTATTGATAGGCTGCAAGAAAGAATTATTGGGAGAGCAAAGTTACATAATAAATATCTTGGATGTGGTAATAAAAGCAAGTCATAATGAAGACATGGACTATTGTCTACATAAAAATTAAGTATAATGTGGAGATTTCTATATTATTTGGAATATGATTATTGTAACAAATATACTTCAAAAGTTGGTTGAAAAAAAGTGACGACTCATTATATTTGTATGTTTATGTTTATGGCCTAGGTGGATGGTAGATCTACCTATTAAGGGTTAACGATGACTATTGTAAGATGGCAAGCTCAATAATAAGGCCACTATGATGACACAAGAACCCTATGATTACCATAAATGATTGATTGATTTGAGGCTACCAATGGGATGTCTAGTACTAAAACTCTATAAGTTGGCGGTCTTCTTGCATGTGAAATCCTTAGCAAGATGGATCACCTAAGGGACTATTTCGCATAGAAGGGGATGCTAGAGCTTTAAGGGTAAGTGAAAAAAGGAAATGACAACCTAAATGAATCTTCTATGAGAGAATCATGTGGCATGTTTGTTGGGATGAAGGAGGATGTGTCAAAAATAACATTGAGATAAACTCTTACATGTGGTAACCTTGTGAAATCAGATGGATTTTTATACTAATAAATATTGAGCTAGAATTGCAAGGCTTGTTTTTGTACTATGAATATACAACCTTACAATGTAGAGTTAATAATTCTTGTGAATGGGATAATTGTTTCATGAGAACGACTATAACATGATTATTTTATTTGTTGATTGTTATAGGAGTGGTGTAAAATGAATATATGGTTCACTATTAGAAAAAAAAAACATTGTTGATGGTTTTATTCCAAGGGGGTAGGAATATAATACCCCTTGTGAGAATATGACCATAGGGAGTAAGTATATAATAAGTTTGGAAAGTGATTACCATTTAGTTAATTTGAATTTAACATAAAAAATTAGCAATATGATAAAAGGTGCACTTGGGAGCTATATATCACTAAGAGCACCATGGAAACAATAAACCAACAGGAGTGGAAATAGGGAGAGTTAATAAAATATAATATTTATTGGAATGCTAAGTTTGCACCAACTGTAGGATTGAATTAAACTCACTTGGCTCACCATAAATATGTAGAGGGGAGCACAGTACAACGTGATGACGGGAATGTCACCTCTCATCTAGAACCTTAAATGCCCTCACGGATTGAGAGATGGTGAGGCGTGCTTCATTAATATTGTAATGATGATTGGTCTGGAAAATGGCGTCGAGGGACAATTGTATGTTTAGGCTTCTTCTCCCACTCTTCCTCTGGGACACGTTAACACCCACATCCAGGGATATTTTATTTTATTTGTTACATTGCCTTCCTCATGAGAATGCTTTTTCCTCAAAGCATAGCTTATCAAACATATTTATAATTTTAATATAGTAAGTAAAACCATGTGCGATTTTATAAAACCATGTGTGGTTTCAAAAAACCATGTGTGGTTTCAAAAAACCATGTGTGGTTTTATGAATTATATTCTTTAATTTTTTCTCTTCTTTTTTTTCCTTCTCTCACAAATAATTCTTCTTCCCACTTCTTCATTGTAAGATTTGTTTTTCTTACTTAGTCTCTTCTTCTTATTTGCATCCAAAATAATTTTTTCTTTTCTCCTTTTTTATTTTTTAGATTAACCCGACGGAATCTTCTTTGTCCAAAGGCCTTATTTGGACAAGGTCCTATATTTTTGGGGAACCCAAAAATCGAAGGGCTAAAATCCAAGTTTAGACAAAGTATAAAAATAATGGATAAAGGTTGAGTTTCAGAGAAGTTTCGAGAAGGGTTTGTGGCCAAAGGCTGCATTCATTCCCAAGAAGGGGTTTTGATACCACAGTAATATATGTATCTGGATATTCTCAAGGATTACTCAAGTGAATAATCAACCAATAGAATATTACTCCATTTGGAAAGACTAAATAATATTGAATATAGATTGTTGAGATATATTTACATTACAATTTGATGGACCGTTTGAATATGTTCTTATGTGCCTTTTGAATGGAAGGGTATGTCTCTATATTTTCGACTAATTACATATTGAATTTATTTAATTAATTTTCTTTTATTATTTCAATATTTGTTTATTGATATATTGATATATTATTTTATTTGTTACACAAACATACATAAGATCTCAAGCTTGATTTCATGGCTAGTTTGAATCTACTGACCAACAAATCCATTCGACATGACCCTACATGGCCTCCAATACCCACAAAATTACCCTAAAACTAGAGAGTATCCATACAACCATATTGTTCTCCTCGCATCACCAATCACATCCATGGGTGACATAGAAGAAGAAACCTTTGTAAGACCAACCTAGATGACACCATATTCCTATATTCGTTTTTAGAATCTCTATTACTTATCAAAAATAAGGATGTTGCTTATGAACAAATACAAACTAAATAGGAAATCATTATGGAGGCTCAACAATATGATTCGATCAGTTCTCAATCAGGGTACCATCATCCCATATTCTCCCCAAGGTGACTCCTAATGAATATATAAGACATGGGAATCCTTTTCTATAGATGGAGTTATTGGTGTGGTTGCATCTACCTTGCATCCATACAACCAAATTACCCCTCCTAGTGGAATTAACATATATGGAAATACCTATGGTTTTGAGCTCCCTAACCTGGTGCAAATTCATGTGCACTATTTTCCTCCTAATTCCCCACACTCATCCTCACATGCAACAACAAGTACCTCATACCCAATTCTTCTTGATTCATTCCATATCCACGATTCTTTGTGTAGCGGGGATTCTACTACATATGTGGCTCCACCAACCCATAAACCCTATTATCCTTTCCCTTACCCTTTTTTTTCCCTTGATTGCAACAAAATCCTATTTCTCCACTTCAACCTTCCCCTTTTCTACAAGGGCGACTTTATGCTCAACAAAACAAACCCAACCAACCTACACCAACCAATCAAAATGTGCAGCCTAATAGTGATAAGACGAAGAATAAGGGGAATAATAAAGGGAATAATAAAAACTAGGAAGGTGGGGGATAGTGACAAATCCTCCTACTAATACTAAAGGTAATCCTAGCCCCACAAATTAGGATCATGATAAACCCACCAAACAAGATAAGAATCCTCAACTATGGACTAGAAATATGTGTTCCTTTTGTAGAGTTTATTTGAATTATACCCACCATTACTCGAATATTACTTGATCCTACCAGTTGTGGGATGGGTTCAATCATAATGAGGCTTCTAACCCCCTTAAAGGCCAACCTAACACTCAACCAACCCATCCTCTTATCACACAACCTATGGTATTGCGAAATTTCCACAAAGGCTGGTAGCAACTTAAATGAAGGTTCCTCACCCTAATCAAACATCTATGTTATCCGATATATGTAATCCTTCTTTCAGAACATCTTCATGACCTCTTCCGGTGTCAATATTCAAACCAGTCATAATCAATATGGTATGCCAATTGAACCAATAACTTCTGATAAGGAGAATGATCAAATCTAACCTATCAATTATAGCAAAAAGAAGGTGATAGACTTACAAGAAGAACCTGTGCATCACATGTGACCCAATATTGACCTGTTGAGGGCTGGAAAATTGCAGGCGACAACAACAAGGGATTCTCCCCAGTAAATGTTCCCAACTAACCCGTTACTATTTGGTATGGGGAATCCGTCTAGTTTGCGGTCCGGCTACCTTAGGTCAAGTAACCAAAATTAAGGGTTTTACCGGTTATGGCCCGGTCCATCGTGTATTTTTTTAGTTTTTTAATTTTAAACATGAGATGCAAGTGCCTACCTAAAATGCAGATTGATAGAGAATACGAGGAGCGGTCACAATGTGATGCGCAGGTTCTTACCTCTCGTCTTAACTCTCTCGCATCTAAACCACACACAACAAGAAATAAAACTAACTAAACTAAACTGTCCCAAGTGAGCGACATTGTCATTTAATGAGTAATGTATTACTGTTCATGCATTAAGAAAAATCACAGGTAGCTTTTCTTTATTTCAAAACACATAAACATGAATAGATAGATGAACAACAAGATAGCTCATTGTTTATGAAAAGCATTCATTACTTATAGTGGAAATTCCATAAAATAAACTAGAGAGCATTCATACAAGAACATAGGTTCAACAAGTTAGAACGATCTCACAGTTAATGGACAAAAGATGAAAACGAAATAGTTCCCCTTCAACAACATCCATTTTACAGCATTTGAACATTCCACCAAAGCTTTCTCCAACAGGAAAAATTGTAATTCTTTATTGCAAAACGAAATAGTTCCTCTGACAACATGTTCTCACAAGTCTAACTGGGAAAAAGTCCTTCCCTCTAACTTTCCTATATTTATACAAAAACAACAAAACCTTTGGGTTGCCCCAACCGGTGACCTTTGGGCTCCCCCAACCGTTTTAATCTCATAGTTTTGTCATTTTGTGAGTGCTCATGATTCATACAAATGTTACATTTCATATTTAAGATTTAAAAGCACTTTTATGAAAGGGGACCAGCTTGGTAACTGATGAACTTCCCAAGCCTAGGCCTCTACTCTTAATGATTATGCTCTGTAATTTGTTGGTCCTTTTGAGATCCTGTTAATCTCAGCCTTTCGCTTTCTTCTTTTCCTTGAGCAACATCTCTGCTTCTTTATGCTTTAGCTTCTTCTTTCATGCCTGCCTCCCTTCTGCTTTGCCTTTTAGACATATATTCTTTGCAGCAATCTTCCTGTCCTGAACATATCAGATCATTAGTGTTTAACAAAGTAACACAAACTAGATCGACACATGCATTCTATAATATGAACTATAAACAGTATTAATGCATAAAAATAAAGAAATTCAAGGCAAAAGAAATCCTGCAAGTTTGTGCTTAAACCCCTGTTGTTAAAAAACTAAAACACATGCCTGATAGAATAGATTCTTCCTCCCAATCCAGGCCACGTCTGAACTAAAATGAAACCCTCCAATGAAAGCATGAACCAAGACAAAGTAACCACCATTCTTAAAAACACCAAACCCCCAAACCGCGTTCGTCAGCTCAGACAACTTTAACATCGACTCACGCCCACAGGAAATCTCCGCCATTCCATAGAATAGTGTAAAACACACCAAAACGGTGGGAAAAACGCCATCGACAGTTGGAAGCAAAAAACACTAAGCGTTGGGCAGATAATCCACTTCAAAAGGTGACCATACTACAACATAGGACTATTAGTTCATTAAGCCGCCGCAACGATGAAAACCGTACAAACAACGGCTTCTGCGATCAACATAAAAAATATCGGTGAGCGGAAGAACTAAGGACTCCAGAAGCATAGTCCTATTCATAGCCACATCGATGGGATATGGACAGATAATGGGCTCCATGGCAACCGAGAACATCGACAAAATAAACACTAAATTGTAGCCTCAGACCTCAGAACCACTATAGCATCGGATGACTAGTTCAAAGAGGAACCGTAACGGCAAAAATCACACAGACTAAGGGTTCCGCAAAATATAGAAAACAACGGTGAAAATCAAACCATCGGCAAAAAATAGAACAAACAATGTCGGATGGTTAGTCCGCTCAGGAGCCTTAATGGCGGAAAGCAATTAGACTACAACTTTCGATCAAAGCCATACAATTTTCCGATAGCGAAGAGAAAAAACAATAAAACCCGGAATCGGCGAGGATAAGCCCTAATCCGTCGAAACGTTTATTATTGAGCTTCTGCAATGGCAACTGCATAGAGAACTATGGCCGCGATTCATGTTCAACTAACCTCCAAAAAACCAAATCAATCAAAAAAAGTTAAGTTTTGAAAGACCTTGGCGGTGCAGCGATAGAATTAGTTTGTTTCTTCTCCGTCACAACGACTGCAAAGAGAACTAAAACTATGATTCGAACAAAAAAAGACTTCCAATAGCAATGAAAGAAATCATTTAGATCAAAGGACAACATTTTCAAATCGAACTTTACACTCCACGACCCAAAGCATTTGCAGACACAAACAATTTTTCGAAAAGCATGAAAACAATTTACCTCGAAAAAATCCAAACTGTAGCAGAGGGAAAACAAAACAAAGTTCATGAATCCAAACCATTTTAGGCAAGATAAAATCAAAGGGGGTCCAATTTTTTTTTTTAAATTTGGGGAAAACAGTTGCAGCTGCAACATGACCCTAATCCAAAGGAACCCAAAACACCCTTACCCCGCATAACACATAAACCCAATTCTGGAGCTACCTACAACTATAGTGTTATGGATGACTTGGTCAAGTCCCTTACATCCATGTCTACCTCAGAATTTATACATAATTGCCTCATCTAGTGCAAGTTCCTTATGCCTACTTTATGTGTGGTTTATCCTTTTAATGCTCGAATAATCACTTTTAGTTTAGATAGACCATAACATTACCTTCCTTATTCAACATCCTTTTAATTTCTTGTCATCATGAATAATTTGAATAATCATTAGTGAATTATTAACAAAGGGGATACCATATGTGTTGTTTTGACATAGATATGGAAGAAACTCAGATTCCCTAAATTGACCATGTCCCTAATGACATTGCATGCATATGATAATCAACCTTTAGAATTGCAAGGACTCCTTCAGAATGTTCACATTGAGCTAGAAGGAAAAAATGTCCGGTGGATATTGAAATTATAGATGCCCAATTAAACTACGACACCAAGGTTGGTCATAGTTATAGGTATGTTATGAAATCGATTACTTTTAATATGTTTTATATTATGATTTTTTGTCACAATTTTAAGATAATCATGCTTGATCAACTCATTTATCATGATTCAAAGTCTTCTTCCAACACAAAGGCCATTTTACTTATCTTCAAGGGCAGTCTATCTATGCTCTCGTTCAATGGAGTTGGTCCTTGAATATTCCAAGACTTGCCATTAGTTGGAACCTTTTATAGGATTCTTCCTCTTATCAATCAAGAGGGGAGCTCAAATTTGTGTACCATCTCATTTGAAACCTCTTCCCACCAACAAAATAATCCCCCTAACCTAACCTCAACAATAGGGAAACCATGGGTAGGATACCCTATTCATCAAGTCCCTTTTTTTAATTACCCCCTTCGTGAATTGTAGGAATTGCTATGATGGGTACCTTTAATCTTATTGGGCTCACTTTAGGGTTATCCATTTAGTACCTCAACCCACGAAATCCCCCTCTCACCCCTCTAGTGGTTTTAACACCCTTCCAACTAGTTGGTCCTTTTAATACCCTGCCTCCCATGGTTAGTAAGGAAGCCACCCCTATCAACCAACTTACCCTAATAAAGAATAAGGTCAAGGAAATAATAATAACATGATAGGTAAACCTACCCTAGATATTATCGTCACCACCCATACAAAACCAAAAGAATGATCCATTGCTTTGTGCCATGTGCCATATCCTTCATCACATCACCCATCATTATTCAAATTTTCCGTTCTTGCATAGTCATTCACATCCAGAGGAGAGTAATTATTCAATAGTTCAACCATTCTCGTAATCTAGATTACTCTCCTTGGCACTATCAAGCAATGTAACAAGGAATTTTGTACAAACCACTTGTGTTAATCATGTGGTATTTATGGCCATTATTCACACCATTGAATAGACCTCCAAAATTCTCATAAAACATTTCCTAAACTCCACCTATGGTATTTAGAGCCACATGTCACCATTATTAAAGAGATCCTTCCATCTAACTAACAAAGTGAAGGAATTGTCTCCATTTTCTTATTTATTCTTTAGATACGTCACTCTCTTTAACACCTCATTGTCCTCATCACCTCCAACGATAACAGATCTTCTTGATATTTTAACCCTTGGATTTTGAAGTGATGAAGAAATTATCAAAGCTCTGGCCAACATTGATTACCTTTAGGATGGTATGAAATATTGTATACTTCCTCCCTCAAGATAGTTCCACATCCATTGTGTCTTTAGACCAATTATCCATCGAATCAAAAGCCACCATTCCTTTAGGGCATGTTGATTGGTTTAAAAATCTTAATCATGTCTTAGATACCTTTGAGTAGGGGAATATTGAAAACATACATATAACCCATAATTAAAGTGGACCTTTTGGTTATGTCTAGTGTCATAAAAAAACATTTTAATTGGTGCTTCCAACACCTTTGAAGAGGTTGCATCCTATAAAGCTCCCTTCTAATAATTTTGTGATGTTTTTACTTGGTCCTACTTTGAAATGTCGAGATTCGACCTGGCCATCATAGAACATCACAATGACACATGATCTATTGTGTGTCAAAAATAATCATATGAAACATTATGTACACTTTCTCCCTTGAACCAATTCTCCATCGATTCAAAAGCCTCCATTCCTTTAGGTCATGTTGACTGGTATAAAAACCTAATTCATGCCTCAGATGCCTTTGAGGAGGGGAATATGTCCAACATATCACCCACCATTAAAGTGGAAATTTTGTTTATGTCTGACGTCATCAAATTTTTTTTAATTGGTGCTTCCAACACCTCTTAAGAGGTTGCAGCCAATAAATTTCTCTTCCAACAATTTTGTGATGTTTTCACTTTGTCCTACATTGAAATGGTGGGACTCAACCTTTCTATCATGGAACATCCATTAACACATGGAATTTTGTGCACCAAAACTAACAACATATCCACCGTTCCAAAGATCTAGATGTAAAATCTAAAATAGACAAACTTTAAAATGTGAGTGTCATCTACTCAATTTCTTATATTACATGGGTATCAAATCCAACTCCTACTAACAAGAAGCAAGGAACCATTTACATTTGCATTGATATTTGATATCTTAACAAGGATTGTACCAAGGATTTTGATTGGGAAAGGGGGCATACTTTCTTGTTGGTTCATATGGACAACTCGTCAAGACCCCTCATAATGAGTTATTCTTGAAGAAGTTATAATTGTAAGACCAAGACCTTTTTATGTTTTGTACCATAGTTATTTTATATACCCTTCCATTTGTTTGAGCCTTGTGATTTATTTCTTGTCCTTTTTCAGATGGATCGTTACCCTAATTGTTATATCGATTAAGTAGATAGTACAATTAGGTAACCTCAGAATCCCACCTCGACAAATTGGACCATCTATTATTTGTCATGTTTCCTCTTCCATGGTAATGGTGTGTATGTCAGTTTTACCACCCATACCTAGGCCAAATACAATGCAATATTGACCTTCTTGTCGATGCTCCCTATTTGCACATTTGTCACCTTCATGATCAAATTGATTTGTAGTTTCTTATCACACATTTGAATAATTGTTATCAGGTATGTGATCCTTGCCAAAATATCTATGAGCTAGCAAATTGGTTAGACAAATTGAATTCATTAATGTGATACATAGTTAAAAATCCCATGCCTAAGCATGGGGGAAGCTCCACTAATTTCCTAATCCTCATCATCAATATCATCACCCATATAATTATCATCGTTATCTATACCTAATATATAGGGTACATACCTTATCATCATATATTGAATGGGTTGGTATCTATGTTGATCTTGTGCATAATGGATCACGACTCCATTGGAGCCTGAAAGTAGATGATGGTCAACTCCTCATCCAAAATTTGTCACCTATCGTTCATCACACTAGCCAAAAATTAGTTAATGTCCCAACATAGTCTTGTAAAGACTACATATGCTTGTTTCTGATGCCTTAGGTTAGGGTGCATGATCGACATCCTAGACTTATCCTCAATACCTTTGTGTCCCATAAGGAGGATCAGTCCCACATATGCACATATATGAGAGGAGAGTCATAAATAACATGTTTCATATAAATAAATCTAGCTATCAACTATGTTAGTACGTAAACACATCATAAAAATCAATCAAATTTGAACTTTCCCTTGGGTACCTAAGCATGGCATGGTGGTTGAGGGAGCTTTGGGTCTCGCTAGTATTTTTTAGTAGCATATGGATAATCCTGAATCATGATGGGTAGTTGGAAACACTATGCAAACAAATGATGTCAAAAAACATTGCTCACTACACCCCCTACTCCTCAACATCAACCCCCCTATCATTACATATGGCACTACATCGACCATGCATCCTTAACAACATGATAGGTTTGTATTATCGAAACCTATTGAAGAAGTAGGCACATACAAACAAGTTGAAGGAAAATTCTCGACCACATGCCCAGATGCACTAGGATAGTTGTCATTGCACTAACATAGGGAACATTTGTGCCCACTTGAATAAAGTGTCTCTCAACACCTATTCAAGGGCCACCATATAACCAATTGTAATCTACTAGGGTCCTCCATATCCCATCACATTAATCATTTCTACCACAACTACATTATTATATAGACACTATATATCCTCCATTTGAATAGAAGAATCATGAAGCACAATTCCCTTAACAAAATGGGCCTCTAAAAAGCCCTCCATGGAAAAATCATGCCTCTAGGTTGGTTTTACATCACTTATCACCCCATACATAGGTATGCCTATCATAAAATACGTTTAAGGAAGGGTGATATCCATTTTTCCACCTTGCATCTACATCCCAATACTAAATAATGTTTGTCAAAAGAAAATCACTTGCCCACATTAGTGGATTCTTGAGGAATATGAGAATCCCATATTGTGTGAGCATACCTTGCATACTCAGATTGCTCCTTGTATCTCTTCAAAGAGTTAGCAAGTATCTCCGTTTCCATTTCATCCTCATTTTTGCATTTTTTCCAAACAAATCAACAGTTCCATACACATTTTTCATTAAAAAATGTGAGTCAAGATTGTAGTTTTCAAAGGAAAAGGTGTGATTGTGGTTCTCACCTATTTATGGAAAAAGTGCAAACAAATCACACTTTTTCCCATGACCTGTGCAATATTGTGTCATAAATTTTCTCCAACAAGTGCAAGTGTCACACATATTAGGGTTTTTTTGTAAACATTATGAAAAAAATCACTCAAAAATCACAACAATCAATGGCTTTCTTCTAGGGCCTCCCATGAGCCAAGGATGCTCTAAAATTCAAATTAAAATAAGCAAACAGGAAAATAGGGAGAGACCACCAACCTACAACTCATAGAATTGAAAACTAACGATCATAATGGAGGATATGCGATGTTTAAATCATGACTCCCACAAGCTCATCGAATGGTGAATATTGATGATAATTCCCTATTTTGTAAGGCCCGCCTTAACTATAGGGTCTATTCAATTATACTTTTTTTGTTTATGACATTATATGACTTGTTGGCCCTAGGAAAATATAGGCAAAATTTAGTTAGAATTCTGCTTGGAACTATGAAGAGTATGGTCGCAGGGAGAAGAAGCTGCGATAGAAGTAGATGAAGACGAAGGAAGAACGAGGATAGAAGAAGCATCTACAAAGGAAGCTACAATGGAGGAAGACAGAAGCAGGTGAGGAAGAAAGAGTTAATATAGAAGAAGTAGTTGCATACGAAGCTGCGACATGAGAAGAGTTCGTGAAGGAAGAGAAGTCGTGATAGAAGGAAAATATGTGACGAGATCGGTTGCGATGGAAGTAACCATAATAGAGAAGGCATGCAATGGTGTAACGACTAGAAAAAAGACAGCTCGAGAGATCATGGGTATGAAGTCGACTATGCTTTAAAGAATAAAAGCATCTTTGTATATTGAGTCGACAGTGCCTACTGACAAGTGTAACTAGAATAGGAATGGAAACCTGTTGGCTAACATAATGAAGTCGGTTGAATGCAACATGTAAAGAGTCTATAAAAACGAAGAACCCAATATGTGTGCTGGTAACTTGCTCACTTCCTCAATTTCTTACTCCCTGGTCAGTCAGTTGGTTTTTTACTTCCTAGTTAGCCTGTCAGTAGAAGAGTAGAGAAGAGAGAGTCGATCCAGGATGTATGTGGATCGATAGTAGATTAAAGTAGAAGAATATTGAGCGACAAAAGACCAGAGAGCATGAGAGGAGAGATAAGTATGTATATATAATAGAATACGACCTAGAAAAGAGTCCGTAGTTGAGTGCGCAGACCAAAAGGTGCCATATATTTCTCATGTTAGATGAAGAGTGCCTTCAAGTTTTTCATGGATGGGTTTCCATGTTACATGCTGTATCCATGTGTAGTTAACGAATGCATTTATGTTGCATGAATGTATATGATGAATGTGGTTATGTCACAGAACGTATACTGTGAATAAGTGTGTATGTACTTGCTTATGAATGAATTTTGTTATGAATGTGTCGCACTACTTATAGATAACCTTTGCGTTAAAATATTATATCACTATTATAACATTTGTCGATGGATAGGAAAAGTAGCATCTTGACTGTGTCTAGTACGAATAAGTAATACACCCACCGAATTTGGTTGAGCAAGGTAGTAGGCTGCCAAGGAAGAGGAAATCCCCACGGAATGTACTGCAGAAACTTGGTTATGGCAGCTATCCATAATGAGATATCTGAGGTGAGACTACATTGCGTCATAGGTGTTGTCGACTGATCTTTGATCTATCGGGCCAATATCTTGGGCTTTGTTACGTGCAAAAGAAGGTATGAACCTATGTTGAAGGGACGAACACTAACCTGAATTATTTTTGCATGTTGTTCATACCATTGGATTGATTGTTATGTGCTCTTTCTAGTCACATCATCATTATCTTGTGATTGAGAACTTTTTCATGAAGCCCATGGTTTCCTATTATCATTCAAATGAATGTAAATTAAGCCTTATTTATATGTTATATGCTACTTGCACTATTAGTTTTAATTTCCATTGCACTTTTATGCTCTAGTATGTTTCCATGTGTCCAAGTATAAGTTGCATTGGAATCACAATGTTTCTCAACACATGACCACCCCCACATGTAGAATGATTCAAATTGGCATATAGGTGATTATGTTCTGAAAACAGCTTATGCATGAAACCTATTTTTTGCACCCCATTTAAGCCTATGGGAACCACCATGTTCAAGCAAGTGGCCTAGCTTAACCACCCTTGCATTCACCCTTGCCCAATAGTAGATACTTACCTCCATGTGTTACCACTCATTAGTACACCAAGTGAATTTTTCGTACCCATGTTGTTGTTCCTCCATATGGACGGGAGTTTATATAGCCTATGACGTTAAATTTAGCTTGATATGATTTTTCACTTCACTCATTGACTTAAATCCAAACTCTTGCATCATGGCATTGTTTGTTTCATTTTACATATTCATATATATTATAAAATATACATCTTATCATTGCCATTCATCTACCCACAAGGATATTACCACCAATTTCCCATCTCTCATCTCTTCCACTTGTTATCACATGCATCATTGATTCATTTGTTTTATTCTTGGAAACTTATATCCTTGAGCCTATTATTTCTCAAGTATTTTTATGTGGTAAACCATTCAAAAGTGATACATATCATGACTACAAATTGTATATTATTTCTTACAATAACATCCCTGGTTTCCTTTTTTCAGATCATTCTACAACCAGTCTCCCACAGAACTCTCATGGTGTCAACTTACACATATCCATTTGGGCTTAGTGCCCCCAGCTTCCACATATATACCCATTGTAGTTATTTCCCATAGTTACCCCTTTATATTCCTCCTTTTATATTTTCACGGCTCATACATCTACTGCAAGGTCAACAATGCCTTCATGCTCTAAACAAGGGAATTATTGACTCCACCACTCTTTGACCCTTCATTTCCCCTCGTGTCTCAATCACACGCTCTCTGAAATCCTTGTATTATGGCTCATGCTGCTTAATAAATACCTATTCATTGCTTTTTTTTCAATTGAACTCCCTATATCAAATTCAACATAATCATTCTAGAGTATATGTCTAAAGGCATTGTGTACCATGGCCCTATTACCACCATTGTTGGATTACCTTGGACCACCTAAGCGAAGACCTAATTTCCCCTTGGCTTGTTTAGTTCACATATGCTTGTCTCCAACGTATTATTCAACCAATGAAAATCATACAGTATGGTTGTTTTCTTATACCATTTTGGTCGAAGACCTCAAGTAGTCATGACCCCCTCCATCTACTGAGTCTATTATGGAAGCATTTTAGTTTATAAGATTCATGTGATTCCTGGTATGCACTAGCGACAATGATACAATTTCATTTGCAGTTCCTTGGATATATTTTTCTCTCTCTTACATCTCTTGAGTCTCCCATGAGGAGTTTTTCATGCCATGACTCTTTCCATATCTTGGGCGCCTCTAATTTTCAGCAAGGTATTAGTTGTTGTGATTTGTCATTTTTCTAGGATGTCATTGTTATTCCTCATGTAGTATAGATAAGATTACATTTACGTACTTGGATTGGGTCCCTTTTTGGCCCTAATTATCACGGTGTATTGTCCACATCATATATTCATGTACTATGATTATACTGTTCCAATATTGAATCTTGATCTGTATTATATTGAGAAATTATTACAAGCTTGGGGGTTTCCACCTAGTTTGTATTTGAGATTATATGCACCTTATCCCATTGGTTGTTTGTTTGCATGTGGGTCTTTGTGGCCCCTTGGGGGGGGGATTATTTCTCTTCACTCCCTCCTACTCCTCATATACTCCTCACTTAGATAGTAATGTTCTCCCATGGATTCAAGAGATATAAAAACTATGATGTATTTCAACCATATGATGAGCTCCTAAACTCATACATCGAAAGGCAATTGTTAACAGACTAGTTTTTCTTGCCTACATTGGCATGAGTTCCATAACCATTATACATCACTTCCAATAGAATTAGCTTCATTTTCATCACCTCCATTTTCACATGACCTCAGTATTGTGACAAAAAACTAAGCTAAAACCAAAGGTTGACAACAAAAGGTCATTGCAAAGAATTCCCCTAAAAAACCACACATGATCATCTCACTAAAAGCCTTGAAAAATGCATAGTGGCCCCAAAAACATAATTTGGTTGCTCATAAATATTGTTCACATTCAAAAAAGGTTTAGTAGTTGAATGTCTACATCCCCAAACCTTAGTAACAAAAATATCCATTGATATGGTATCTAATACCTATCATTATCCCACTAAATAATTGATGAAAAAGTGATTATTCATATTGGAGCTAGTTCTAAGAGATGTCCACATCCTTTCCTTTAAATAAATCCATCAAGTTCATTCCATCATATACATCTATCAAAAGTACGATTATGCTATTGGACTATGTAGAGAAACAAAGAGATACCTCCATGTTATTTTTTTTCTACCTTTGGATTCCATACTACATCATCTAGCTAAGGGTGGAGCACTAGAGAAGAAAAAGAACCCCCCCTTGGGTTGGCTGCATAATACCACATATACTACATTTAATACCAAGGTGTGAATTGTTATCTCCATTATTTTATTAATACAAAACACAATATTTATCTCATGCTTTGTATCTTCTAGTTTTGCTTAGTTTGCATTGCATGCAGATCTAAGAGTGTTGTTAGTTCTAGATTTTTCATCCACATGATTTGATATGGTACTCAAGTTGCAAAAACCTTGAGTACATACTTTTTGGTAAGAGTTAGGTTGGGGTTGGCACTAAAACACCAACACCAAGTAGCTAAAAGTGTACTTGAATATTGAGAAAATGTATCTTGGTGAATGCCATTCCACTACAAAAATGTAATTTCCCATAATTATATGTAATGTTGTTGACTACAACTTAATTCAGTGACTATGTATGTGACACAACTAGCCTTGTAAATTCTTTCTCTTGAGTAGTGGAAATCAATGTTATTAGATAGAATAAGACCATGTATCAAATAGAGTAAATCCTTCTCGAATGCCATTGTATAAATTTTCAATCCCTACAACATAATGATGACAAGGTAATTAATTTTCATTATTTTCTAAGAACCTACAGGATTTATAACTAAATATAAAGTAACATAGTCAAATTCCTCTGCGACATCAAATACGTGATTCAATCACTTAAATCTATTACACAGAAATGGAGCTGTCTAACTAGGGGACTTTTTGACTTTCAGGCTGATTTTCTGTCAAAATCTGGTGAACTTAATCTACAAAATCTGTAATTTAAGTTGTTTGTTGAGATATTTTAAGCTCAGAAATGAAATCAGGTGATAGGAAAATCCCCAAACACCCACGCTATGTAAGATTAGCAGTGTTTTTGAATGTTTTGAAAATTCCGTAAAGATTCATGGCAAAAAACTGGTAAAAACTAGCCAAAAACACAGGTCAAAAAGACCCCTCTTTAGACAACTCACAAAGAAATATTCTACACTCATTTTGAGACTTCGGTATTTGCACTCAATGCGTCACATTTATTTTTAAGCAGTTTGGGAAACACATTTCCAATTTGCAAAAAACTAGAGAATGAGTTTCTTGCAACCTATATTTCAATTAACCTTATGCAATCATATGTATAAACATATGTAACAAGATTCCTATTAATTAACTCCTCCATTTGCAATATTGTTACAGTCATGAAGAAGCTTTACCTCTCAAAATATAATAATCAAACTATTTTTTCACAAAGAAAAAAGACTATAGTTGATATTCATAAAGTAGAATCAAACTATACATTGTTTTTATACAGAGATTGAAGTCTGATCATGCTTGTCATCCTTTCAAACTAGTTCTAATATCTCACTATAACATGTCTATGTTGATTACAACTTTACATAAATATAGAGATTCATAGTAAACTATCCCTATAAGAAGCCCAAAATTTCAGAAAAAAACATTCCAAGGGATATTGCACGGCATTCTTCAACCATCACCAAAAGAATACTATGCATCATAAAACATGATAGTTCTCTGAGAAGCTAGAGACCCATCCTTTATTTCATTAAAAAACATAATATCCTCGGGGGAAGCAATGAATTTCTTTGACAGGGAATCATCAACAACATTAAATTCTTGAAAAACATGTTGGAAACTGATGGAGTGGAAAGACTTTTGAAGCATCGTTGAACAATGTTTCCACCAAGGAAGAAATCCAACCCGTTAAAAACATTTATGGATATTACAATACACTATAGTCTTGGAGTCTCCAAATACTTGTAAATAATAGATGTATTTGTGTCTGGAAAAGAAAAGGAGGCTTGCTAAAGCAATAAGTTCACTTCAAGTATTAGTAGCTGGGCCAAATCCAATCCAAATTTGAAAAGAATGTGTTAGCAAAATGGATAGAACTATACCGATCCCTGAAACCGAATTAGATAGTTGGGATTCACCATCAAAGTAAACAACTGGATCTATCAAATTAAGAGGAGGCATTAAATATCTAAGCTTTATAGCTTATTTTTGCTTAACAATTATACGATTGGATACAATGCAACGAATCATAAGAGAGGTGTTGACATGTTTATTCTCAAACACAACATGGTTTATGTGACGCCGTAAGGCCTACCTAACATAAACAAGAAAAGTTGTCCAAGCAGAGTGTTTTGAATTCCATTTGAAAAGATTGAGTTCAAAATTGTCAACATCCCAAGTTTTTTTGATTGCTAATAACCTGCAAACTCCCAACCAAGCCAATTGTGTGAAGTCACAGGAACATAAGATATGATCAGTGGTTTCTTCAGCCTTCACACAAAGAGTACATATGTTTGGATCGTTCCATCCCCTCTTCTAAATATTTTCCCATGTAGGAATCTTATTCGTTAGGGCTAGCCAACAAAAACATAGCATTTTTTGGCCCACAATTCCAAGTCCATATTTTGTTGTACCACCATCTGTGTTGATTGTCCCATCGATTAGAAAAAATGGCCTCATAATCACTCTTTACTGAGGTCGGACATGTTTCATATTCCCAATAAAAAACTAATGTATCCACCTATGAGGATAAATAGACATTGATTCTCAATAGACCATATGTATAATGTTTCCATTCCTCATGAAACTGGAGGGGAAGATTGAGGGTTGTGGAATTTTCTATCAGTTGTTATATATCCTCCCCTGAGGATATCCTATTAGATATCTGTTGTTCAGGAAAACACACCATTATAACCGAGGGTATCTGGGGTTACCAACTTACTAGACTAAACTTGCAGACAATCAACCATGTAAAAATTGAAATAGGAATAGGAAGAAAACCGAACAAACCTAGTTAATAACGGTTGATCCTAACTTTTCTTCTCCTCTTTCGATTGTCTCCACCGCTTCCAGGGTATCTCCAATCACTTGAAAAGAACAAGTTCTTCCTGCAAATATCTTATATATATATCAATGGTTAATGAAATAACATATTCATAATGAAACTATAAGATGATTCATCAATCAACATATACAAGAGTGCACAAAATTGTAAGAAGAACTTTCTTTATTGATAAACAAGGAATGGTGAGATTACAACCCAACGCCTGAAACAAGTGCTCCTTTGCAAACCAAGGACATTTATTTCTGCTGCTCCAAGATTCTAAAGGCATAACACCAATGTAACTTTGCTCTCCACGAATGATTTATGAGCCTCAACCCATACCCTCTATTTATACATGAGGAAAGAGAGAGGTTTCGATGGTTGAGGAAGTTGGGATGGTTATGATTAAGGGCCCAAATGTCCTCTGTTAATCATGTTTATATTTTTTAACTTTGAATTAAGGTACATGCGAATATTGATATACGCAAGTCGCATATGACACACGACTTGGTTTGAGGCAACCCGCGTATGCAAGCCCTAAAAATACACACACAAGTCGTTGTGAAGATACTCATGTGTGACACATGGGTTGCTGTGCAATTAGTTGTGTGTGCAACCCTAATGTCTAAACAAAAATATGTTCAACTGGTTAGGTGATGATATCAACCGTTATGCCCCTCTATATTGATTTGGCTACTTCAATCCAATTTTTCCTTTTGTGTTCCGACATATTGGATGTCAGTACTCGGACAGAGAAGTTCCATTTTATAGGGTAACAAATGCCCCCTAATGAGTGAGGTCAGAGGGAAACAATGGCTGAAATACATTACAATATTTAATATTGGAGAACTTAAGTGACCAAGGAAGCAGAGGAGATACCTGAAACATATACATATCAACGTCATATACAAAATCATATATGAGGATTCCATGTTCAATATAATGGAACACTAGATCCTTTATAATATTTGATTACATCATATGATACAAGTAACAAGACCACGTATATTACAAAGGTGGATTGAAGCCACAATATACAATAACGAGTCTTCAAAATATGGAAGCTGTGTAGGTGAAAATAACACAATCTTGCGCAACTTAGATTATAAAGTTGAACCTAAGGTCTTCATCGGAATCTAAAGGAACCAGTACAATGCCTACCATGTGAATAGATGTGTTGAAGTCGAACATGGAAGGAACTCAACAGAATGTCAGTCAATAAGGGAGACTAACAACTGAAGCAAAAGAGTTCACAAATAATGATAGTGAATCCTAAGGTACCATCGTCAAAACTCTAGGTCTTCGTCTTTAGAAAGTGTTGATGAGAAACCATACTATGATGAGGAATGTAATGAATCCTCCAACATATCACGAGAGTGACTAGGAACTGGATACAGGAAGGTAGATACAAGTAATAATCAGATAGAATAAGGATGAGAATCAAGATAATAAGCAGGTGAAGGGACAAATCCTTGAATAGCGAGCGTGGCATAGAGATGACCCAAGGCAACTTTTAACTTGTAGATAGGAAAACTAGACTTATCTGTCATGTAGGAGACATGATTAGATTCCCCATGTATAAAGGATAAGTGGAGGAATAAAAACTCAAAGAAATAGTTGAACTGAAAGTGTAGAGTGAAACATGAGTTTAAGAAAGTTTAGAGAGTTCTATGTTCAAGGAGGACATGCCGCCACTATTTATAACCCAAAGAGAGTAATTCTTCCTTATCTTTCTTGTTCAATTTTAACGAGTCCAGAAAAGTCAACTCAGAACTCTCTTCATTTTTTACAAGCTTGAAGAGGAGAGAGAATAATTCTTGATAAGGTCACTGATTCGTGGATTTTACGAGCTCAAACTAGTACATGCTTGTTGGTGTTTTCATGTTTTGAGAGTCTGAAAAATTCGAAGAAGACTCCAGGGGGGTGATTTTTTGTACAATTTAGTCTCCTGAGGCAGGAAAAGTATAAAAGAATCCACAAAAGAACTCTTTTAGCTCCCGAAGGACTAAGGTATACCTTTTTCGTACTTAGTTAGCAAGGTCCAAAAAAGGGGTAAACTAACACTAGACCGATGCACCTTCAAGAGCGATAAATACATTGAGTTTAACAAGTGTGAAGGAAGGAAAGATCACTCGGAAAGATCCGTTTGATTACGAGAAATGGGGCTACAACATTGAACTCGATGTTTTGTTCTTTATATTATAGCGAGCATGACAAAGACATAGAGTACACTCAGAATCTTTTTCATGTTTAGTTCAGAGCATCAAAAAGAGAAAACTAAGCTAATACCGGGTGTTCCTTTTTCATAAGTTTAGTCCCTTAGGTCCGGAAAAGTGATAAACATATACCTAAGAATACTCTTCTCAATTCTGAAGAAAAGAGAGTGCTCATTTTTCTTAACTATTCCACATGGTTCGAAAAAATGATAAACTACCACCAATGTGGATGCCGTTCACTTATTCTTAACGAGTCCCAACGAACAAGTTTACTCTATTGTCAAGTCTATTTTGAGGAGTCATACCTGGGCCTAAAGAAACTCCATAAGGGTGGGGAGACTTATAAACAAGGATAGCTCGCAAAAAGATGCAAAATGAAGGCTCATTTTGTCATGAAAAACTACTAGGAAGGCTCCTGCAAACCTACCACATCTGCGACATGGGTACCAAAAGACAACAAAGTGTTCTAAACTAGGGTACCCATGAAAAGGAGGCCTTATATACGGAAGAACAATGATGTAGATGAGGTAAAAATGGTTTAACACCATAATCCGTGGTCAAAGAGGTAATCCTAGGGTTAAAAACAGATAAGGTATAGATACAAAAGTACATATGGAGGACCAAATCCTACCCTATATGAGCGGATAACAACTTATTAAAGATATTGAACCTGTTGCACTTAGGAAAAAGTCATGGTATTAGTTCATTTATACAAAATAATTTTCAAACTATAGACTATAGGTTCAAAAATTTGAAATTTTTATATATATAGTTCACCGAGGATAAACCAGTGGACCAAATCGACTTCCGTCAGTTGCAGGTTAATCTACTCTCCATTCTCCTTATTTTCATCCATTCTAATTTTCATTTTTGTGAAAATTTTTTATGGTTTTGAGCCAGCCCTAAAAGGGTCACGCAGTTATGCCATTGTGACTGTCGCGTACACGCGTTATACACATGACTTTATTTAAAGAAACCTGCGTGTGACACATGAGATGCTTAAAGAACAGTCATGTGTACTACATGAGCTATCAAAGATTGCAAAAGGGCCAAAATTAAAAGAAATCCATGGGTTCTAATGATAAATAATGGTCCATGGGTCAGGTACAAGATGGTACTAGAATGGAGGGAAAGAGAGCATGAAGACATGGATCGAGAAGCTCTACGAGATGCCCCAACACTACAAGATTTACAATAATGTGGTTTACTAAAGTTCTTCTATACTTTCGGCATGAGGGGCAATGTCCGTTTACTAGAGCATTTGATCAGTTACTGGGATCATGGCCTTGGTACCTTTGATCTTCAAGGGGAGATCTTGGAGGTAACAGTAGAAGACATGTACTTTATTATAGGGTTGTCCCGTAGAGGTATGCCCTTGAATATTGAGGGTACAGCTAGGGGTGGTGACCCTATGACTGTCCAGGACTATGTTGATGCTTACTTCCCACCAGACACTCAAAAGAAAGGATCATGCATTCATATTGTTCACATAGCCAACTTTCCATTACAGGTAATGGTAAGTACTAGATCTTCTTCATTGCATCTAGCTACTTGGAACCAAATGAGGATTACAATGGAGTGTATACAGGGTATGGTATTTGACTGGTGCTCGGGTATGATCCCGATTATGAGGAAGCAACTATTTGACTGCAGGAGAGGATGTGGAAAAAACTTTGGACACTCAAGCATATTAGTAGCATTCTTCTTTGAGAGAGTGTCTGCTATTAGCCCTATAGTAGAATTTCCACCATCATCTCCTCACCATCCTATACTGACTAGGTGGGGAGAGGTCACGGGGACTTCACTCAGTGAACCTCCGACATAGCACCTGCAATTGTGGGATATTAAAGAATACCCTTAATTTCCAGAGATNTACTTAAAACCTCCTCCCCACCCATTTTTATACCTCAATCCTTATAAACCACCCTACCCACCCCCACCTTAAACCCCTCATCCCCCCAATACCTACAATCTATTGGTTCAATTTTTGATCATTTTAAAACCCACAATATGAACTAACGTGATAGGATATTGGTCAACAAGTGAAGCCCCCATGGGAGAGGTATTCCTCCATCAGGGTGGCAGAGGATCAGTTTAGAGTGTCTATGATGATGACTTTTATCTATGATGGGAGCGGCAAGTATCAGCTCTTGAGCAGTTTCTGTACGCTAGACTGGACTTCTGAGGAGATAATGAGCTAGTCCTCCCTCCAGGGGAGGCATGGGGAGAGCTAGGTATTTTTATCTTTTTATGTTTATTTGATTTTTATGAATTTCAATCATAAAGTTATATACATATGTATAATAGTTTTAATCCATTTTCAAATTTTTAAATGCAGATACTGGACCCGTAAGCCCTGATGGGCACCCTAAATCTTTTGTACGTCCCACACAGGGTGGGGACCAGAGTATCATCTGATTTCTCGAGGGGAAGATGGCCAGGCTGACCCAAGGTGTCCCTACTATGCGGATTGAGTGGATTCCCATTATGATGCAGGAGTTCGTAGTAGGGATTCTGACCACCTGAATATGCCTACCGAGGCGAGTAGCCAAGGCTGTTTTACATTGCAGAGAGGCCTAGGAGGCAGCCGCAACCGAGGAGGCTGAGGAACAAGATTAGATATTATAGGAATATTTATGGATTACGATCCTATTTTTTGTATATTTATATAGCTTTGACAGGATCTTCGGATCAAGACTCGATCTATCTATGGACAAAATTTACATACAGACACATACATATTTCCTGGTTATTTACATGTGTCTCAAATATATCAGTTATGTCTATTTTACAAAATATGTGTTAAGTTCCAATCTAGAATGTAGTTTGCATAAGCATCAGTGATTGTATTTTCATTTCCTGAAATGTGATTAAATGAAATATAATCAAAATTTCTTTCAAGTAATCTAACCTGCAAAATCTGACGTAACAAAGTAGGGTTTTGCATATGATAGTCCCCATTGAGTTGGGAAACCATGAGTTGAGAATCAAGTATCACCTCCAACCGGGTAATGCCACGTGATGAGCATCCCATAGAAACTCAATGACAACCCTATACTCGACTACATTAATAGTAGCAGGAGCTAAACAAGCACCTCTAGAGGAGATTAGCTATCCCGAGGGTGAATAAATGACCCATGCGACCGAAGCTAGGTTACAAGTATGGTGACTAGCACCATTCGCAAAACATATGAACCACTCAGCTGACATCTGTAACAACCAACAAATTGTATAAGAAGCACTAACCATATAACTATTGTACATAAAATACATACAATAAAAATACAAGAAAAGGCACTAAGCCTAGGCGTAGTACTTCTTCAGGTAGAGCCCATTTCTAGGCTCAGGCAGCCTATTTCCATCAAAATCAGTTAACTCATACGCTCCTTTTTTCAAATTCTTTGACACGACGTAGGGACCTAACCACATGGACTTGAATTTTCCTACCCCTAGGGGTTATTTGTCTTGATCCCAGAGCAAGACAAGTCCCCCTTCAGAAAAAACCCTTGGCTTAACAACTTTGTCATACTGGTTTTTAAGCCTATTCTTTTGAGCCTCCTTTGTCATCAATGCATCTCTGCATTGTTCATCTAACTCTTCTAAGTGCAACAAATGTTCTTCTAGTTCTGTGGTGTCAAGGAGTACATGAATGACTATCTTAAGTGATAGAATTTCGTATTCGACTAGAGTAACTGCTTCCACCCTGTGAACGAGTTGGAAAGGTGAAAAACCTAAGGCAGTCTTGACATTGGTCCGGTATGCCCAAAGTGCAGGATATAACATGATATGCCAATTTAAGCGACTAACGTTAATGGTGCGCTTTAGAATGGTCTTCAAGGTCTTATTAACTGCCTCTACTTGACCATTTGCTTGCGGGTAGAAGGAAGATGAGTGATCTTGCTTCAACCCTAGCATAATAGTTAGCTCGACCATCATACTATTTTGAAAGTGACTGCCATGGTCAGTGACAATCTCCTTTGGAATACCAAAACGGGCAATTATCTGGTTGAACACGAAGAAAGTTGTTGTTTCTCCATCTGCTTTGAAGGTAGGAATTTCCTTTGCCCACTTGGTAAAGTAATCAATAGCGACAATGATATATTTGTGCCCCCCAGCCTAAACTGGGTTGCACATCACGTAATCCACCCCCCACTTAGTGAAGGGTCCCACCGCAACGACGGGAAATAATGGAGAAGGATGTGACCGCATTTTCCTTATGTAGAGCTAACACAAATGACAATGCTTGACAACTTCCACACAATATTTAAAGATCATAGGCCATAAATAACCAACATGTAAAATATTCTAGGCCGTTGCTAACCCAGATAAATGACCCCCACACGCTCCACAATGGGAATCATTCAGGACACGCTCAGCCTCCTCATGGGTGAGGCACCGACGTAAAACATAATCTACCCCTCTACGGTATAAAGTATCATCGATGATTAAGTAGTTTTTCGCATGTACACGCATTTTACATCGCTCTTCCCTTGAGAAAGACACAAGACACTTCAAAGTCTGGAGATATATAAGGATATCTCTGTACCATGGATCAGAGGTGGAAATCAGAAAGATATACTCATCTGGGAATGAGTCTTCTTCAACCATTGCACTTTCTTAAGTAGGAAATTATGTTATAAGCTCAACAAAAACTAAGGACTTTTTGGATTTAGTCGACTGAAAATCCAAGTCAAACTCTTGAAGAATGACTATCCATTTGTTGAATTTGCCTCCGATTATGCGTCAGGACAAAACATATTGAAAAGGATTAACATCCATCACCACTGTAGTCATCCTCGGTAAAATGTAGTGATGCAGCTTCTGAACAACATAAACAATTGCTAATGCTAACTTCTCGACATGGGACTATCGAAGTTCGGGTTCAAATAAGGAACAACTGAGATAATAGACACCATACTCTTGGAGCTTGATGTCCTCCTGAACTAATACTACCTCAATTGTCGACACTGACGCAACCAGATACAATATAAAGTCTTTAGAGTAATTTGGTGGACGTAACAAAGGAGCCGACAACAAAGCTTTCTTCAATGCCTCAGATGCAAGTTGTGTGGTTTCATCCTAGACAAATGGAGTTTCCTGCTTAAGCATGTGCATGAAACCCTTCGTTATCTTGCCATAGTTAACTATAAAACATCGAAGGAAGTTAGATTTCCCTTGCAGACTCTGAAGTTTCCTGATAGAATGAGGAGGAGGCAGATTTACAATGGCCTCAACTTTCAAAGGACCCACTTGAATTCCTTTGTTTGACACTATAAACCCGAGTAGCCTTCCCGACTCAACGAAGAAAACACACTTGTGGGGATTCAAGTGTATTTTGTAATGTCTACATCGTTAAAAAATTAAGCAAAGTTGATCTGGATGGTCCTTCCTCTTACGAGAATGGGCAGGAAGATCATCAAGATACAACTCGACAATGTTCTTAATGTCGTGGAATTCAAACTTCATTGCCGGCTGAAAGGTGTCCCTGAAAGTTTTCAAACCAAATGGCATTTTCTTGTACGTGAAGGTACCCTATGGACAAATAAAATACGTTTTGTATTGGTATTTCGGCTTGATTTGGATTTGATTGTATTCGGAGAAACCATCCATAAACGAAAAAATTTCGCTACCCGCACAAGCATCAATAATTTTATCTATAAAAGGTGTGGGGTAGTTTTCCTTGGGACATGCTTTATTTAGGTCACAAAAATCATTGAACACGTGTATTTTTCGTTGTTTCTTATCAACAGGAATGAGATTGGATACCCATTATGTCAAAGCAATCGGGTAGATAAAACAAGCTTTCAGCAACTTTTCCACTTCAGCCTTAATAGTTGCCTCTTTACGCAGATTAACAGGTTAAAGTTTTTTTCGAACCGGTTTAGCATCAATATAGGTTCAAATTTTGTGTTCTATGATCGATGGATTTATGCCAGGAATCTCCTCATATGACCAGGAAAACACGCCACGAAACTCCTTAAATCAGAAGTATATATAGCAATCTCCTCTGGAGAGTAGTTTGCACCAATATGCACATTTTCAACGACGTCGAGATTTGTAGAGATGTTGATAGGAATGGTAACATAAATATTTACAATATTCCCCTCGACAAAAATTCCCTCTTTTGGAAAAGGATTAATAATTCCATCTTTTGGCAAAGGATTAATCGGTAGATCGACATTTTCCGCCAGTCTCACATGGAACTCTTGGTTTTCAATTCTACTCAGTTATGGAAGAAAGTAGGATTTATGATGAAGATCTTCACAAATATTATCTGCCCACACATATCTTCCAAAATGAATTCATCCGAAGGCAAAACCATGTCTAAGCAGTCATACAAATATAAAGAGTTCTTTGCCCAAGACGACAGATAAGCTTCTTTCGACTCCTCTGAGACAGAAGAAGGAGCCACGATAGAATCTGTAGTGGTGTCTACAACATCTTGATAACCCACTTACACTGCATACAAGGGCACCTTAGGTTCATGACGGCAAGGAAGGACCCAAGGATATGTTCTATCGACAACCATCGCGATAGAGTTCACCACACTGGTGGAACCTAAATAATTTATCAGGGTTGGGATATCAAATTTTCCCATTAATGATGAATACATACCAAACCCCAAGCTCTCTTTATCCAGTTTAGTCTGATCAATCAAAGGTACAGTGGACTCATTGGTTTCCGTAAGGCCCTTCCGAGTGAAACTGAGTTGTTCAACAGTAACCAACTTCCCTTCATGTGGAAAAACCACCACTCGAAGAACGATCAAGGCAATAACACACATGGAATAAGTCCAACTTCTCCCTAGAAGCAAGTTATAGTCCAAAGGGGCATCAATCATCTCTACTTCAAAATAAATTGCTTTCCCTGCCAACTTAATTTCAAAGGCCGGTAGGATACCATGCAGACGGAAAGACCTTCTGTCGAAAGCAGTAAGTAAGGTATTTGATGGAACTAGCTTCAGGGAACCTAAGGCCTTCCAGCAAGACATTGAAATCACACATGTGGAAGCCCCTTCATCAACAACTATTTGTCCAATGGTTTTTCCGCAAAGGACAACATCTACTGACAAATCCACATGATACAGTGGGCGACTCTGTACATCTGACAGATTGAACTTCATGAAGAGGATCGATGAATCCACTACAGAGTATTTATAAGAAACCCTAGAGTTAGGATTGTGAAATTCTTTTTTAAATACACCTTTCGGTATCTTAGGCATTGGATCAACAACTTTCTCTATAGTGAGAGGGTTAGAAGTTTCATCAGTCGTCTTACCCTTCTCTAAATCCTTTGCTTCATAATTCTTCTTTCTTGTCTGGAGCAAGGTGCTAAATCATACCATATTGATATAGTTATGATCAGTAGGAGCACTAGGAGTGCCCCCGACTACATTAGAAACATAATATGCATTCTATCCTTGGGAAAATGGATCCTTCAAGGCATTAGGTTGTTGGTTTTTAAGCAACTTCTGAGCTTGATCAATAAGAGGGAATTGATGAGTTAGGTAGTATCCCTAGCACAAATTGCAAGGAAGCTTCACTTTCTTCTTATCTTCCTTACCCCCATCAACATTATTCGTGGGTTTCTGCTTGTTTTGATTTCCCTCACCCTTCTTCCCTTTCTTCTTTTTCCCATTGGGTTGTTGATTTCCCTTCTGAGAAGATTGTGCAAAAACATTTGCAGTTTGAGATGAGGGGGTGGCAGCCTTTGCTTCCTCCGCAAAATATTGCTTCACTGACAACTCGTGGAGTGACTTGGTCAGTGACTCTACAGTGGGAGAATTAAATGAACCAACTACACCATCTACATGGGGTCCAGGATTGGGTTTCTAGGCACTATTGGTAGACCGCGGTGCCTCAGGTATAATATCATAAAATATACTAAATTGTGCATAAATCAAATCCATTTGCTGGGCCCTGAGGATAGCCTCTTCTTCTGTGGTTACCCCAGAATTGGATACATCTTAGATATATAAGGTAGTAAAGTTTTTAAGAACCACTCTAATAAGAACTCAGGGGGTATGGTGGCTTTGATATGCCTCTTCCATCTTCGCCACTCTTGGATATGATCTGAGATGTGCGTGGCTTTGTTGTTCCAAAAGGTCGACAATAGATATGTGTTGGCATAATATCGGACATGAAGCTGGAAGTGATTGAGAAACACAGTTGATAAGTCCATAAACCTGTCATATGCTGTAGAGGGAAGTTCAATATACCATTTTGCTGCAACATGAGACAAGGTACTCTGGAACAACCTCAACTGAACTGAATCATCGTTCAGTGAGTTTGAAGAGCACCATAGGTGAAAAGTGGTTATATGGTCACTTGGATCTTCACCAACTTTTCCTTCAAACTTGGTAATGTTTGAACGTAACTTAATAGGAATAGGTGGCCATGTGGCATTATGCCTCACGGGTCATTCATTAACTTGGACAAGTTTGGCAAGTTTAAAGTTGCAAGAAAGGGAAGTTTAGGCCTAATCATAGCTTGAAAAGATTGAGTCTGGGAAGTAGAAGGACCTTCCCCTTGGTTCCCAAACGAAAAGGTGGGGTTGCCCCCAATCGCCGGTTGTGAAGTAGTTGGACTACTTTGAAACATATTCCACCTGAAATATAGTGGATTTCTTTTGTGTGGTGCATTAAGTGGTTCGATCCACTCAAGATGAAACTAGAGTTTGAAAAACAGGAGCATGTATCCCCCCACTGAAAAGTGAAAAAGGGGAGCTCATGAATGGATTCAAAATTGGTGTCTGAAAACCTTGGCCAAAAGCATTCATGTTTCCAAACTACATGCCCACATATGCAAGTGTAGTACCTACATAAGGCATGGATTGGGGAATGTGCCTCCCATTCCACGGGAAACCCTATATAAACGAGGAGGATCCAATTGGACCACTCTAACCAGTATGCATGAAGGAGGGGTAAGCAAAAGGTGCATTGGGTATCCCAGTGACTACCCCATTAGACAGATCTAATGTGTTAGAGGGAAAGGGTGGTTGGACCACTCGACTACTTGGTGACAACAATATAGTAGATGCACTTGGTATTAGAGTACCTACCGAGGGAGGTTGGAATCCACCAACCAAAATGGCCGAGGTTGGGGTAGAAAGGACCTCTCTAGAGCTAGACGTAATTTTGCTCACAGGAACATCAATAACAGGTGAGCTAAAGAGAAGAACTTGGATGATCACATGATCGTTTAAGTCAGTTAGAGGTGGGTTAAAGTTCTCGCAAACTCGTCAGCCTACAAGTATTCAAGCTCTACTACAGTTGTATCTTCCTGGTTAGTCCTAAGTTTCGGTTCACCTGGAACTTCGCTAACTCCTACTGGTTCAAATGAACTGTCAGTATCTAATCTCTGCCTTTGAGGGGGGGGGGTGGAGGATCCACTGTAACAACTAGAGGAAGGTTTTTCAACCTTCTTGACCTTTTGAGCAGTTTCTCCTCCAGAACTAAAAATTATTCACACAAACCTAAAATTCCAACTAAATACAGACAAACCAAACAACATTCACTAAATTTTTTCCTAAAGTCACACAAACACAACAGGTATAAGATATGCCTTCCAAAGGAAAGCCTGGGATGATTAGGGCCCAGGTCCAACCAGTGAAGAACTAATAGATGGTTACTTGGCGTCGATGTAGATGTTCTTAAGAACAAGCGGAGGAATCACCCAATGACCCTCCCACACTTTCTACCGGGGTTACCTTCCAAGTCCATCCAAGGTAAACCAGAAATAGCCTTCCGGTATTACCTGTGTATGATCCCTAATGTCAAGAGGCTAAAGGCTACTGCAACTACACTGAGATTCTGGTGGAACAGTTGCAAGCCTGATTCCTATGCATGGGCAGGGTAGAAAAGCCCAAAACCCTATCAACATCGGCACCACACGGGGCCCAAGAGCTGGTATTGAAAAGATCCCCAAATGCATAAAAATATTGATCTACGCTCGAACAAGGAAACAAAGGGTTATCTTCTCAGTCCAAGTCCTCATGCGGCCTCATGCTTAAATCCCGTGTGAGAGGATATTTCCAGATGGTCTCATGTAGAGGAGGATTTACCTAGTGAAAGGCCAACTACATCTGAAGTCAAATACTTATGGACAGTTAAAACTTCCTAGTCCACAAGTCTAGCCTGAACTAGTTGGTGTATGGGCCTAGAAAAAAGAAACTTAGTAGTAGATTTTAATTAAATCATTCTTTTTAATTGGTTGTTATTAGTCAGAGGTAGTGGGGTGAAACTGTATGGTGTTATGACTCAGTAGAAAGAAAGCAAAAAATGATGTAAAAAATAAAATTTCCAAAGTAAACTTCAACTACTATGCCAATTTTTTTTTCTTTTTTTTCTTCTAAGATGAAAGCTAATGAACTTTTTAAAACAAAGTATGAGAAACTAATAAGACTTCAATTTTTTTTATTTTTCTTGAAAAATAACGAAAAGAACCCTAGATGAAACCTAATGCAAAAGGTATAATTTTTTTGTCTTTTCTTTTCAAAAAATTTCAAAAATTATAAATGCAACTAAACGCAAACTTGAGTAAGTTTGAACAATCTGAACATATAGTAGTGAATGATGTAAACAGATCCCAAAGCAACACACTTCAACCAAAAGGAATAAATGGAATAAACCTTAACCTTGATGGAACTAACAAACTCAAAAGATTACTAGATCCACAAAAAGGGAGAGTGACATACTCATACTACAAACAACAATGCATAGCATAGAATATTCTAAGGACTGATCAACGACCTAGAACACACGCTTTCAAACCCAACAAGCCAAGTAGGAGGACCAACAAGATTCATCAATGAAGAAAGTCAAACACAAAAAAATCAAGGACTTGACAAATAAAGTAACTATGAAATGTATAGACCTGAGACTTACAGGATCATGTCAAAAACAAAGCCTACACAAGCATTAGAGAGGTCACAAAATAGGGACAAGAAAGAACCCTATGAACTCAGAGAAATCTTACAGGAACACACGATTGTTGTAAAGGCAACTCATGTATGACATGTGATTATCCAGAATGGAACCCACGTGTATAAAGTGAAACACGTGACTATAAAAAAGACAATTGACATGTGCTACTAAAAAAATTTCAAAAGAAAAAGTACTAGCAGACAGGCCCTGAACATGCCAAACTAGAAATCAAAGGACTAACACAACAAATCACGAACAAAATAAAAAAGAGTCAAATACTGGTCAAGGAGCCTAAAGAATGGACCCGCAACTAGGCTGGACTCCCCAGTGGAGTCGCCAGTTCTATTGTTTAGGAAAACACACCCTTATAACCAAGGGTCTCTGGGTTACCAACTTACTAGACTAAACTTGCACACAATCAATCATGTAGAAATTAAAATAGGAATAGGAATAAAACTGAACAAACTTGGTTTATGACAGTTGATCCTAGCTTTTCTTCTCCTCTTCCAATTGTCTCCACCGCTGCCAGGGTATATCCAATCACCTGCAAAGAACAAGTTCTTCCTACAATATATATATATATATATATATATATATATATCAATGGTTAATGAAATAACATATTCATAATGAAACTATAAGATAATTCATCAATCAACATATACAAGAGTGCACAAAATTGGAAGAAGAACGTTCTTTATTGATAAACAAGCAATGGTGAGATTATAACCCAACGCCTGAAACAAGTGCTCCTTTGCAAACCAAGGACACTGAGTTCTATTGCTCCAAGGTGTCTAAAGGCGTACCACCAACATAAATTTGCTCTCCAAGAATGATTAATTAGCCTCAACCCATACCCTCTATTTATACATGAGGAAAGAGAGAGATTTCGATGGTTGAGGAAGTTGGGATGGTTATGATTAAGGGCCCAACCGTCCTTTTCTAATCATGTTTATATTTATTAACTTCGAATTAAAGTACACATGACTATTGATATAGGCAAGTCATGTATGATACGCGACTTGCTTTAAGGCAACCCACGTATGCAAGCCCTAAAAATATACACACGAGTTGCTGTGAATATACTCGCGTGTGACACACAGGTTGCTGTGCAAATAGTTGCATGTGAAACCCTAATGTCTAAACAAAAATATGTTCAGCTGGTCATGTGATGAGGTATCAACAGTCATGCCCATCTATCGTGATTTGGCTACTTCAATCCAGTTTGTCCTTTTGTGTTCCGACATATTGGATGTCAGTACTCAGACGGAGAAGTGCCATTTTACAGGATAACGATATCCCAAGACCAAACTAATGTATCCTCCTCTGAGGATAATAATCAAATTGTTATTCTTTCAACAAGTTATTTTGTTATGTGCTAAAGCAAGTCAACATCTCTTTTCTAATCAACTTCATGTTTTAGTAGATACTAACCTTAATACTTTTTCAAGATTTAATAGAGTTGTCTAGTATGGTTGACATCATAATATTAAATCCTATTAATTATTATAAAATTAATTTTGATGGTGGTTTTTGTTTGTTTGTTTTGGGGCCCTTTTTTTCACCTCAAAATTCCCTTAATGATTATGCTTGCTATCATGGCTTCCCTTGTCACTGGAACTCGAAGAATAAATTGCACCAATTTACATAGGGTTTGGAGGATAACAATATGAATGTCAGACACCCTTAACTATTTCAAAGCTTCTTCGAGGCTGATTTTGCTCTTAATGTAAGACTCACCTTTGTTTTCCAACAAATCAAGTCCATCAGACCTCGGTTTTGATAAATTGAGCATCACTCGAAATATACAAGAAATGCACCGACTCTTATATCTACCAAGTGATTTTGGCATACATGATCCCAACCATAACAAATAAATTTCATTTTAGCAAAACTCGACCAAAGGCCTCCATACATAAAATTCAAATTCTCAAGGGATATCCTTCAACCCTAACAATTTCTAAGATATTTTACAACTCAATCTGTCTTCTATAAATGAAAAAATTTATGCTCAAATGACCCGTGACATGAAAATAAATAAGATATAGAGTGGAGACTTGTCATTAAACCCCAAATAAGTAAGTATTCAACACTATATGAAAAGCAAAAATTAAAGAACTTGCAACAAAAAACCCTAAAATTAATTGCCAAACTTTTAGTATGCGAGCTATATTAATCTCTAAATATTTCATGTAGAGAAGGAATTTCATCCTAACATAACATAAATATAAATATGCACAAATCAACCACTCAACCATGGTTGTGGGTCTTTCTCATGATCATGGGCACGTGCCTCTTTTTTCCAAGGAATGGGTGCTCACCCTCACTTTATCCAACCCGTTGTCGTAACTTCTTCAAAGATACCAATGTTTCCATGGCGAGCGCTATTTACTGGACAGACTCGTATTTAAGACGAGTCTGTCATGTGTAATCTATGGCATGAGGCATGGCCATCCATTAGTTAACGATTTGGGATTTTCCGGCGTTTGTTCCCCGACCAATTCTCGACAATCAGTCATCGATGTACCTTCAACCTGACCTACTCGTACAATTGCAGCATCAATATATGATGGGATGGTAAAGCTAAAATCGACAATCAATGGGCTCGATATTGCGGGCGGGCTATTCAAATTTGAATTCAAATTCAATCAATCGGCGGGCTATTCAAATTTGAATTCAGATTCAATCAATGGGCGGGCTTAATATGTAATCCTGAAATTTGAAAATTTCAAATTCAGCGATGTGAAAAACGGCTCGATATTGCGGTTGCTTCCCGGATCTTTCCATGACGTGAGTTTCGTCCAATTCATTGCCAAGCAGTTTGTACAGTTTTACAGCATTGAATCTGTTTCCATGGGTTTAGTGAATTCATATTCATTTACAGAAATCAATTTATTTCTGGGATTTTCAGCTGATAACGCCACGGTGAGTTTACATCTGAGAACCCTTTTATTTACGGGCTTTTGCTTTTCACTTCGTTGTTCAGATATATTTTCCCCACGAAGCCCAAGCTTGGGTTTGACAGTCAGCCCTATGAAAAAGCTTTAACAATGGCGGATAATTGAGTGGAGGAGGCTTTAACAGACATCAGTCCTGAAAGCGGGTTTCTATATTCCAGCACCACAATTTCGCAATTCATCGAATACTACAACACCCAGGCGTCTCAGTATAGCGGAGGGAAAGTACTGGTTAGTTTTAGTTCAGCTCCTGGCGCTGGAGGTCTGTTGCCTGTGAATGGCTTCTTTGATGCGTGCAGGATGCTGAAGCAGAATGGGGAATTGGAGGGCATCTTTGTGTGGTGTGCAGACTAGTCGAAGGCTACTGGTTTCAAATATGAAATAGAATCTCAAGATCTATTGGCATCATGATTATTACTTGTTATCAATCACCAGTCAGATGTATTAGGATGGAATTTACGGTTTCCTTGGAACCATAGGGCGCCCAATAGAAAAAGAATACATATTTGGATTTCTTTTGCATTGTAACCCCGTATTTTCTATTTTCATTTTAAACCCCAATTCCCTTTGGTGTTTTTCTAGAGAAACGTAGATCCACTCTCCTGATTGTTCTTGGTTATTCAGAGGGTCCGGAATTTCTGGAATTACTGAATTAGATGGATTTATAGAGGGCCCGGAATTAAAAAACGACACAATTGTCACTATGGCCTTTACTATGATTAAAATGTGACGCTTCCTAATGATTTTTATGAATTTTGTTTGGTATTCTGGGGTTGTTTTCTAGTTAACTAAATCCCATATGTACAGAAAGGAGGGTTTGCAATTTTCTCCATTGCGCAATTCTTTCTGCATCTGCAATCACGATTGTTGTGGATTTGTTCGTTATTTGGTTATTATTATAGGCACGCTAATATATAGGAGTTGGCTAATCTCTAGACCATTTGAAGTTTGGCTGGAATCCTTCAATCCAATTTGTTGTTGAAAATGAATTATTCAATGTTAAAATTGTAATTTTTGTTATAAAAATGGATTCAGGATCTTAGATTACCTTTGGGTATTTAAATTATACAATTTCAATTATTGAATTTTTTTTTTTTTGACAATTTCCATCCAATTTTGACAAAAAAAACTCACCAAATTTTAAATGCAAATCCTCTAGAATTTAATTACTGCATATATCAAACCAATAAACATACAGACATTATCTAATTTATTTATTGTGCTGGTGGCCAAAATTGGAAAAGACTTTTATAGACTCAAATACAGACAAGTGGTTCCGAGAATGCATACTCCAACATTGTGAGTCTGGAAGCGCAATGGCAACAACTCTGATTTCTTTGTAATTGTCATTTTCAAGAAATTTCTAACCAAGATGCTGACGCCTTTTTATCCCATGGAGACTCAAAAGAAGCCCAAATAGAGGGATCGAAATTTACTGTATTGGTGTATTGATAAGAGTTCTTCTTGTTGAGGTTGTGACAGACTCTGCAACTGATGAGTTAGGGGATTTTGTGCCCAATACGTAGCTTATTCCCAAAGGTAGCTCCTTAGATGATATATCTTCGTGTCTTCCTCCGCTCCTCCTGCAAGCAGTTTAATTCAAAAGTAGAGGGGTTTCATTACGTGTGACAATGCAGCACACCTTTGGTTATGGAAATTTTATGAAGGCTTGAGGATGCTCGCCAACCATTTGACAAAATCTCTGTAAGAAATGTTGTACATTGGTCTACTCTCGTGAAGCGCATGGTAGAAAACTACTGGAACCGAATCTAAGCTGCATCTCCGTCTTCACCTAAGAGGTGGCATGCAGTTTTTTTGTGAAAATCCTTTCTAGCAAAACTATCACCCTATAGGTATGGAGAGCCTGGACTTGTGACATTGTGAAGACTAAGATCCAGCTTAAATCCCCTCCCAAGTGAAGTTGATCAATGGCAGTGAGCAATCAAAAACTTAGTTTTGGAAATTGTATGTTTAGGAAAAGTGACCTGAAACAACAAATTTGGAAAATAGCTCAGTAAACATTCATCTCTTCGGTGATTTGGAGAACTTCGTCGTACTAAGAATTTCAGAATTTTAGACTATTGGTATATAGTAATTTTTACCAAATTTGATGATACTAAACAAACTATAAAAAAATGCAAATTGTCATTTTCAATAAGATGTAGAAGATCACATGAACAACACTTATTCACACATCAGAATGCTATCAATACCAATACAAATGTTTTTAAGTTTTGCAGGATTTTCTTCCCTTAGTGGTTAAAGTTAATCTGTGACATTGGTTTGCACTAGCAGTAAATGGGTGAGTTTTAGACTTAGAGTTGGTTGCAACTGTCAACTCGGAAAATCAGAATGGGATAGAGTAGAAGCGTTGGAAAGTTATTTCAAAATATAGTAAGGGAAGAAGATTAATGTTTGGGAAATGTATACTAGGGCTTGACTTGACAAGGCAATTGTCAATGTGGTTAGGTATCTTAAAAGTTGGGTAAAGAGATTTATGTAGTTAGTCTGGCATTGGTTTGCACTAGCAAAAGTGCAGAAAATGGGTGAGTTCTGGACTTAGAGATGGTTCTAACTTTCAACTTGGAAAAAACATAATTGGATAGAGTACCAGCCCTGGAAAGTTAATTCAAACTATAATAGGGAAGAAGATTCATGTTTGGGAAATGTGTACTAGAAGATTCATGTTTGGGAAATGTGTACTAGGGCTTGACTTGACAAGGCAAATGTCAATTGGGTTAAGTATCTTAAACTTGGGAAACAAATCTATGTTAAAGTATGAGCATACTAAATGCAAAAATGATCGAGGATGACTGCATTTTTGTGGTAAGGGTGCTTGCATATAGTGATGTGGAGGAACAATTGGTTGGGAAAGAGCATTGCATTGTAAGGTGATTGTCAACTAGCAAGTTGCAAGTTGAATGTTGGAGTTCGGATGGCTAGACATACCTAGAAAATTTGACTTGAAGGTCATGTATGACCACAGAAAGGTGCCATGGTTGGTGCCTTAGGAAGCAATGCATGCAATCAATTTGCCTTCTATTGTCATAAGAAATTCTATTACAGAGAAGAGTTGTGAATGCACATGGTTATAAGAACCCTACCTCTAGGAAAGGTAGGTAGGCAACAAGACATCAAGCTGGGATAGAGTTGCACATCCATCTAGTTATTTAACTTTACTACTTTAAGAATGGAATTAGTGGAGAGAATGCCATGTTCTGTTGCATTATATGAACCAACAACTTATCTGTAAAGAATATCAAGTGAGTAGTTAACTTCACCTTCCGAAGGAAGCACCTAATGGTAAAGGACTCGAGCATGCTTGGGAAAAGAAGAGTAAATTATTGGGAATCGCATGGAATATGAAGGAATCTTTAGATATCATAAAATTCACAAGCTTCAAAGAATGGAGAAGTGCCAAGAGTTGGAGATGGCCAATGGCACAACTATGACCATAAACCAAATTTCTCACTCTAGCATTATATTTTGCTTAGAAAAGTTGTGATGTTTGAAGTAGTAGATGTAAATGTGTGTATATGGGTTGAAAGATTCTACTCTAGTGAGAAAACAATAGCTGATGTTTTTTTTTATGACTCGTAGTATGTCCATGAATTAGATCAATGATGAACTATGGAAATCCTTCCCAAGCAAAGGGATTGGAAGGGAGTTTTCCTAAACTTGTCTATTACTATGTGTTTCTATTCTAATTTGAGAAATGTGATAATGTGCAGATACACAAGGCATATTCATTTTTAAAAATGCAAGAGAGGAGATAGGTTCATCAATACAAGCACTAGTGAACATATTGAATGATAAATACACAACAATGTGAATATAGACATGTATAGGTGTATATGTTGTTAATATGAACTAAATGTGGCATGATGAATAATTGTGGGCACTAGTGGTTACGTAACTAAGAGTAAATAAGGATATAAGGCACTAGTTAGAAGGTTGGTGAAGGAATGGTGTAAGCTCCATTGAGACACCACCTAAATAGGTACAAATAGAGATGTTGATAGTAGCCATACAGTGTATGATGAACCATGTCAATATTACATATGTGATGTAGGAAGTTTAGGTAAGGATTCCTTAAATCAGATTTGATATTATAGTTGAGCACTTAGTGATATCCAAATGCATCCATGTGATTGACACTAAGGTTGTGGTATAATAAAGGAAAAAAAGCCTTCTCAACATGTAAAGTTGTCAAAACAGTTCAAGACATTAATGAAGTAGAATGCACGTGTTGCATGAGAACATAAACAAAGCAAGTGAATGCTTATGCATGCGATTTGAAAAGGAATGCCATGTGTGATACCATGTTGTTGTTGGACTCAATAAATGTTATATTGCCACACATATACCCAATGGTTTCCCTGCTAGTATTGGTGTTTTGTTGTGTACCCTTCTAACTTACACTAAAGAACATTGAAGGGAAAGGGTCTTGATAGATATGGTTGAGCAAAGAAAGGAATGGCCATCCATTGTGTTGTGTTTAGACGAAGGTTTCTAGATTGTTGAAAATATT
>LPNX010523266.1:1100019-1118037 GCA_001517045.1 Pseudotsuga menziesii | reverse complement strand
GTTACAGCTCCATATTCAGTCTCCATTGTTGATAATTTGCATGATCAATTGTTAATTGTTGTGGGTGAAATTAATCTACTGCAGGCCTGAATTTATACAATAATGTATGCCTAAATTACTTGTCGATGAAACTGGGAAAAATTTTAAGATCGAGGACATAGTTTGTCATGGAACCCATGAATCAACCACCAATAAAATTGACATTTCATTTGTGTCTTTCCCATTCGTCCGATTTTAGTCGTGTTCAATATATCATCAACTGATTAATGGGTGTAGGGTTTTCAACATCTTGGTAGAAAAAAACTGGTGTGTCTTCCATGGAATATTGAAAACCTACAAACTCAACATCGTTGTCCAAAACATAAAGCAATTTCTCTTGAAAACTAAGTCGAAATTCATAATCCTGGAGATCAGAACCGAGTATGGCCACGAAGGTTCATCCGAACTGGACAAATGGATTGTGGAGTAGTTAGGAGATTTCTTGATCCACCTGGATGATTCTATGTTTGGAAAACCTCTGGTAGAGTTGCTTCCTCGACGAGTCATTTTTATATGGAAACCGTCGAAGGCCCCAACCCCTATTGAAATATTGTAACTTCGAAGAATATTCTATATGTATCTTTTGTGGTCCCCGATGGTCCTACTAGGAGAACCACTTGTATTATCTTGTACCCCGATGCTTCTAATCAGAAGAACTAATAAGAGTCATGGGGTTGTCCCCTCTAATTGTAAAGGTGGGTAATTAGCACCCCAGTGTGGTTACTTGAGCCTACATGTGTAACTCGAGCCTACATGATTAACTCGAGCCTACATTTCGGATGAGTTAATTGAAGTGAATGGATGAATATAAATAGAGGTGTAGCTCTCCTCATTTGAGCACACACTCTCACTTGTGTAGTGCATTAGTGGAGAAGAGAAGAGTAGCTGGAGAAGGAGGAGGATCAGGATTTGATCTCCTTATTGGTTTTACCTTTTATCTTTTTGGGGCATCTATATTGAGGAAGATTTTGCTGGGTTTTTCCCTTTAGGGTTTTCCCAGGATAAATCTTTATGTTCCTTTTGTATGGTTGTGCTTGTCTATCTTTCAATGATCCTGTTTATATGCTTTTGTTATGAATTCGAAATGAAATACTAATGATCTAGCTTAGCATATGAAAATTTAACATGGTATCATAGCCACCCTGAAAGAAGGCATTGTGCAGCTATAGAATCTAGGGCTTCTTACTTTTTGGTTCTCTCTCCACAATCGATCAGCAAAAGAAAGCTAGGCTGAATCTCCATTGAAGGGCGCATCTTTCTGTCGAAGCGGAATTCGATTTCGAGCATTTTCAATTTTCGGTGCGGGAAATTAAGGCTTCTTGCAAAAGAAGAATTTTTGAGTGAGCCCAGCATAGGATTTATCTCCTCATCAAAATCGAATTTTAGATACCTGGATCAAGAAATTTGGTTGGGTGAAACTCCGGGAAAGTCAAACCCTAGTTTGACCCTGATCTGAAAAAAACACTAAATACTAAAACTGCTAAGTTTTGGTACATTCGCTATATCCTGAGATTGGAAAAGGATCAGGAGTTGAAAATTGCAGAGGCCAAATATAAAATCCTAATTTACATTGTGTCCAATATTCAGCCTCAGATTCTCTATATTCTGGAAGATATGATCCCTCCAAGTTAGGGTTCCAGCCTCCCAGAATTCATCCCTAAACAGGACACCTGGGGAGAATTGATGTCGTGTGGGATATAGAGGTCCAAATGGAATTTTGGAAGATTTTATAGAAATAGAATGGAATTTAATTTCTGTGGTCCTAATTTCAGAACCTGAAGATGAACCAGTGACACGTGGCATGCCGTACAACTTCATTGTTCTGAACAGTCCTGTAATAGGTCACCTTGGGAAAATTATTATAAATCCCAATTGGTGAAACCAATTATGATGAAACATATGGTTTTGGATCAAGGAAATGTGAGGTTACCTCAGTGTGAAATTTTAGACATAGAGGAGCAGTAATGTCAGAGATATCACAGAAGCAGTAACAGGCATTTCTGCAAAAGAAATTGGAAAACTAGAGCTTCCTGTTCCGGGAGCTTCCCTCCACTGTTTTCAGAAAAGGAGTACATTGGACAGCTCCATTTAAAGAGATCTATCTTTGTATCCAATCAGATCTGAAATATTCCAAGTTTTGAAAATTAGGGTTTCTCTGACAAACCCTAGATCAACCAGCTCCGGAAGCAGGATGGACACCTCAAATCGGTAAGATCTAATCTTTTGCTATTTGCATTTGAGGTTCTCATTTCAAAGTGATCTATCACATCAGCTTGATGATAAGCTTGGTGAAGTTGAAAAATTCCAAGCATGGAATTATTTGATATCTCTGAAGAAAATGAATTGGACACCTACATGAGTAGAGAGGTTCCAGTTCTAGAGGGAGATGAGCCTCAAAGCCTTACATAAGAAGAACTCGATCAAGGCCAAGAAGATCATTGTTGATTCAATCATGGATCAAATTGTACCACAAGTGTCTTCCCTAAAGACACCGCAGATGTTTGATTCCTTGATCAAGCTATTTGAAGATAAAAACATAATTCAGAAGATGGATTTGAGAAAACAGTTGAAGAATGTGAAGATCCAGAATGCAGAACAACTTGAAGCGGTAGAAGAAGAAGTATGCAGAAGTGGTGATAGCCACCTTGAATTGCCTCCAAGGATCATGGGATTGATTCATGTGAAGAATGTATACCATAAGTAAGTGATTACTTTCATCTCGACTAATAAGAAGAGAAGAAGAAGATGGGAGCAATTGAAGATCAAGCTCTCACCATTCAAAGAAGATCCCTCAAGCGATGAGGAATATGAAAAACTCAATTCTTGAAGAACCTCTTATTCATCTTATCATTTGGATAAGAAATGATGATTTCATGAATGAAGAATATTATAAAGCAGAATGATCAAGATGGATTCTACCCACAAAACAAATAAAAGATAAGTATTGAATTTTCATTTCATGATATTGTTTTGTTATACATTTGATTGTATTCAGTTGTTGTGTTATGCATGATAGATTGTTTACATTAATACTACTAATATGCATGTGATGGGTAAGTAGCTCATGGCACTATACAACTCTCTAGTGCTACATATCAAACCGCTTTGCTGACATATTGGATTAGTGCACAATCTAAATGATGTCATGGTAGAGATGGAAGGAATCTAGAAAGTTACTGTGAGATATGGATGAATGTTGTATTGGATAAATAGTTGCATGATGCATAAGAATTTGTCTTTATGCTTATGTTTTATGAAATAGTTCTAACCATTCAACTGGTGCATTTGAATTGTAGGAAAGGTCCTGTACAATCTCCTACAAGAAAATAAGGACAAGACTTGTTCCGAAGAACAAGTGATGACAATTCAATAAACATGAATCTGAAGCTCCCAGGGTCAGAGACACCATGACGGAAGAAAGAGCTTCAGAGAGCGGTAGATCCACCTCAAAGGATGAAGACCACCATGGGTATGAGAGATAACTCAAGATGAAGAAAATAATGCTATGAAAGAAACTATGATCAAATAATAACAGTCGATCATGGGGAATGATGTATACGATATGATTTCGAGACATAAAGGGAAGTACATAGTATCCTCCATATGGATCTACAAGAACAAGTGTATAAAGAAAGGTTCGTGATTTGCCTTAGAAAGAATAGACTATGACATGACATACTCTATTGACCAGTATATATCAAGCATAGAACCACCTGTATAGAATGAAGAAGGAAGATAATACTCCACTTCAGGGGGAGTGACTACAGAAGATATCTGAGTTTGACACGGTACGACATGATGGACAACTTCTTGATGGATCGAGACTTTACCAAGAGTAAAGTGGGTTCCAACCTTCAAAGTTGAATGCAGAAGACTAGGATATGTTGATGATCTGACAAGACAAACTCATCCAAGATGTTATGATGAAAGAATACTAGAATGATGTATGGGATATAGTTCCCAAACCAGAATAAAAGAGTATTGTATCCTCCAAATGGATATACAAAATAGAGCATGCAGCTGACGGAAGTATCGAGAAGTATAAAGCAAGATTTGTGGCCAAAGGTTTCTTTTAGAAAGAGGGAATTAATTCTGAAGAGACACTTACTCCAGGAAGCAAGGTACACTTCCTTCAGAAATATCATGGTAGTTTCTTCCATGGAGAAGTAAAGACAAGCCTTCCTTAATGGTATGATTGAGAAATACTTTTACATCCAATAGTCATGAGGATTTGTAGTTGAAGCTAGATGGAATCATGTATGAAAGTTGAAGAAGGCCCTCTATGACCTGAGGCAAGCTCCCAGAGCTTGGTATGGAAGAATAGATAGTTTCTTGTCAAGCATGGGATTTACCAAGAGTAAAGCTGATCCTAACCTTTATCTCAAGGTTGTAGAAGATGAACTTGTCATCCTGTTATTATATGTGGATGCCTTATCCTTGACAGGAAATGAGAAACAGGTCATGGAAAGCAAGAAGAAACTAGCAGAAGAATTTGAGATGAAAGACCTTGGGTTAATGCATTATTTCCTAGGTCGGGAAGTATGGCAAAGTTCAGAAGAAATATTTCTCAACCAGGGAAAGTATGCGGTAGAGATATTGAAGAGATTCAATATGTTGGAATGCAAATTCATGGCCACACCCATGGACTCCAACCTGAAGCTCTTAGCTGATGACTCATCATAGTTAGTGGATATGACTCATTACAGACAGATCATTGGGTCATTGATGTACTTAACAAATACCAGACCAGACATTTGTTTTGCTATGAACACCTTAAGTCAATATCTTGTTCAACTAATATGGGTTCACCTAGTAATTGCAAAACATGTGATGAGATATCTGAAAGAGACTATAGACTTTGGTTTATATTATGATGATAGCCATGAGTATAGATTGTATGGCTACATAGATGTAGATTGGGATGGAAGTATCTCAGATAGGAAAATCACATTAGGTAGATGCTTTTGGGGTCTGCTATGAGTTCGTGGTTTAGCAGGAAACAATCCAATGTTGCTCTGCTAAGTTGTGAAGCCATATGGCTTCGGAAGTTGATATCAGGTCTCTTTGAACTGAAGATGGATACTACAATGATTCTATGTGATAACTAGAGTTGTGATGACAGAGAACCCTGTGTTCCGTCATAACACATAGAAATCCTATATTTCTACATATGAGATAAGATGCAGATGATGATGTTTAAGTATTCCCATACTAAAGATATAGATGATGTTTCAGTATTTACATACTGTAGATGTAGATGATGGTGATTCCGTATTTCTATATTGAATATAGAGATGATGATGTTTTCAGTATTTCTATACTGAAGATATAGATGATGATGCTTTCAGTATTCACATACTGGAGATACATATGGTGATAGTTCAGTATTCACATACTAAAGATGCAGATGATGATGGTTTGGTTGCTGATGTGCTAACGAAGCCTCTGTCTCGAGTAAAGTTCGAACACTTTCGAGACAAGCTTGGTGAGGTTCGGAAGAACCTTCCTCGAAAGGGGGAGTAGTGATGTTGCAGTGGGATTGTATCATCCCTGGGCATCTGCCCTAAAGTGATCCAGTGACCTCGGTCCTCTAGAATGAAGAGGGATTGTATCATCCCGAGACATCTATCCAAAAGTGATCCAGTGACCTCGGTCCTCGAGAATGAAGAGGGATTGTATCATCCCGGGACATCTGTCCAAAAGTGATCCAGTGACCTCGGTCCTCGAGAATGAAGAGGGATTGTATCAACCTGGGACATCTGTCCAAAATAGATTCGGTGACTTCGGTCTTCGTGAATGTGGTGGGATTGCGTCATCCTTGAACTTCAGTTCAAAATGTATCTAGAGGTCTCAGCCATCGTGAATGTGGTAAGATTGCATCATCCCTGAACTTCGGTTCAAAATGTATCCGGAGGTATCGGCCCCCGTGAAAGTGGTGGATTGCATCATCACTAAACCTCCGTTCAAAATGTATCTGGAGGTCTCGGCCCCTGTGAAAGTGGTGGATTGCATCATCCCTGAACCTCGGTTCAAAATGTATTTGGAGGTCTTGGTCCCCGTAAAAGTGGTAGGATTGCATCATCCCTGAACCTCAGTTCAAAATGTATCTGAAGATCTCGGTCCCCGTGAATGTTGTAGGATTGTATCATCCTTGAAATTCAGTTCAGAATGGATCTGGTGACTTCGGTACTCGAGAACGTGTGTTGATCCCGTAATTCCTAGAGGAAGGATTGTATGAGTTCCACAACTGTGTTGATCCCATAATTCCAAAAGGAAGGATCATTAGTAACTCCGTAAAGACCTAAATCCTGTAATTCCAAAAGGAAGGATCATTGAATTGATCCCGTAATTCCAATTGGAAGGATTGTCTGAGTTCCACAGATGTGTTGATCTCGTAATTCCAATAGGAAGGATTGTCTGAGTTCCACAAATGTGTTGATCCCGTAATTCCAAAAGGAAGGATCGTTAGTAACTCTGTAAAGACCTAAATCCCATAATTCCAAAAGGAAGGATCATTAGTAACTCCATAAAGACCTAAATCCTGTAATTCAGAAAGGAAGGATCATTGGTAGCTCCATAAAGACTTGATCCCGTAATTCCAACAGGAAGGATTGTCTAAGTTCCACAGATGTGTTGATCCCGTAATTCCAATAGGAAGGATTGTCTAAGTTCCACAGATGTGTTGATCCCGTAATTCCAATAGGAAGGATTGTCTAAGTTCCACAAATGTGTTGATCCTGTAATTCCGAAAGGAAGGATCGTTAGCAACTCTGTAAAGACCTAAATCCTGTAATTTCGAAAGGAAGGATCGTTAGTAGCTCCGTAAAGACTTGATCCTGTAATTCCCAAAGGAAGGGTCGTCTGAGCTCCATAGATGTGTTGATCCCATAATTCCAAAAGGAAGGATCGTTAGTAACTCCGTAAAGACCTAAATCCCATAATTCCGACAAGAAGGATCGTCTGAGTACCACAGACATGTTGATCCCGTAATTCCGAAAGGAAGGATCATGTTGATGTTTTGATGATGTTGATGTTTTGATGATAATTATGTTTTGGTGTTGATGATATTTTCATGATGATGTTTCTGATCAAAAGATCAGAGGATGATGATGATGTTGTTGCTGATCGAAAGGCCAAAGTCCTGAAGATGATGTTGCTAATCGAAAGGCCAAAGTGCTGAAGATGATGTTGCTGATCAAAAGGTCAAAGTGCTGAAGATGATATTACTGATTGAAAGGTCAAAGTGCTGAAGATGATGTTGCTGATTGAAAGGTCAAAGCGCTGAAGATGATGTTGCTGATCGAAAGGTCAAAGTGCTGAAGATGATGTTGCTGATCGAAAGGTCAAAGTGCTGAAGATGATGTTGCTGATCAAAAGGTCAAAGTGCTGAAGATGTTGTTGATCGAAGCAGTCAAAGTATTAATGATGATGAAGACTGAAGATTGAAGATGAAGACTAGATAATGTTGAAAAGATTCCAATGATTTATAGATGTATTACCCTGATGATGTTGATGATGTCCTCTATCTCTCTCCTAATATTTTTGTTTTTGATGTTGTTGTAGAATACCCTTCTCGTTAAGGGGGAGTGTTGAAATATTGTAACTTCGAAGAATATTCTATATGTATCTTTTGTGGTCCCTGATGGTCCTACCGGGAGAACCACTTGTATTATCTTGTACCTCGATGCTTCTAATCGAAAGAACTAATAATATTCATGAGGTTGTCCCCTCTAATTGTAAAGGTGGGTCATTAGCACCCCAGTGTGGTTACTTGAGCCTACATGTGTAACTCGAGCCTACATGATTAACTCGAGCCTACATGTCGGATGAGTTAATTGAAGTGAACGGATGAATATAAATAGAGGTGTAGCTCTCCTCATTTGAGCACACACTCTCACTTGTGTAGCGCATTAGTGGAGAAGAGAAGAGTAGCTGGAGAAGGAGGAGGATCAGGTTTTGATCTCCTTGTTGGTTTTACCTTTTATCTTTTTGGGGCATCTATATTGAGGAAGCTTTTGCTGGGTTTTTCCCTTGAGGGTTTTCCCAGGGTAAATCTTTGTGTTCCTTTTGTATGGTTGTGCTTGTCTATCTTTCAGTGATCCTGTTTATATGCTTTTGTTATGAATTTGAAATGAAATACTAATGATCTAGCTTAGCATATGAAAATTTAACAACCCCCTCCACTAGGTGTCAGCTTTGGATATCCATTCATTTGAAAAAAAAATGGATATATATGGATCTTTCGTCGACCAAATTCGATAGAAATATGAATCATATAATGGACATGCAGGCTGATAATCCGATTTTGTGTGTGAAACCTGTGACGAATCCTATCAGAAAGTTTGGGAGACACTTCATTTCTTAGGTGTTTAATAGACAGATTTCCAATCGGTTACGGATTTCATCTTTTGATTTCTTGTGTAGGTGCCTTTCGATATGCAGCAACTCAAATTGCGTACGTCACCGTGGAAAGCAATATTTCAACACTCTTTTTTAAATATATAGATTAGATCATATCTAAAGATTGGAAACAAAGAGGACGCATGGCAGGCATAGTGGGAAGGACGGTGGACATGTTGGATGTTGGATGGGTAGGATAGAGGACACATTTCGAGCAATGATTAGCCAAAGGGATGGCGACGACAACTATAGTGTTTGAAAATTGGACCTCAAGAAAGAACGCCTAGTGACGTATTATAAGACCAATTTGAGTAATTAATTTCTCTCATTTTTTAATAAAGAGAGGAGGGATACATACACTTCGTTAAGGTTTTTGAGTTCATCCAACTAGTTTGGAACACTGCCACTAAGGTTTTTGTTTTGTACATACCTGCACATTATTATAATAAATGTGAATGGACAGTATTTTTATCTGTAAATGGATAATTTTTTTTAAAATGCATATATTGATAAAGTGAAAATTTTTGTTTAGAAGAAACTTACAGTTTCTCCAACATAGTTAAAGTGGAGAAATTTGTCAAAGGTCCATTGAGTTGATTATTGCCAAGTGACTGCTAATTTCGATTTTAATGGATGAATGAAAATGCAACTTCTCTGAAAATATTGTTAGGGAAAGTAAGAATTACAATGTAACGTCCCCGACCCTCCGATCGAGCAAGAGGACACTACTCTACACCAACATATAGGCAACTAGCCCCATGAACATGATCATACATAAAAATACTGAAATATAAAGGTTAAAACATAAAACATACTAAGATGCATAATCGTTCATATACATAGCGGAAGCAAACCAACATTCATTCGTATTTAATTCAGCATTTAACATGTCCAAAATCATAATTCATTAACGTTAAATATGATTGCAAAACAGATTAGTCAAGAATACTTATCTTATGTGAATTGTCCCACAACCAGCTACGTCGCTGCAACGTTCCACCCAACCATAGGACTGTGTGCTCTTTCAATCTCTCAGCAACGGCGCCACCCCTGAGCCGAGCATGATTTCCCCAAGGAATAAGGAACTAGCAGGCTTACACATATCCAAGGATAACAACACCACAAGGATACACAGTTCAGCTAAGCCAACACAGTTGGGTTTATCAGGCGAACAACGGATCATCCAAGCCAACAAATTTGGGTTTATCAGGCCATCCAGGAGATGGGAAAGGCTAAATGTTGAGTTGGTGAGCTCTGAAGAGCTAAGGACGCCTACACCAAAACAAGCCTGACTTCTAGCACACCCACACACACCCAACACAAGGAAATCAGTCCTTTCTTTGCTATGCAGTCCCTCAGGCCTTGACCTCCCTTCCAGTGCTATTCAAGGGTTGTGGAGAAGAAAGTTATCCCTCTAGATATGTCTTTGTGGTTCCCAAATGCACCAGTTTTATCAAGCACATTGGACCCTCATTCACGACTCTAATGTAGTCCAAGGACAAAACCACTGTGCGTATGTAGCAAACCAGCTATTAAAGCTTTAATAAGGGAAAAGCAACTCCCTCAATTGTTCTTGGCCCTATCGTGGCCAAAACGATCCCACAATAGCCTACAATAGCCAAAACACAAGGGGACCCAACCAACGATTGTGAGAAACAACAGCCAACAAACAACAGGAGAAAACCACAACAACGACTCACGATGAAGCAACAGAACGTTGCACAATCCAGACATAGCAGCAACGTTGGAAAAAAATGGTGGAGTAAAAGCGCAAGCTCTATGCATGAGCAAGAGGATGGATAGATCTGCAGACTAACAACTCCATGAGAAAAGGAAGAACCAACCCCCAATCAATGAATCGCGGCTCCTTTTATCTCAACCCTCGTGAGGGAAAATGAACAGCCCAAATTCCTGTGCGTGCGAGTGTGAACAGAGCATCCCCTTCCTTCAGTTTGACGATTGGGAAGACCAATGATCCGCAGGAAACAAAACAGTCGCGATGGAGAGAGTGTGGTCATGGAGAGAATTGGATCGTGGGCATAGTGGTTTTCCTACCAGCGTGAGGGTCAGCCTGGTGGAGTGTGCATGTGGGAAAGGAGTGACATTCCTGCCACACTTCACTGCTAGCAATAAATTCCCCAACTAATCAATAAAACATTTATGGTGGTGGTTGGATGAGACAAGGGAAGGTGACACATGACTTTTCCCCCTTGGGCTCAAGGTTTAACATTCCCCCCCTCCTTATCCTCCGAAAATCATGCCCTTTTCAATTTGGTTGCAGTGAACATAGCTGGTTGGAGTTATTTAATTAAAATGCATAGGTACATGATTCCATAACTTAATATGTATGCCACATATCCTAATATACCATCGGTAACAGTTCTAATCATTGAAACATAACATAACCAAATCAATGGTGGGGCTTTGGCCTTTAACTCCACACCATGAGTATTTACAATATATATATCATGTATCTTTAATGCATCGGGGTCAAAACTGGGGATGTTACATTCCCCTCCCCCTTCAATAGCACTACCCTCAATGCTTTACAAAATTGAACAAAAATGCTACACTGGTATAGCCTCAGTGTTCTGCAAAATTGAACAAAAATGGATGTGCCAATCTCATGGCATCCTCCAGCTCCCACATGGCCTCTTTAGGTTTGTAGTGCTCCCATTGCACCTTTACCTTCCCTATGTCTCAGTTCTGGAGCATTGCGACCTTCCGATCGAGGATATGCATTGGCTCGATTCAGAACTCTCGCTCGGGTTCCACCTGAATCACATCCCAATTTATCACATGGTTAGGATCATGTACATATTTCGTAAGCAAAGAAGCATGAAAAAAATTATGAGCTCTAGTACTAGCAGGAGATGCAAGTTTATATGTAACAGGCCCTATTCTTTCAAGCACTTCAAACAACCCACAATATCTTGGTGACAGTTTGGTACAACTTCCAAGCTTCAAGGAACTCTTCTTTGCCCTCACTTTGAGGTAAACATGATCCCCAACACCAAACTCTCTATTCATCATATGCTTACCTGCATAGCTTTTCTGTCTGTCCTGTGCTGCTTTCATATTCTTCCTGATATTTTCAACCTCTTGCTCCATTTCCTTGAGCAATTCTGGTCCAAGCACAATCCTATTCACTGGATTATTCGAATTCACTGGTGTCCTACACCTTCTTCCATACAAAACTTCATACGGACTCATCCCCAAGGATGCCTGCTGTCCGTTGTTATGAGCAACTCTACCAAGTGTAAGTGTAACACCTTGGTTTTGATCCCATTTACATTAAAGGTACATGATGTATGTATTGTAATTAATCATGGTGAGGAGCTAAAGGGAAAAGCCCCACCATTGATTTGGTTGTGTTATGTTTCAGAAATTGGGATTGTTGCTGATGGTATATCGTGCCATCTGGCACATTATAGTTCTGGCATCATGTAAACATGCAAAATTAATAAAAATCCTACATCCATCTAGGACGGTGCAACGTTAAATGAAAAGGGCATTATTCCAAAGGTTAAGGGGGGGTTGTCTAGCCCATGGGAGCCATTGGGATTTTTCCATGTGTCGACCACCCATTAAAATTCTGTTGTTCGATTAGTTGGGAGCAATTATGGCTGGGGAGTAGTGGGTGGCAGGACTGCCAGCCTTTGTCCCATGTACACTCCACCAGCGGGCTCGCTCTTCTCACGCAGAGGGCAGGGGGATGGTCACCACGCACTCCACTCTTCCACGATCCCATTTCCTAGGAGGTTTTGGGTCTTGCTCACTCTCACGCAGGGTGGTTCTTATTCTTCCTCCCACAGTGAGTCATTCTGTTCACTCTCCTTATGCATCGATGGGAAAAGGGGTGTGGTCCTCCTCATGTAGAATGCTCTCCTTTGTTTTGGGACTCATGCAGCAAGTTGGGAAGCATGTTCTGTTATCCATGATTTCCTATGAAGGAGCCTTCACATTCTGGCTGTGTGTATGTGTGTCTCCATACTGATTTGGGGTTCTACGTATGTGTTTCCTCTGTCTAGACTAAGAATTGGACCTTCACCTCCATTTGGGGTTTGCTGTGAGTTTGTGTGTTTCTCCCGTTGCTACAGTGGTAAAAGCATGGTTGTTGTTCTTCCCTTGGTTTTGGGTTGCTGCATGTGCAAACATATTTTGGGATTGCTGCTGAGTTTTTTTGGCCATGCCAGGGCCAAGAACAAATCTGAATCATCTTGTTTGACTTGATCTGAGTTCACCTTCTTGTTTGGGGTTGTCACCCTATTGTCTTCACCTTGTTCATAGAGCTGTGAACTATTTGTTTTACTACAGTATGTAGTGGTTGGTCTTTGTATTATTGAGAGTGGAATTAGAGGCTGGGTATGCTTGAGAAACTAGTGTTTGGAGCCACTCAGATAGAGTGATACTGTTGGCTTTCTTCTCCACAACCCTTGAAGAGTATTGGAAAGGGAAGTCAGGGCTTGAGGGACTGTGAAGCAAAGAAAGGACTGATTCCTGGTGTTGGGTGTGTGGATGTCTTAGAGGTTAGGGTTAACTCTGGTGTAGGAATCCTTAGCTCTCCATTAAGGCCACCAGCTTAGTATTTAGCCTTTCCTAGCTCCTTGATGGCTTGATAAACCCTACTGTGGGGGGCTTGGCTAATTTATGTACCTTGGCTATGTGTAATCCTACTTTGACCCTTAATAAATGAGGAATCATGCCCAGCTCGAGGGTGGCAGTGTTGCGGAGAGATTGATGAGCACACTGACCTATGGTTGGGTGGAACGTTGCAGTGACATAGCTGGTTGCGGGATGAATTCTGTTTAAGATAAGTATTCTTGACTATTTCGTCTCTGCATTTATATTTACTGATTAATGGATATAATGAACATGTGGTATGCTTGAATGAATGTATGTTTGCTTCCGCTATGTATATGAAGGATTATGCATCATAGTATGTTTTATGTTTAAAGCTTTTTATTTCAGCATTATTTGCCTGTTGATGTTCATGGGGCTATTGCCCAGAGGTTTTTGATGGTTTGGTAGCGTCCTCTTCACCGATCAGAGGGTCAGGGATGTTATAGTATGGTATTAGAGCCCAGGTGAGAGCATGGGCCTGAATGGGCCATGAAATATCAGTTAGTAGAGGAAGGTTTCCTACTGCCCAGAAGAAATCAGGAAAACTCTAAATTTCAATTTTTTTTTTTGCTTAAGTGTTGGAACCATCGGCACATCGAAAAAATTAGTGCGAAGTTCTTCTGATGCAGCGGAAAAGATAGTCTGAAGGTCACCTAACGTAAGAAAATTGGAAGAAGATTGCGGAAGGAATTGCATTCATCACTGTCGACCCATCGGAGCACTCAGTGCGAAGGTCCTCTGACATGGCGGAAGTGTTAAACTAAAGCTCACCCGAAGCGGAGAGAAATTTCAAATTTTTTTGAAGTAGTGGAATCATCGGCGATCGACGATGATTAGTTGATCGCATTACCGATGCCTAGATGATCAAGTTGCCGACATGGAGAAAATTAGTTGAAGGATCATCCGATATAGACCCAGTGTCAGTGGGAAATAGCTGATGAGGTGGCTGCAGTGTCGGCGGAGATCAGCCAAAGACCGTTGAAGCGCTGAAAATTTTTAGTTAAGGGAGCGCTCAGACATTCGGTGGAAAATAGAAGAAGTTAGGGCTGACAGAGGGGTGGTAAAAGGAAGGAAATTTTGCCGAAAAGAAATTATTTCAAAATTTTTGACTAAGTGCCGAAAACATCGGAAATGTTTAGAAGTTCGAACGACCGATACATTGGGGGAAGATAAAGGAAGTTTCACCAAAAATTAGTTGTTTGGACTGCCGACATGGCGGCAAAATCTAGTTGATTGGATCAGAAAAATTTAGCTGATGGGATCGCTGATGGGCTTCAGCAAGATTTAGTTTTTTGAACTACCAATACATCAGAAAATATTAGTTGTTTGGACCACCGATGCTGTCAACAAAATTTAGTTGATGGCGCAGCTGACGCGGTGGTGAACAAAGAAGGAAGTTTTGGTGAAGGTTAGTTGATGGGATCTGCAGGAAATAGGTGAAGGATGAGCCATAATTTCGGTAGATATCTCCTGAAGATCATCGAAATGACAATGAGAAATAGGGGTGTCGAGGCCTGGAAATTCGTAGGCAACAATAGAAAGGGATTCTCCCCAGTCAACGTTCCCAACTAGCCCGTGACTGTTTGGTGTGGGGAATCCGTTCGGTTTGCGGTTCGGGTACCGTAGGTCAAGTACAAAACAAAGGGCTTTACCGGTTATGGCCCGGTCCACTGAGTTTTTGTATTTTGACTTAAGCTATGAAATGCAAGTGCCTAATTAACAATGCAGGGTGATAAAGATGCAAGGAGCAGTCACAATGTGATGCGCAGGTTCTTGCCTCTCGTCTTAAGGCTCACGAGCATCTGAATCACATCCAACAAGAAATTAAAATAACTACCTAAACTATCCCTAGGGAGCAGGATTATCATTCATTGGTGAGTAATACATTTTGTACATGCATTATGAAAATTTATAGATAGCTGAATACTTCTTTCAAGACACATGAACAATTACAAATATTTAAACAACCAGATAGCCAATTGTTTTATGAACAACGTTCATTACTCACAGTGGAAAACATCATAAAATATAATGAAGAACATTTAAACCAGAACATAGGTTCAGGAAGTTAAAACACTCTCACAGTTAATGAAACACAGCTGAAAATGAAATAGTTCCTCTTCAACATTGCTCATTTAATCGCATTGATACATTCCACATTTCGCTTTCTCCAACAGGCAAAAGTTGTAGTTTCTGATTGTAAAACGAAATAGTTCCTCTTACAAGAAAATGGTTTACAAGTTTTTCCAGGGAAAAATTCCCCGTCTAAGTTCTACTTTCAAATATTTAAACTACAACTACAGAACGCTTCAGTTTCCCCCCAAACGCATGACCTTTTAGTTTCTCAAACACTTCATATTCCTCTATCTTGTTTGTATACAATCATGAACCATTTGGTAACTGATCAGTTTTTGGGTCCACACTTTTATAGCTCCCGATTTTGTCTTTTACTCCCCTGGTCCTCCTGGCGATCCCACTGGTTTCAGTTATACCTCTGCCGAACGATCTGTCTCCTTTAGCGCCACAGTGGTTTGACCAACCTCCGAAAACCACCTACAATCAAAAGACATGCATCATTCATTGGAATCATGTTCAAACTATATCAACTAAAATGGCTAAGCATTAAGAAAACCATGTACTGCGTTACTACCACAAGGCTTAATAGACGCCGACACCACTACTTCGTCTAACTATGGGTTTGACGAAACCCCCATGACAGGGAAGATATGACCTGAGACGTGGGTGGGAGAAATTCCAATCGAAAGTCGGAATACATTTACATTGGAAGATGAAAGTGTATTTCTTTCCGCAACGACGGAAGACCAAACCATAGATCCATCCGCAACGGCGGGGATAACCAGGTGAAAAATAACCACGCGTCTAACATTGGAACAAAAGCAGAACCGCAGCCGCAATGACGGAAGAACAAAGGATAAACCGCTCTGCAAAATGAGTTCAAAATCGGAAGGAGACATTAGAGGATCGAAAAAGATAATGCTTTCGGCAGCCGCAATGGCGGAAGCACAAAGGGCGCGACCTTCCTACACGACGAGTTTTAAACGACTTAGACGGCCGAAAGGAAAAGGCTTCCCGCAGCCGCAAGGGCAGAAGCCCATGACTTACGGAATCGATGGAAATAACAAACAGGTCTGAAACATTAAAGAAATGATCGGAAGAGGAAGGAATATTCCTTCTGCAACGGCGGATAAAAAGTTTCGATGTAAACTCAAAATTAGTCGAGGTAAAACAAACAAATCGAAAAGGAAGTCGAAGTCAATACCGATTATCCATCCGCAACGGTGGGAGGAAAAGCAAATACCTTCCGATTCAGCCATGATGAAAACGCAATCAAAAGGCAAATGATGAAGTTTGATCAATCATTGAATTCTTTAAGCATTAGAAAAAATTGGAAACCAGTGGTAGATCAATCCAAGCATAAGAGAAGTCCTTTTGAAAAGTTCTTAGACCAAATCAAAGAAGAAAACCAAACTAATCCAAGCAAAAGGAGGGTCCTAAATTTTTTTGGAATTTTGGGAAATTGTCGCAGCTGCAACAATTGGCGACTACCTGGTGAACCCCAGATTTTTGAATTAACTCCTTCCCCATGCAAGAATGTCTGAATAAGTTGAAATATTCTAGATGCTTGTATCCCTAGGCTGGCCAACCTATGCATTTAAATCATTGAGAATCAGTCCATTCTTTGGAAAATGGTAACATTAGAAATATTGCAAGTCTGAATAACTCTTTTGAGGCCTAATAAATGAGGTTTATTTTAACAGTCCTTGGGTAGTTTCAGGCTTGGACACCACATGATCGTAACAGATAGTAAACAAAATTATCCTTTTGTTCCTCATTCCCATGCCAATTGTACTTTTGTGCCATTTGAACTTTAGTTCTTGTGAGTCCTCCATTTGCCTTTCTTTCTGAATTTTATTCAGGCTCCTCTATCCCATAGTGCCCTTTTGTGTGAGAGAAGATTTGGAGTTTCATCTCACGGACGGAGAGGAACTTTCGGTAATTTGAAATTCATGCTTTTGATACTTTGCTTTGATATGTCTTGTTTCTTTAAGGAGTTTTGACTCTTGATAGCTTTTAGCTTTTTCTGAAATTATGGCATTGGATCATTTATATATGATATATTGTTTACCTTGCTTCCTTTCCATGGGTCTTTTGCTGTCACCCCCTTGGATATTTAAGCTATGAAATGGATGGAGCCTCAAAATAGTATTCCAGACCTCTTTTACTTTTGAGTTATTTACAGGGGTTAAGTAAGACTTCAATGAATGCATGGCCAGTTAGGGACACTGCTACTAGAAGACATTCTATGTTTTAAAGCGCAGTCTTTTGCTCAAGATTTCAGTTAATAAAGAACCCTGATGTTTCCATTGCAACCAAAAGCCTACCTCTTTATTCAAACCAAAATAAATAGCATTAAACTAAAAGAAAAACAACAGCCAAGCAACAAATCAAAAGAAAAAAGCTTCAAATCACTAAATAAAGGGAAGAGCATCAAGCATTAAAGAAAACAAATCAATTTATTTATGTACAAAAGCAAGAAGAAAGAAAATAAGTGTGCCTGCCCTAAAAATATTTAAGTTCAGTGAGTTAAAGGGCTAGGCTGGAGTGTAGGCCAAAACCTATCCATGGTCTAAGTGTGCCATTTTTGAAATTGAAAGCATGTCTATTAATCTTCCACCCTCCTTTTCAGCCTGAGGCAGTTGAAGGAGATCAGGCTAAGTGTCAATTCTAGAACTGGCCTTTCTTGAGGTATGATGTCTTGGCTTAAGCTCAGTCAGATAATTTCCCAGGATAGAATCAGCAGATTCGTTACTTTCTCCCAACTTAGTGACATTGTGCTTCATGTAGGGTTCTCTCAAAATTTTAAACCGATTAGGGGTACCCTTCAGAGGCAACCATAAATGAGACCATTATGAAGCAAAATAACCTTTTAATCTA
>LPNX010523266.1:1077348-1099825 GCA_001517045.1 Pseudotsuga menziesii | reverse complement strand
GGACTCCACCAACCTCCTCATCGGAGGTAATATCAATACAATCCACATTACACATATCTTTATTGTTTTTTACTGCATTTATTTACTGTTATTTACTTTCCACCATTTTAGTTTAGTTTTCATTTCAGTTTATTTCTTTTTACATCATTGAACTGCTACTAAGGAATCCAGATTCCTTAGTAGGTGCTCATCAGCACAAGCTAGGGTGAAAACTCTAGCTACAGTTTTGGCGACTCCGCTGTCTGTTTTATTGTTAGTTTTTCTTTTCGTACTGCACTTTCAGTTTGCTGTTTTCGGCCGCCAGAAACCGCGCCGTTTTCTTCCGCAGCCGCGGCCCGGCCGCGCATTACAGGCCTTTAGCCGCGACCAGCCCGCCGCTATCAGCCTTTTTATCTGCATCCTGACCGCGTTTTTTCCACCCACAGTCGCGATCCGACCGCACCTGTTCATTACACAGGCGCGCTCTGACCGCCGCTGCCAGCCCGAGACCCGCGTCCTAGACCGCGCCTGTTCACCCCGAACCCACGGCCCCGACCGCGCCTGTTCACCCCGAACCCGCGGCCTAGACCGTTCCTGTTCTCCCAGAACCCGCGGTTTCGACCGCCGCTGCCATCTACCCACCCGCGGCCCAGACCGCGCCTGTTCGCCCCGAACCCGCGGCCTCGACCGCGCCTGTTCGCCCAGACCCCGCGGTTTCGCCCGCCGCTGCCATCTACCCACCCGCGGCCCCGACCGCGCCTGTTCGCCCAGACCCGGCGGTTTCGACCGCCGCTGCCATATACCCACCCGCGGCCCCGACCGCGCCTGTTCGCCCCGAACCCGCGGTTTCGACCGCCGCTGCCATTTAGAAACCCGCGGTCCGCGCCCAGTTTTTTGCATTTGTTGCCGCGCAGAAACCTAGTCGATTTACCCCTGTTTTTCCTGCACTTGCACAGCCACCTGTTCCATTTGTAGCCCTGCAGCCACTCCTGCTTCTTGATTTACAGCATTGTTTTAAAATTTTTCAGCATTATTTATTTCAGCAAAAAGTTTGCATGGTTAAAGTTTCTTACAGTTTTTCATACATTATTGAGTAGCTGTTATAGATTCATCATCTCACATGCACACAATCTGTCCCCTAAAATCAAGTGAGACTTAAAATCTACCCTAACTCAACCAACATAATAACCTCATTTGAGGAACCCAAAAGAATTTTGTAGTTAGGTAGGGTCGGGGGGATAGGCTTCCAATAACACCCCTCGGTCATTTTCACGTGAGACATAGTTGTTGTCCTTTAGGGAACCAAAATCCCCTAGTATTTTTTTGACATGGTCACCACCAGTTTGTCAGAGGGCCTCTCCCTTAGGAGGGTTGAAGTCGTGAGATTGGTTCCGGAAGTCTGAGTGGAATACCGCAATCCATTCAGTAACTGAAGGGCTACCTTTCGCAGTTCTCGGAATATCCCTGTATAGGGAATATTGCGGTTAAAGGACCAAGCGGCAGATTCACCTTTCTGGACGTGTCATGAACGGGGTAGCTTAGTTGCCATTCTTCTAGGTTTGCGTACCCGGTGTCCCTCCCGGTAGGGGGATACTTTAGCCATTTGACTTTTCTACTTATATTGTCTCACTTGGATTTCATCACCTTGCAGAGGATATACTTGGTTAAGTCATAATACCATTAGCTAGGTGTTTGCATGCTCCTTTACCTCCTCTTGGTCTAGTGCGTCCACCGATTTTTTCTTTTTAGGAAACCGACTGCTTCTTGGTATTCTGACCACTTTGTTGACACTCCGCCTATTGTAGCACGCAGCTACAGTAGGTGTTTTGAGTTGTTTTTTGGCCTGAGTGCCCTTTTTTTTCGAGCTCTCCTTCTGCACACACGGTTGCATTAGGATTTTTGAGTTCTTTTTTCAACACCACAACCCACATACTTAAAAACTACTTGTCACCATTGACTCTCCGAGACATTCTCGTCGCCTCAGAGGCGAACCCCCCCAGCACGGTTCACTTGACACCACCCGTCATCACCGTAGATCTCGAGCCTTGTCACTTGACTCCACTCGTCAGCGGCATAGGACTCCATCACCCAATTCCGAGGACACTCTTTACACCGCCCCCACTAGCCCCATGGCTGGCGTGAATCCCAACCCCTCCACCATAGGGACCACCAGTGGTACATCCACCACTATACCAGTTACTACACCAATCATGGGTACGTCCTCCACAGGAGGCCCGTCCACCGTTCCCCTCACCGTACCTATTCCTACGGCAGGAATACCCATACCTACTCCATTAGTAACTCCCGCCACCATAGTTCCCCCACTTGGGGGTAACATCCCTCACATTACCCCTCCGCCTGGGGGCATGGGCCCCAACGTGGTCCAACCCACTACTGTGTCACACCCTACATCTAGTTTGCCCTATATGGCTAGCCTCAACCTCCCTGACCTAGCCAGGTTAACCAATGATCCCATCAGGCACGACCCTGCATGGCCCAACATGCCCACCAAGCTCCCCTCCGACATCCCTAAGTTTGAGGGTAAAGCAGGTGAAGACCCCCAGAATCATATCATGTCCTTCCATCTATGGTGTTCCTCCAATTCTATAGTAGATGACTCCATTCGCCTCCGTCTATTACAGCGCACTTTCACTGGCTCAGCTGCCAAATGGTATATCGAGCAGCCCCACGGCACCCACACCACCTTTACGTCCCTGGCCTCGACCTTTCTCCAGTTCTTCCAGTTGCCTGTTCGATATGACGCAGGCGTCGAGATCCTTCTCTCATGTAGACAGAACACGGCTACCCATATCACCGACCACATCCATGAATGGCGGCGACGCCGTAGCCTTTGCAAAATCAAGCTAGATGACCGGATCTTCCTAGATTGGTTCCTTAAGTCCCTCCTTCCGCTCATTGCTAAGGATGTGGCAGCCGAAAGACCCCAATCAGAGGAAGAAGCTATCCTCAAAGCCCAGCAGTTTGATCTCATTTATGCCCAGTCGGGTTATCTTTACACCATCATACCAGACGCCCCTCGAGGCGATTCCTCGCATCGCGATGCACCGGGGGCATCCCACGCTGCCGATGGCATCATTGGCCGTCTCTCGTCACAGCCTCAGCCCTTTTCCATCGCCCGTCCTACTCCTGGACCTGAACTTTCAAGGGCTACATCACAGCCCGGAGCAACCAACTCGTATGCTCCCATGCCTCATATCCACGGACCTTCATGTCCACCTCAGTGTTTCGGCAATATGCCTTCCCCGGTCGCACCTCAGCCATACTACCCCCAGCAGGTTGCACCAGCTCTTGCGCCACCCCAATCCCAACCGCATTACTATCCGCCACAGCCAGCCCCTGCGGCAAACCCCCAACCCGCTCCAAAGCACTATCAACAACCCCCTCAAGTGGCCGCGCCAGTGCAGCCTCCACCCCCATATTATCCACCGCAGCTTGCTCCCGCACCTGCGCAACCTCAGAACCCACCTACTACCCAAGGGCAGGTTTACGCCCAAGAAAACCCCCCGCAAAACCAGAATAACCAGCGTAACCAGGGCCAACAAAACCGCGGCAGGGGCCGAAATCGTGGGAACAACCAGCAGCCCGAGCAAGCTGGTCAACAACCTAATCCCCCTGCTAATAATAACGCCACCCCTACCAACCAAAACCCCGATCGCCCGCCCAAGCAGGCTAAAAACCCCAACCTGCGAACCAACTTCCCTTGTTCTGTTTGCGGGGCCTATGGACATTACACACATTTTTGTCCGCATATGGAACGCATTCAACAACTGTTGGCTGCTGATAAGCTACGCCAAGGACAGGCGGCTCCTCAAGCACCGCCCAATCCCCCACAACCGCAGCAGCCACCGTTGGTGCTCCAAAACCCCTTACCCAACCAAGGCTTAGTGAACACTGAACCCGTGGCTCCCCCGCAAGCCACTATGCCTATCCAACAAATCACTTACGCCGCCCCTGATCAACCCCCGTCTGACTCAGGCACTCACCATCTGTTGATGATGTCTTCCGATGAGGTCAACCTCCAAACCCGACGGAATCAATACGGCTCCACCCAAGAAGCACCACCCGCTACTAACCCCATTAATGCTCATCCCACTGATCAATCGTTACATATACCTCCACCTCCACTAGATGGAGTTCCCAAAGCACCCCGTTTCCCACTTCGCCGGATCAACAACAACCCCAATGCGTGGGCTGCATCAAATTACAATATCGTGGACGACTTAGCCCTATCTCCCGCAGCCATGTCTGCGTTGGAAGTCTTAAAGAATTGCCCTTCGCAGCGTAAGACTTTACTCTCAGCCATTGGGGCTATTGATCCGCATGATTCGCAACTAATGGCATATGATTTGGACCAATCCGAACCGCGCCTACCCTCCAACTTATCCTTCCAAGTTACTGTCTCCATCAGAAACTTTGTAGTCCATCGCTGCATTATTGATGAAGGTGCCTCCACATGTGTCATGCCCATCTCCATCTGGCAAAAAATGGGATCCCCCCCGATCCAACCGTCCTCCACTGCGTTGCGAGCCTACGAAGGCCGTTCAGCTCAACCCCAAGGCCTGTTAACCAATGTCCCCGTCCAGCTAGCTGGTAAAATGGTCATGATAAACATCGAGGTCATTAATGCCCAGCTTGACTACAATCTTTTACTTGGCCGCAGCTACATGTATGCTATGCGAGCAGTTGCTTCTACCGTCTTTCGCATCATGATGTTCCCTCATGAGGGACGCGTGGTCAAAGTTGACCAACTCACATACTACGATCCAGATTCCTTAGTAGGTGCTCATCAGCACAAGCTAGGGTGAAAACTCTAGCTACAATCTAGCCGACCAATCTCAGTTGAGAATAAGCCCATATCCCCCTAGTATATCAGCCACCATAATGTCAATGAATTGGCATATCTTATTGTTTGCAGAAAAGCGAATTAGAACATTTTTCATTTCTCCCACTATTTTGACACCTGTGCTATCTAATTGCGTTACTCCCCCAGCTGTGGATTTTGGCTGTCCATTCATCTTTTTGCACACCTCAAGTGGCATAAAATTCACTAATGATCGAGAGTCCACCAAGCAATTATGCACATTATGATTCAACATTTCTAGGGTCAAAAGAAAAGGTGGGGTGTCAGCTTTTTCTTCCCAACTTGGTTCTATGTCTTCTTCCCTCTGTTGATTTTGGGTAGGTATGGCCCTTTTAAGCTCCTTGATTTCTTCAGTGTTTCCTTCATTACCACCTTCCACATGTTTGACAGGATCAATGATTGGCTTTGCTTCCTGGTTGACAGCAGTGACTTCAGGTGTTTTATCTTTAACATTCACAACTACCTGTCTTTTGACATTTTCTTGCAATTTCTTAATCTTTGAAATTATTGTATTGTCTTTAATTTCTAAGTCCATACCTTTAGTTGATGTTGGTTTGCATTTATATTTAGGGGCATTCTCTTCTGTGTTGAAAAGTGAGACACCATTCCATAAGAACATGGTATCCTTATCTTGTTCTTCTATGGTCTGGTCTGTCTCTTCTTCTTTACTACTGTCTTTGGTTGGTTTAGAGCCCATCAACTTATTCATTACCAACGTTACTGAATTCAACCATTGAGGACACTTCTTTTCTGAATGAGGTTGTTGGTGAAAAGTGCAGAAATTATCTCCCCCTACCTTTGTTATGTTTATTGATAATGAATTAGGTGGAGGGATTGTCCATTGGTTGCTATCCTCCCTTTTTTGGTAGTAGTGTTCGTAGGTTTTCTGAACTTCCTTTTCTTTTTCCAGTACTATTATTCGGTTGGATAGTTTCTGAATCATTTTAAACATCTCCTGATAATCACGTGATTGTTCATCTTGAGGTTTAGACAGCAATAAGGCTCTCCTCTCGATATCCTTTTCTCTCAGTTGCTCAGGACAGTCTTCTATACTTTCCATTTCAGCTTCTACCCTTTCTGCTTCTTCATAAGTCTCTACCAATGCAGGTTTGGCTTTCATCTTGGCAAACATGGCCAGCTCCGGTCCTAAGGCTGAGTTATAATACTTAATTAAGACTTTGTCTGAGGGTCTGTAAATTTTAGAAAAGTTCTTTAGATAAGCAGCAAACCTCTGAGTGAAACTATGCACCTTTTCTTTTCTATCTTTCTTCAAAGTGCATAATCCTTTCATCAGTGCTGCATGAGTTTTCTGGACTGCATATTTATTTATGAATATTCTTTCAAAAGTATCCCATTCTGGAATTGAGTTTGCAGGCAGAGCAAAATACCATGAAGCAGCTGCCCCTTTCAAGGTATGAAGAAATAATCTACAGACAACATCTTCGTATTCCCCATCCCTTAACCCTTCTACCGCCAAATAGAAACTTTGTAAGTGATCATCTACAGCAGTCCTTTCCTTGGGTTCAAACTTAGGCAGCAGCTTATCAAAATCTTGAGGTAGGTTATGCAATGGAGGTGTGAGGTTCAAAGGGGATCTAGCTCTCCAAGCAGGCAATGGGTTGGGCTGGTTCACAATTACACCAGACATGAGCATAGGAAAATGAACAAAAGTCTGAGCAAAGAGCAACGTAAGGTGACATCGGGTTTTCTTGTTTCAAAGGTAGAACCAAACTTGTAAGTTCTTGGGTTGAGTCGAAAGCTTCAAAACATCTGCTGGTAAGGTAATCTTGGGAAATATGTTCCACGGCTAGCCATGCAATGACGGCCCTCCTTCTAGCGCCAGAACTATTGAGGCCTAGAAATTCGCAGGCAACAACAGAAAGGGATTCTCCCCAGTCAACGTTCCCAAATAGCCTGTGACTGTTTGGTATGGGGAATCCATCCGGTTTGTGGTCCGGCTACCGTAGGTCAAGTACAAAACAAAGGGCTTTACCGGTTATGGCCCGGTCCACCGAGTTTTTGTATTTTGACTTAAGCTATGAAATGCAAGTGCCTAATTAACAATGCAGGGTGATAAAGATGCAAGGAGTAGTCACAATGTGATGCGCAGGTTCTTACCTCTCGTCTTAAGGCTCACGAGCATCCGAATCGCATCCAATAAGAAATTAAACTAACTACCTAAACTATCCCTAGGGAGCAGGATTATCATTCATTGGTGAGTAATACATTTTGTACATGCATTATGAAAAGTTACAGATAGATGAATACATCTTTCAAGACACATGAACAATTACAAATATTTAAATAACCAGATAGCCAATTGTTTTATGAACAACATTCATTACTCACAATGGAAAAAATCATAAAATATACTGAAGAAAATTTAAACCAGAACATAGGTTTAGGAAGTTAAAACATTCTCACAGTTAATGAAACATAGCTGAAAACGAAATAGTTCCTCTTCAACATTGCTTATTTAATCGCATTGATACATTCCACATTTCGCTTTCTCCAACAGGCAAAAGTTGTAGATTTTGATTGTAAAACGAAATAGTTTCTCTTACAAGCAAATGGTTTACAAGTTTTTCCAGGGAAAAAGTCCCCGTCTAAGTTCTACTTTCAAATATTTAAACTACAAATGCAGAACGCTTCAGTTTCCCCCCAAATGCATGACCTTTTAGTTTCTTAAACGCTTCATATTCCTCTATCTTGTCTATATGCAATTATGAACCATTTGGTAACTGATCAGTTTTTGGGTCCGCACTTTTATAACTCCTGATTTTGTATTTTACTCCCCTAGTCCTCCTGGCTATCCTGTTGGTTTCAGTTATACCTCTGCCGAATGATCTGTCTCCTTTAGCACCACAGTGGTTTGACCAACCTCCGGAAACCACCTAAAATCAAAAGACGTGCATCATTCATTGGAATCGCGTTCAAACCATATCAACTAAAATGGCTAAGCATTAATAAAACCATGTACTGCTTTACTACCACAAGGCTTAATAGACGCCGGCACCACTACTTCGTCTAACTATGGGTTCGAGGAAACCCCCACGACAGGGAAGATATGACCTGAGACGCGGGTGGGAGAAATTCAAATCGGAAGTCAGAAGACATTTATATTGGAAGATGAAAGTGTATTTCTTTCCGCAACGGCGGAATACCAAACCATAGATCCATCCGCAACGGTGGGGATAACTGGGTGATAAATAACCGTGCGTCTAACATCGGAACAAAAGCAGAACCGTAGCCGCAATGGCAGAAGAACAAAGAATAAACCGCTCCGCAAAATGAGTTCAAAATCGGAAGGAGACATTAGAGGATCGAAAAATCTAACGCTTTCGGCAGCCGCAACGGAGGAAGCACAAAGGGCGTGACCTTCCTCCATAGTGAGTTTTAAACGACTTAGACGGCCGGAAGGAAAAGGCTTCCCGCAGCCACAAGGGAGGAAGCCCATGACTTACGGAATCGATGGAAATAACAAACAGGTCCAAAACGTTAAAGCAATGATCGAAAGAGGAAGCAGTCTTCCTTCCGCAACGGCGGATAAAAAGTTCCAATGTAAACTCAAAATCAGTCGAGGTAAAACAAACAAATCGGAAAGGAAGTCGAAGTCAATACTGATTATCCATCCGCAACGGCGGGAGGAAAACCAAATACCTTCTGATTCAGCCATGATGAAAACGCAATCAAAAGGAAAATGATGAAGTTTGATCAATCATTGAATTCTTTAAGCGTTAGAAAAAATTGGAAACTAGCGGTAGATCAATCCAAGCGTAAGAGAAGTCCTTTTGAAAAGTTCTTAGACCAAATCAAATAAGAAAACCAAACTAATCCAAGCAAAAGGAGGGTCCTAATTTTTTTTGGAATTTTGGGAAATTGTCGCAGCTGCAACAAGGGGATGAAGGCACCAATGCGACGATGAGAGTTAGTGTATGGGAGCGCCGATGCAGAGGAAATAATCGGAAGGAAGCCGAAATGGAGAAGGATGTTAGTTGATCAAGGAGCCGATGCGACAACGGATAAGGAAGGAATTTTTCTAAATTTTTTTCTAAGTATGGAAATCATCGGAGAAAAATAGAGGATCAAATCGCTGATGAACGTTGAAAAAATTTAGTTGATTATGAGTCCGCCGTTGCGGCTACCTAAAGAATTGTCCAACCGATGCAAGTGTTAGGTCATGATTTTGTCTTCCTTAGTTTTATGCTTTTGTTTATGTTTTTGAAATTTGCTAATATTTTTGCTTCTAGGAAATTTTGGTGTAAAGGTTAATTTTGAGTTTAAGCCTTTTAGTTTTCATCATTTTTATTTTTCCTATTTCTAAGCTTGCTTTTATAATTTTTCTTAGAGTTTATTCTTGAAGGGTTCTACAAGGTGTATATTGATTAATGGTTTCATTAATGACACTAAGATCAATATTAATCATATAAAACAAGTCTTAAAACTGGATTAGTGATTAAATGAGATGAAATTATGTGTTTGGACTTTCTTGTAGTGCAAGAGAGAAATTAATACACTAGCGCGCCACAAGAAAGTCGCAAGTGCCAAAATAATCATTTTTCAGTCCGATTTTTTTAGGGATTTCATTCTTGAGGTGTTAACCACACCAATTATAACATTTGATATGTATCTTGCTAGGCTTATCATTGAAACAGGTGTATGGTCATCGTGTGAGGGAGATCGTGGCAATTGTATGCAAGTTCATGGCGAATGATGACAGTGAGTGGAACGAGGCAGAATTTTTGGGAATATGTTCTTAAGCTGAAGAATACGAAGGCATTGAAAGTCGTGGTGGAGACATATTGTTGAAAAATCTGAGTTTTGACAGTTGAAGGAAGAATTAGGGCTTCCCAACGGTGATAGTTCGAAGTGATCTAGATAGTTGAAGACAACTAGAACGTGCAATTTGACACCTAAACTTTGAAGGAATCGACTTCCGGTGCTTGTATTAAGCTTTTGAGCAGGTTACCCATGTGGCATTTGATAGGGTTTGTTAAATTTGGGGGTTTTTCTGATAAATCCTATAATGTCAAAATTCTAAGGAAGGATATGAATTTTCTCACTCAATAGATTATGAATGATGAAATATTAATCAATATATGTAAGTATTCATCATTTAAGCTAGTAAAGTTTAGAGAAGAACTATTGGAGGTCCATGAATTGGTGATTAAGTCAAATTGTTGAAATTTGGTACAAAACATTTCCTAAGCTGCTGATAGGGCAGATTGTGAGAGTTTGAAGATAAACAGACTCCCAAAACTATGCAAATTTGAATATAAATATACTGTGAGATTATTGATAGGTGCTGCAAACCATAGTGAAAATGAAAAAGAGTGGAAAAACTAATAGGGTTGAGCCCACTGATCTTAGTTGGGTAGATAAATTCCCAGAATGTGCTGAGCTATTTGAAAATGAAGGATGGTTGATATTTTTCAAGAAAATTGATGGATACAATGCTGAGGTCTCCCATAAGTTTGCTCAGTGTTATGACAAAGACACTGCATATTTTGATACTTTGAAATTCAAATTGACCAAAGAGTTGGTAGCTGAGGCAACATGAGTTAAGAATGAGGGAGAACTATGATTTAATAAAGTGCCATTCACCTTTAATGCACAAAGGTACCTACTACCTGGTATAATTCTAGATTGGGGTATGGGTGTTCCCATTCATAACTTCAGGCCTGAATGGGTAGAACCTATTAAGGTTTTACAAAGTTATATTACATGTGAAGGAAGGTAAGCCTTCGTTTTTAAATACCATTTTAGGTTTCTTCAACACCTCAGTAATGAGTCAAATATCGAACTTGCCCTTTTTCTTGCTAAAGAGCCTGTAGAAGATGTCTTGCAGAATCAAAGAACACCAAAATTATACTAGTCAGTCCATTTTTCACCATGGACTTATCAAACTCATTATAAACAGTGTTTTGCAGAGTAAAGGAAAAACTTGGGAATATTTTCTTTTTTGGTCAGGGTTTCAGAATAGTCAAGAAGGACAGTTACATAGAAAACCAGCCGATAAAGGACAGACCTTGATTAAAAAACTAAGACAAAAGATAAAGGTTAAAGATGAAGACAGTATTAAATTGGAGGAAGTTGTAGAGCCTACAAAATAAGTTTGTGAGTCTAAATAACATCTAAAGGACATTGAGAGCAAATATTTGCAGTTTGATAATAAGAGACCAAGCCTGTTCAGGATGATACACTAGCAGAGACATTTGTTGCTGAAAATATTGTACTTGCAGAGAAAGTTTCAGGTGATGAAGAGGATACTAAAGTTCAAAAACAAAGTCCAATCACAATCCTGTCAGAGGATGAGACATGCCTGTTTGAGGAGGATAAACTTCCTGTTATTGATGAAACTAAGGTTGGCATTAAAAAGGAATTTCATAGCCAAGAAGATGAGGTAGCAGTACCTAAGAGAAAGAAGCTAAAAGTCATTGAATTTTCCTCAGTAACCCATTAGGGAAAAACTTTCAAAATGTTAGGGGAACTTGCTCCTGGGTGGAGACCAAAGACTAGACCCAGAAACAAGCTCAGGATGAATATGAAGAAATTGCTAAATCCTAAATTGAATAAAGAAGGAGTAACTGTGACTGATGACTCCTCCTCTGATGAAAAATTGGATGTTGATAAGGGTGACAGTAAAGGAAAAGGGACAATGAAATCAGAAAGAGAATCTTCCCTTACTGAGACTAAACTGTCTGATATATTTTTAGAGATACGAAGTCAAAAGTTGCAGGAACAACAAGAAGGTAAGATAGAGGTTTCTCACTCAGAAAAGAAGCTGATGGTTGATGAAAATTTTCCTTGTGAAGCTGAGACTGAAGAAAACCTAAGTTTTCCTGAAACTCCTATAGAATTGCTGCCAGAAGATGAAGAAATCTATAGGATACTAAACATTCCATGGCTTCCCAATGAGATGCAAAGTACAACAAGAAATAAAGCATTTGATTCAGAGAAAGAGAATTTACAAAGAACTATAAAACAACATAAACACCAGGTGGAATATATGCAGGAGACAAATTATGTCTTGGTTATGGCCAATAGAAGACTCAGAGAGGATCTGGATGAGGTGAATAGCCACTATCAGGAGCTGATTGCAATCTCAAAAGAGGCATTGAAAATAAAAAGAAATACAGAGTCTCAATTTACAATGTTAAAAAAAACCATCAAAGATCTATAGCAGAAAAATGAAGAACTCACTAGAAAGATGGCAGAGATGGAAGCAGAGCAACTAAAGGCTAGAAGAAAGGCCCAAGCCCTAGAAGGGATAGCCTTGTTAGCAGAGGCAGCTAAATATCTATGAAGCTTGTTAACACAATTAGTTATTAGTTATGTTTTGAAGGATATTTCATTTTTGTAATTATTATTTTGATAGAACTATTTCGATGAGTAGGATGAAAAACAGTTAGGGTTTAGTCTTTAACCGAATTTTGAAGGATATTATTAATGGATGCCACAAAGAGGACTAAGGGTTCGATTTTTTGGCTGGCTAGAGGAGGTCTTCAGACTTATTCATAAAGCTAACTAAATGACTCTTATGTGTATTTGAATGACTGATTATGAAATATATGCTCCATTTACCCTTCAGTTTGTTCTGTGGCTTCATTTATAGTTTGTTTTAGCTACTCAATTAGTAATTTCATTGTTGGTTTAAAGTTTTTATTCTTGTAGTGCTTACCATTTGTGGATGAACCTCAGTGATATTTTCTGTAGGATACATGGTTATTATGTTATGCATCTTAGTTTTTCTATGCTTATGATTTAGTTTTTATTTGGATTTATGAATGCATTCCCTCTTGTCATCAAACTTCACAACCAAAAAACCTTTAAAAAACCCTAAAAAACATGTTTTGTTTTATTGAGATATTTGAGATTATGCTGGCTTGTTTTCTTGTAGTCTGGAAACAATTTCTGGCATAAACATATTTGGTGTCGTTGCCGAGGAACGAAGTTGAAAACATATTTTACCCTGGGATACTTATCATTTCACTGGTTTTAAGAGGTGAACTTCAACCAGCAAATCTTAAATACTACTTTTCACCAAATTGTCACAGTGGCTACTAGGGGAATTGAAACTACAAATAGACCTATTTCACCTTTGCAATCGGGTGTTTCAGACTCAGAACAGATACTGAAAATAGCTATAAGAATTAGAAGGCTTTAGTCATCCCCAGCTTTATGCAGCCTTCATTAATTAGAACTATTGTCACCCCTTTCTCTTTTTGAGGAGAAAAAACAAAATCTATCTTGACAAATTGATTGGCGACTCCACTATTTCAAGATGCAGAGACCGAAGTCCATGGAAGCCATTCTGGCTCAAAGGTTTGCACCTTTCAATTTTTCCAATGTTTCAGGTTTTCCAAATCCAGTACCTACTATGGACGTTTGGGGAGATTGTCTTCCACGGTTTAGAGAAAGAAAAGAGGATAATCCTTCATATCACCTCATCAGATTTCATCAATATATGGTTCAGTTAAATATACAGCATGAAGATGTTCATGTATTCACTTGAGCAAGATGCATGAGAATGGTATTTTTCTCTTCCCGTTGCTATCATTTCCTCACTGAAAGAATTCCACACATGTTTTCGAAAACATTATAAGTATGTGTTCTCAGCTGAATTATTTTTAAAGATTGTTGTGAGCAGGCTGATTTTTAAAATACAATTTCTGATTCAAAAAATCATGATGATAAGTATAGTCAAGGATTAAAAACATATCATGAAGAAGTTGTAGTTTCAGAATTCGTTGAAGATGAAGAGGTAACATTTTCAGATACTGCTGTCAAGGAAGAATTCCATGATCATTACGATAATCAAGTTGTTGTTTTAGGTCAGGTTGAAGATTATTCAAGTGATGAGATCAGTAGATATAGTTTGGAATATTCTCATAATGATTTCAACAGTCTTAATAATCATTTGAATGCTAATCCTATTAAAGATCAATCTCTTGTTCAACAAACTGTTGGAAATCATTGTTGTGTTAAAGATCGGCTTTGTATTGAAGAAAAATACGAACCTTTAGCATCATCATTCGAAATTTCTCAGAATGCTCCTTGTTATGATGAAGAGATCAGGGTTCCAAGACAAGAATTCCGTGATGAACTATATTCTATTCCTTTTTGTTTTTGATACTAAAATCGATGAAATCCAGGCTGTTCACATTTTTAACGTTATATCGGAAGTTTCTCATATTCATGGTTATGACAAATCTGCTATTTAAAACCATTATGAAGATGTTCTAATTTTTAATAAATATGATGATGAAAATGAAAAGAAAGACCTAGAAATGTGTGAGGTGTGTGATATGTCACAATATAATCAGCATATTTTGGATGCATTTAGTCTATTATCGTTGAACAACCAAAGCCAATGCATGATAGTTATCCATTTGAAGACAGTGTGGAAAAGGAGGTTCAGATTGTTGACATTATTGATGATACTATCCAAAAAAATCCGGAGCAAATTCAGGCTGATCCTGATGTCTTTTATCGCCAATGCCTACTTGATATTCATGGAACAAAATATTCTTATGGACAGCCTGTCTTTTTCATAGAGCAGGAAGAGGTAACTTTTGGCAATTTTTATGATCCAGTGGTAGATTATTTAGAGTCAATATTAATTTATAAATTTGTTATTTTAGAGACACCATTTGATGAAAGTGAGTATAAGTTGTTAGATCTTTGCTCTTCATCTTTTCCAATATTTATGATTATATATATATTCGGAATTGGAAACAAGTTCTAGTGGGTTGATGAAATTTTTTCCTGGTTACATTGGAAATTGGATTACAATTTGATTCAGTAAATGGAAGGTTCCTCAAAGAAAGATATTTTATTTTCATTGTATATACCAGTGTGAGTGAAACACAATAAGGAATCCATAACCAAATGGAAATTTTGCATATTAGCAGGTAGCAGGAAAGAAGGCACTGGTCTACAGATTCTTGAAGCCTCACAAGGAGGACTTCATCCCGCAGCAGGAGCCAGATGTTAGGTCATGATTTTGTCTTGCTTAGTTTTATGCTTTTGTTTATGTTTTTGAAATTTGCTAATATTTTTTCTTCTAGGAAATTTTGGTGTAAAGTTTAATTTTGAGTTTAAGCCTTTTAGTTTTCATCTTTTTGATTTTTCCTATTTTTAAGCACGCTTTTATAATTTTGCTTAGAGTTCATTCTTGAAGGGTTCTATAAGGTGTATATTGATTAATGGTTTCATTAATGACACTAAGATCAAGATTAATCATATAAACCAAGTCTTAAAACTGGATTAGTGATTAAATGAGATGAAATTATGTGTTTTGACTTTCTTGTAGCGCTAGAGCGAAATTAATACACTAGCGCACTACAAGAAAGTCGCGAGTGCCAAAATAGTCATTTTTTAGTCCGTTTTTTTCAGGGATTTCATTCTTGAGGTGTTAAACACATCAATTATCACATTTGATACGTGTCTTGCTAGGATTATCATTGAAACAAGTGTATCATCATTGTGTGAGGGAGATCGTGGCAATTGTATGCAAGTTCATGGCGAATGATGACAGTGAGTGGAATGAGGCAGAATTTTCGGGAATATGTTCTTAAGCTGAAGAATATGAAGGCATTGAAAGTCGTGGTGGAGACATATTGCTGAAAAATTAGAGTTTTGACAGTTGAAGGAAGAATTAGGGCTTCCCAGCAGTATCTTGACAGTTGAAGACAGCTAGAACGTGCAATTTGACACCTAACCTTTGAAGGAATCGACTTCCAGTGCTTGTATTAAGCTTTTGAGTAGGTACCCGTGTGGCATTTGATAGGGTTTGTTAAATTTGGGGGTTTTTCTGATAAAGCCTATAATGTCAAAATTCTAAGGAAGGATATGAATTTGCTCACTCAATAGATTATGAATGATGAAATATTAATCAATATATCTAAGTATTCATCGTTTAAGCTAGTAAAGTTTAGATCAGAACTATTGGAGGTACCTGAATTGGTGATTAGGTCTAATTGTTGAAATTTGGTACAAAACATTTCCTAAGCTCGTGATAGGGTAGATTGTGAGAGTTTGAAGATAAGCAGACTGCCAAAACTATGCGAATTTGAAGATAAATAGACTGTGAGATTATTGACAGGTGCTGCAAACCATAGTGAAAATGAAGAAGAGTGGAAAAACTAATAGGGCTGAGCCCACTGATCTCAGTTGGATAGATAAATTCCCAGAATGTGCTGAGCTATTTGAAAATGTAGGATGGTTGATATTTTTCAAGAAAATTGATGGATACAATGCAGAGGTCTCCCATAAGTTTGCTCAGTGTTATGACAAAGACACTGTATCTTTTGATACTTTGAAATTCAAATTGACCAAAGAGTTGGTAGCTAAGGCAACAAGAGTTAAGAATGAGGGAGAACTATGGTTTAAGAAAGTGCCATTCACCTTTAATGCACAAAGGTACCTACTGCTTGGTATAATTCTAGATTGGGGTAAGGGTGTTCCCATTCATAACCTTCAGGCCTGAATGGGTATAACCTATTAAGGTTTTACAAAGTTATATTACATGTGAAGGAAGGTATGCCTTCATTTTTAGATACCATTTAAGGTTTCTTCAACACCTCAGTAATGAGTCAAAGATTGAACCTACCCTTTTTCTTACTAAAGAGCCTGCAGAAGATGTCTTGCATAATCAAATAACACCAAAATTATACTAGATAGTCCATTTTTCACCATGGACTTATCAAACTCATTATCAACAGTGTTTTACAGAGTAAGGGAAAAACTTGGGAATATTTCCTTTTTTGGTCAGGGTTTCAGAATAGTCAAGAAAGACAGTCACATAGAAAACCAGCTGATAAAGGATAGACCTTGAACAGAAAACTAAGACAAAAGATAAAGGTTAAAGATGAAGACAATATTAAATTGGAGGAAGTTGCAGAGCTTGCAAAAGAAGATTGTGAGTCTAAACAACAGCTAAAGGACATTGAGAGCAAAGATCTGCAGTCTAATAATAAAGAGACCGAGCCTGTTCAGGATGATACACCAGCAGAGACATTTGTTGCTGAAAATATTGTACTTGCAGAGAAAGTTTCAGGTGATAAAGAGGATACTAAAGGTAAAAAACAAAGTCCAATCACAGTCCTGTCAGAGGATGAGACATGCCTATTTGAGGAGGATAAACTTCCTGTTATTGATGAAACTAAGGTTGGCATTAAAAAGGAATTTCACAGCTAGGAAGATGAGGTAGCAGTACCAAAGAGAAATAAGCTAAAAGTCATTGAATTTGCCTCAGTCACTAATCAGGGAAAAACTTTCAAAATTTTAGGGGAACTTGCTCCTGGGTGGAGACCAAAGACTAGACCCAGAAACAAGCTCAGGCTAAATATGAAGAAATTGCTAAACCCTAAATTGAATAAAGAAGGAGAAACTGTGATTGATGACTCCTCCTGTGATGAAAAATTGGATGTTGATAAGGGTGATAGTAAAGGAAAAGGGACAATGAAATCAGAAAGAGAATCTGCCCTTACTGAGACTAAACTGTCTGATATATTTTTAGAGATACGAAGTCATAAGTTGCAGGAACAGCAAGAAGGTAAGATAGAGGTTTCTCACTCAGAAAAGAAGCCGATGGTTGATGAAAATGTTCCTTGTGAAGCTGAGACTGAAGAAAACCTAATTTTTCCCGAAACTCCTATAGAATTGCTGCCAAAAGATGAAGAAATCTATAGGAGACTAAACATTCCATGGCTTCCCAAAGAGATGCAAAGTATAGCAGGAAATAAAGCATTTGATTAAGAGAAAGAGAATTTATAGAGAACTATAAAACAGTATAAACATCAGGTGGAATATATACAGGAGAAAAATGATGGCTTGGTTATGGCCAATAGAAGACTCATAGAGGATCTGGATGAGGTGAATAACCACTATCAGGAGCTCATTGCAGTCTGAAAAGAGGCATTGAAAAGAAAAATAAATACAGAGTCTCAATTTACAATGTTAAAACAAACGATCAAATATCTACAACAGCAAAATGAAGAACTCACTAAAAAGATGACAGAGATGGAAGCATAGTAACTAAAGGCTGGAAGAAAGGCCCAAGCCCTAGAAGGGATAGCCTTGTTAGCAGAGGCAGCTAAAGATCTATGAAGCTTGTTAACACAATCCGTTATTAGTGATGTTTTGAAGGATATTTCATTTTTGTAATTATTATTTTGATAGAACTATTTTGATGAGTAGGCTGAAAAGCAGTTAGGGTTTAGTCTTTAACCGAATTTTGAAGGATAGTATTAATGGATGTCATAAAGAGGACTAAGGGTTTGATTTTTTGGCTGGATAGAGGAGGTCTTCAGACTTATTCATAAAGCTAAGTAAATGACTCTTATGTGTATTTGAATGACTGATTATGAAATATATGCTCCATTTACCCTTCAGTTTGTTCTCTGGCTTCATTTATAGTTTGTTTTAGCTACTCAATTGGTAATTTCCTTACTGGTTTAAAGTTTTTATTCTTGTAGTGCTTGTCATTTGTAGATGAACCTCAGTGATATTTTCTGTTGGATACATGGTTATTATGTTATGCATCTCAGTTTTTCTATGCTTATGATTTAGTTTTTATTTGTATTTATGAATGCATTCCCTCTTGTCATCAAACTTCACAACCATAAAACCTTAAAAAAACCCTAAAAAACTTGTTTTGTTTTATTAAGATATTTGAGATTATGTTGGCTTGCTTTCTCGTAATATGGAAACAATTTCTAGCATAAACACATAGTGCTTCCGATCACCGATGCGTCGGAAGAATTTAGTTGTTCGTGAGTCTACCATTGTGGCTGTCAGTTGAACTATCATTTCGACGACTAGAAGTTTTGATCGCTGATATGGTGGAGAAGATTAAGGGACTAGGTTGCCGATGAAAGACGTTGAAAAAAAAAGGTTAGATGATCTTGTGCCATCGTTGTGGATGGCTAGAAAAATATGCTTCCGACAGGTAGAGCCTCTGGTGTGGCAGAAGGCAAGGCAAGAAGAAAATTCAAAATTTTTCTCTAAGGCACAAGATCATCGGCCATCGGGAAATGTTAGTGGATTGGATCGCCGACTGAAAAAGGTTCAATGAAGGTGAACCATAATTGTGGCTGCCTAGTCAACTATCCATCCAATGTGGCAATGAACAACTGCTCCGACCGTCGATGAGTACCCCGCGGAGACCATAGTGACTCTACTGCCCACCATTGTGGCCACATAAAGAACTAATCACCCGACGAGAAGTGCATATGAGCACCGATGCCACAAGGGATTAGTCACTCCGATCGCCGAAAAAGTTGTGAGCTACGGAAGACATAGAAAGATCGTGGGCCGCCGTTGTGGAAGCCGAAAGGACTAACCATCTGATGCGTAGGGCACCCGATTGCCGATGCAGCAGTTGGTCTATGTTATCATCGATGAAGTTCATAGTGATAGATGGTCATGGAACCAATATGGAGGACGAAATTAGACCAACGGATCACCGATAAAACTAGGAATAGCAGACCACTACTGACTGATATGGTGGAAGAAAATAGACAAGCAACCCATTGATACAGCGTAGAAAATCAGATGTTATAGCTGCCAAAAAACCGAAAGGTTAGTGGGAAAAGGACCCGATGAACAGTCCTTGGCATCATCGATGCAGATCAGAATACTAGCCCAGTAAGGATCCGAAATTTCAGAAAATTAGTTGGGATGAGACCTGATTTTGACAAAGGAGAATTTTGGGTTTTTCCAGTGAATCTCAGCTAGTGTTCAGTGAAGAATTTCTCATTGGTTTTTCAGCAGTTTCAAGGCTGAAAAGGAAGAGAATTCCAGGTGGCTAAGGTTGACATTTCAGAACAGAATACATTTGGTAAAAAGCATAATTTTGAAGTGGTGTGTTTCTCACACCCGAGGTTAGAATGAGGCATGTGGATAGGCATTGGAAAGCTTATCTAGCAGGGAACAAGGGAGAGTCCCCAGAATTTGAATGCATAACAACAAAGTACTAGTGATTGCTTGAAAAATAAATGTACTGCTATCAATATGGACAATCTAGAAATTGCATGCCTAGAGGTAGCAAGACCATGAAGTCAAACTAGATGTTGTGTGGAGGAGGAGTTCCATGCAAAGATGAGGGACTTAAAAAGGGAAATATCCTTAAACCTTGTCTTGCTAATTATAATTACATTTTATAAGTTCTGTACATAAAATGTATAACGATATGCCTTTAATGCATATGATATTACATGATTGGTAAGAGTAGTGAGAACTATACATTTATAAGTACCACTAATGGTAAATATTGCATTGGTGTTGGCATTAGTTGAAAAAAAAACCCGACAACCTGGACCTGATTGAGTATGTTGCTGATGCTGATCAATGTGACCAGCAACTCTATGAAGAAAGGGATAAGGCAACAAGTCCAGAATCAAAAGTTGGTGAGCAAATTCTGCAATCTCCTGCGATGGACCAACCAAACTGGTAATATCAAGGGTGTAAGTAGGACCCATGAAGGTAATAGTTTGATTATGACAGATTGCATGGAGTGGTAAAGGTAAGAGCTCTCATATCTTGTGGGTATTTGAATTTTATACTACATTCATATAGAATTGTGTCATGCCTGTATTATGTTGTGATGAGCTTAGTATCCCAAGGAAGGTAAGCACTGATGATCTTGATTGAAGTAGTCATGTTTAGGCCATGCATGGTATGATTGAATGCATAATATTCTTGAATCAATGCAAGGTAGCATCGAGTGGATATGCATTAAAGTATTTTATAAATCTTGTGGTTATGCGTTGAATGGATGCATATGAAGGGTGTGAGTAACTGATTACATAAGTATGGGTGCAGATGTTGTGATGCATTGCATGAATGCATAGAGATAGTGTATGTGTTATTATAAATAACTAATGGCTGAAATGACGAATTGATGACAATTACGGAACCATTTCAAGAGCTGTTATGAATGCAGGATAGTAAGTGCATGAAGAGGGTAGTCATGATAGATTAACTGCTGGAAATGCTCTATGGAAGGGCAAGGTGGTATAATGATATGCTTGTGAAGTAAGAAGTATCTAAACCATTCATTTAAATTGCATAATTGATGTGACTATACATTGCAATTTCAGTATGATAATGATTGCATGAAGTAAATGAGTTTGGTAATATTGATGTGCTAACAGCTGGAAGTATTCAAATTCTATAATTCTAAAAATGCTTTAGTGATTGTTGCAGCAATGGAAAAGGTTATATGCATCAAGACTTACCAAGTGTTTGGCTAATTGAAGTTTAGGTTTCAGGTAGATTGTTTAGAGCATGGAAATGAGAGTAAGACCATGACAAATGCTGGAATCTACCATGTGAAAGAGCCAAACCTTATGAGAAGAGTCTCATGGCTGTGAAAATAGTTTGTATGCATAATGGGTTGTTAAATTTGAATTTGTGAATTCCGGTTCTAAGAAATTGTTGACAACTACTAATCACTATTGTCTTGCATAAGATTGTGTCAGGAGGATGCATTGTAAGTGGGTGTTCATGTTATGCCAGTAAGCATAAACTTATAATGGGCATAGTAGTGCTGCTTACAAGAGACCCACAAATGAGGATCACCTCATTGCCAAGCAAATCAATTTTTGTAGTAGACAGAGTTGCAAATTCTCATTGAATTTAACTAATAATGTCATTGCTTGGTTATGGAACAATCAAATTTGAATTGTATTATCAGATAATGATTGATTGTTTGGTTACTTGATGAATGTGCCAGGGGTACACACTGCAAAAAGATCATGTGTGATGGCCCACAGGAGCCAAACTCCATGGGAAGGTTTTCCCTTATCTAGGAAATGGGTTTTGGGTCAAACTCCATTGGACATTTTGGAAATGTCTCATCTGCACTACATGTTTGGTAAGAAACATGAGTGAGATGGCATGGATTATGTCGGTAAGACATGTGTGAATGTGAAATGTAAAAAGGAGTTGGGATGGAAAACCAAGGGACTGCCAACTCAGAGAAGGGAGCCCCCATTCCTCCTTAACAAAGGAATATTGCATCGGCAAATGGATAAGTGTCCTATAACCCTAGCTAAGAATATGCATGTCAAATTGTTGAATTCAATATGCAGAACATGTTTTGATTTTATTTCCATTATGACTGATTGCTTGAGTATGAATAGGGCCTACATGGCACACACCGGAAAAGGGTGCACTCTTTCCCGATGTCGGATCATGGAATGGTTTTTCAATATTGATTACACCCTAGGGAGTGGACACACTCCTGGTGTCTCAATACTTGATAGTGAATGATGTGAAATGTGGTTACAGTTTTAGAGCAATAATGCTAATGAATATGCTTATATTGCTTGTGTTGTCAGGCTAAACAGATGTAGTCTTGTGTTGTACACTAAATGGACAGTGGCTTGAGCTCATCCTACCTTCTACTAAAAAGAACAGAGAAGGAGAAATTCTTGAGGGACTGTCAACTCTGAGAAGGGAGTGGTCTCTTGTGTGATATGGGGTGGTGGAGTTAGAACTCACTACTGGAAATGAAACCTGGAAATGGTCATTTATTGTTGATATAAGTGCATGTGTTATTGTAGATGGCCTGATAAACCCAACTGTGTTGGCTTGGATGATGACTAG
>LPNX010523266.1:1064366-1076842 GCA_001517045.1 Pseudotsuga menziesii | reverse complement strand
TATATATATATATATATATATATATATATATATATATATATATATACTTATGCATTGTGAAAACAAAGGATTGATTGAATGCATGTGCGACTGAAAATAGAATGTGTTTATTCGCTTAAAGTAAATTATGAATGTTGGAATGGTTGATTCCCTGCCCAAGAATGGACATGAATGAGCTCATGTGCCTGTTGGGAAGGAATGAAAAATATGAAAGTCTCCTTGATGAGACTTGGACTGTCATGCCGATTGGGTAATTAGTTGATTGATATTAATGCCTATATTATGCTTGGTCTAACAAAATTTCAATGATGCATTTCACAGGTGAGAAAGGTGAAATCCAGTGGTGCACATTGATCATGGAACCAGACCAAAAGTTGTTGGACTTGGTTGGAAGTCTCCTTCAAATGATTTCCAGGAACCAAGAGAATCTTGGAGAGATGCTCAAAATACAGAAAAGGTAGAATGAGATGAACCACCAGATTTTGCAAGACTCTATTTGTTTGCAAAAGGAGGTAAAAATCCTTCTGGGGGCAATCCGTAAAGGAAAGGAAAGTGGATCAATGATGGGACATTCGTCCAAGCAATCTATTAAGAAATGGTCCAGGCATGAAGACTCAAAGGAAATTAAGTGGGTAAATATGAAGTAGCCAGCGAAATGTTGGAAATGCGGAGGACATCATTTACGCTGGGACTGCCCAACGAGGGAACATAAAGAGGGCAGCAGCCACAAAGTTCCTCAACTTGAGGATGACCGAAAGCTGAGAACCAGCAGGAGAACCTTGTGGAAGCCGAGGGGCTTGGTCTTGAAAGTTCAAGTAAATAATTGAATGCGGGACAGATCTGCAAACTTTTGAAATTTTGATGTGCAAATTGTATATGTATTCCTATGTATTGGAACACCGAGGATGGTGTTATTCCAAGGGGGAGGGGATTGTAACACCCCAGTTTGAACCCCATTTTCATTAAAGGTACATGATGTATATATTGTAATTAATCATGGTGATGAGCTAAAGGCAAAATCCCCACCATCGATTTGGTTGTGTTAGTTTTTGGAAATTGGGATCGTTGCTGATGGTATATTGTGCCATCCGGCACATTATAGTTCTAGTATCATGTAAACATGCAAAATTAATCAAAAACCTACAACCATCTAGGACGGTGCAACGTTAAATGGAAAGGGCATTATTCCTAGGGTTAAAAGGGGGTTGTCTAGCATGTGGCAGCCATTGGGAGTTTGCCATGTGTCAACCACCCATTAAACTTCTGCTGTTCGATTAGTTGGGAGAAATTATGGCTGGGAAGTGGTGGATGGTAGGAATTCCAGTCTTTGTCCCATGTACACTCCACCAGCGGGCTTGCTCTTCTCACACGGAGGGCAGGGGGATGGTCACCATGCACTCCACTCTTCCATGATCACACTTCCTGAGAGGTTTTGGGTATTGCTCACTCTCACGTAGGGTAGTTCTTATTCTTCCTCCCACAGTGAGTCATTTTTTTCACTCTCCTTATGCACCAGTGGGAAAATGGGTGTGGTCCTCCTCACGCAGAATGCTCTCCTTTGTTTTGGGACTCACGCAACGAGTTGGGAAGCATGTTCTGTCATCCATGATTTCCCGTGAAGGAGCCTTCATGTTATGTATGTGTGTATGTGTGTCTCCATACCGATTTGGGGTTTTGCATATTTTTTTCCCCTATCCAGAATGAGAATCAAACCTTCACCTCCATTTGGGGTTTGCTGTGAGTTTGTGTGTTTCTCCCGTTGCTGCAGTGGTAAAAGCGTGGCAGTTGTTCTTCCCCTGGTTTTGGGTTGCTGCATGTGCAAACATATTTTGGGATTGTTGCTGAGTGTTTTGGCCATGCTAGGGCTAAGAAAAACTATGAATCATCTTGTTTGACTTGAGCTGAGTTCACCTTCTCATTTGGGGTTGTCACCCTGTTGTCTTCACCTTGTTCACAAAGCTGTGAACTATTTGTTTTACTACGGTATGTAGTGGTTGGTCTTCAGACTGTTGAGAGTGGGATTAGAGGCTGGGTATGCTTGAGAAACTGGTGTTTGGAGCCACTCAGACAGAGTGAGACTACTGGCTTTCTTCTCCACAACCCTTGAAGAGTATTAGAAAGGGAAGTTAGGGCTTGAGGGACTGTGAAGTAGAGAAAGGACCGATTCCTAGTGTTGGGTGTGTGGAGGTCATAGAGGTCAGGGTTAAATCTGGTGTAGGCATCCTTAGCTCTCCATTAAGGCCACTAGCTTAGCATTTATCCTTTCCTAGCTCCTTGACGGCCTGATAAACCCTACTATGGAGGGGCTTGGCTAATTTGTATACCTTGGCTATGTGTAAGCCTTCTTTGAACCTTATTCATTGAGGAATCATGCCCAGCTTGGGGGTGGCAGTGTTGCTGAGAGATTGATGAGCACGCTGTCCTATGGTTGGGTGGAACGTTGCAGCGACGTAGCTGGTTGCGAGATGAATTCTGTTTAAGATAAGTATTCTTGACTATTTCATCTCTGCATTTATATTTATTGATTAATGGATATAATGAACATGTGGCATGCTTGAATGAATGTATGTTTTCTTCTGCTATGTATATGAAGGATTATGCATCATAGTATGTTTTATGTTTAAAGATTTTTATTTCAGCATTATATGCCTGTTCATTTTCATGGGGCTATTGCCCGGAGGTTTTTGATGGTTTGGTAGCATCCTCTTTGCCGGTTAGAGGGCCGAGGACATTATAGTAAGTAGTCTTCCCACTTGGTTGGTTTTTCCATCACATACATGCGAAGCATATCTTCAAGCACCTGGTTGACTCTCTTTGTCTGCCCATCTGTCTGAGGATGGTATGTAGTGCTGAAGTTTATATTTGTACCCAAATCTACAAACAACCCCTTCCAAAAATTGGAAGTGAACTTGAAAGATCTGTTAGAGACTATTTCCTTCAGTAATCCATGCAATTTGAAAATCTCCTTCATGAATATCTTTGCAATATCATCAGTCTTATGCATATACTTTACCGGTATAAAATGTGCTGCCCTTGTCAACTTGTCTACCACAACCATGATGGAATCATGTTGTCTCCAAGTCATCGGAAATCCTGTAATAAAATCCATGGAAATAACTTCCCATTTCCATTCCTGAACTAGAAAAGGATGCAACAAAACTGCTGGATGTTGATGCTCAACCTTTACCTATTGACATTTCATGCACCTTGAAATGTATTTAGCCATATCCTTTTTCATTCCTGGCCAAAAGTATTTCTTTCTAGCTGTAGCAATTGTCTTCTGATATCCTGGGTGACCAGAATACGGGGCTTAATGGATTTCATCCATAACAACTCTCCTTAAATTTTCTACATTCGGAATATAAAATTTACCTTTATAAGTAAGAAGTCCATATTATTCCAATTTATATCCCTCATACCTCTTCTCAAGACTTTGCTATTGCAATTTGTCTTTTACTTGCTCATGCAATTCATCTCCAGCAACATGATTAACAACCTGCTGCCTCAAATCTGATTGGAAAATACTAAGAGGTTCCACCTACATTTCTTGCATCTTCCTGCTGAGAGCATTAGCTAACTTGTTTTCTTTCCCCTTTATGTGCTTGATTTCAAAATCAAAATCACATAAAAATTCCAACCATCTTGCTTTCCTAGCATTCAAAGTAGGCTGATCAAATAGATACTTCAGACCACAATGGTCTGTCTTGAGATCAAATATTCTACCCATCAAGTAATGCCTCCACATCTTGAGAGCATGTATTATGGTTACAAGCTCTAGATCATGAGCGGAATAGTTCTTCTCATGCCCCTTCAGCTTTCTTGACTCATAACATATCACGTGGTTGTCTTGCATAGGGAATCCTCTAAGCCCTTATCTGCATGCATTGGTACATACCACAAAATATTTCTCTGGATCTACAAATTTTAATATTGGTGCACTGGTGAGAAGATTCTTCAACTTCTAGAAGCTTTTTTCACACCTCGATGTCCATTCGAACTTTATCCCCTTCTTTTGCAAAGAAGTGATGGCATGTGCATTTTTGGAGAATCCTTCAATGAATCTCCTGTAGTATCTTGCAAGTCCCATAAAATATATTACATCTGCCACATTTCTTAGAGTAGGCCAGTTCATAATGGCTTCAATATTCTTAGGGTCCATAGATATACCCTCTTCTGAGATAATGTGACCCAAATACTGTATTCTATCTCTATAGAAGTCACACTTGCTCAGTTTTGCATACAGCTGATGTTCTCTAAGCGATTGCAATGTCAACCTCAAATGCTCTTCGCATTTTCCCTCATTCTTAGAGTAAACAAGAATGTCATCAAGGAATACAAGAACAAACTTGTCCAAATGCTTGCTCAAGACACTATTCATAAGGGACATAAATGTAGTTGGTGCATTGGTGAGACCAAATGGTACCACTACAAACTCATAATGCCCATACCTTGTTCTAAAGGCTATCTTATGGATGTCTTTGTCCTTGATTCTCACCTGATGGTAACTAGACCTCAATTCAATCTTGGAAAACACCTTTTCTCCCCTCATTTGATCAAAGAGGTCATCAATCCTAGGCAAAGGATATTTATTCTTCATAGTAACCTTGTTCAATTTCCTATAATCAATACATAACCTGAGTGTAACATATTTCTTCTTCACAAACAGAACCGGTGCTACCTAAGGAGACACACTCGGTTGGATATACTTATTTTCCAACAACTCTTGCAGTTGCATCTTCAACTCTAGCATCTCTGGTGTACTCATCTTGTAGGGTGTCTTGGACACTGGTGCCACTTCGCGCACAAGTTCAATTGTGAAATCAATGTCCCTTTTTGGAGGAAGCCCTGGAATCTCATCAGGAAACACATCCTTGAATTCTTATAGCACCTGATAGTCCTCCAACCTAGGAGTTTCATCTCCTATTGGTTCCAGAATATGAGCTGCATACAACTGGAAACCTTTCCTATAGAACTTCTTCAACTGGATTGATGAAACCTGACTTACTGAAATTACCTTCAGAATACCTTTCACCACTACTAGGTTTCCTTCTTCATCCATGCATTCAAAAGTCTTATTGTAACAGTCAAGCTTCACTTGGTGAGATTCTAACCAATCCATTCCAATGAGAACATCATAGAATCCAAGCGGTAGAACATTTAGATCCACACAAGTGATCAATCCATTCATAACCAATGGACATTTCTCTACCACTTCACTGACCTTTCTCTTAGTCCAAGTGGCTAGCTGAACTAACCAAGATTTTCTATGCCTTACCTTCTTAAAAGCACAAATATCCACTACTCTAGGAGTAATGTAACTGTGAGTAGAACCAGGGTCAATCAAAATAGAAACAGATTGTTCAACAATCTTACCTGCAACTTCAACCACAGTTTATTGGTAATCTGCCTGGCGGTCCTCCAGTGCTACATAAATTCTAGGGACTGCCCTTGCTACTTGTCTCACTGTTTCTGCTTCCTGAATGTTATAAGTTGGCGTTGTGCTTTCATTCTCAAATGGACAATATCTATGCAAGTGGGGTCCTTCACATTTCCAACATTTTAGTGGCCCTTTGTTCTGTCGTGGTTCTTTAGGCCTTCCACCTATCATTCCCATTGGATTACTCACAGCTTGGGATGGATCAGTCATTGCATCTTCATGGCTCATTCAGGACCATGCTGCAACCAGAGCTCTGATACCATTTTGTAATGTCCCCAACCCTCAGATTGGGCAAGAGGATGATACTCTGCACCAACATACAGGAAACTAGCACCATGAACATGATCATACATAAAAATACTGAAATATAAAAATTAAAACATAAAACATACTAAGATGCATAATTGTTCATATACATAGTAGAAGCAAACCAACATCCATTCGTATATAACTCAGCATTTAACATGTCCAACACCATAATTTATTAACATTAAATATGATTGCAAAATAGATTAGTTAAGAATACTTATCTTATGTGAACTGTCCCACAACCAGCTACGTTGCTGCAACATTCCACCCAACCATAGGCCCGCTTGCTCTTTAATCTCTCAGTAATGCTGCCACCCCCGAGACGGGCATGATTTCCCCAAGGAATGTGGAACTAGCAGGCTTACACATTTCCAAGGATAACAACACCACAAGGATACATAGTTCAGCCAAGCAAACATAGTTGGGTTTATCAGGCGAACAACGGATCAGCCTAGCTAACAAAGTTGGGTTTATCAGGCCATCTAGGAGCTGGGAAAGGCTAAATGCTAAGCTGGTGAGCTGCTTGAAGAGATAAGGACAACTAAAAACCAGCTTTATTTCTAGGACACCCACACACACCCAACACAAGGAAATCAGTCCTTTCTCTTCTATGCAGTCCCTCAGGCCCTGACCTCCCTTCCAATGCTATTCAGGGGTTGTGGAGAAGAAATTAAGCCCTCTAGCTCTATCTGTGTGCTTCCCAAATGCACCAGGTTTATCAAGCACATCAAGCCCTCATTCACCACTCTAATGTAGTTTGAGGACAAAACCAATGCGTGTATGCAGCAAACCAACTATTAAAGCTTTAATAGGGGAAAAGCAACTCCCTGGATCGTTCTTGGCCCTATCATGGCCAAAACGATCCCATAGCATCCTATAGCAACCAAAACACAAGGGGACCCAACCAACGATTGTGAGAAACAACAACCAATGAACAACAGGAGAAAACCACAGAAACGGCTCATGATGAAGCAATAGAACATCGCACAGTCCAGACACAGCAGCAATGTTGGAAAAATATGGTGGAGTAAAAGCATAGGCTCTATGCATGAGCAGGAGGATGAACAGATCCGCAGACTAACAACTCCGTGAGAAAAGGAAGAACCAACCCCCAATTAATGAATCGCGGCTCCTTTTATCTCAGCCCTCATGAGGGAAAATGAACAGCCCAACTTCCTGCGCATGGGAGGGTGAACAGAGCGTCCCCTTCCTCCGGTTGGATGATCGAGAAGACCAACAATCCACAAAAAATAGAATGGTTGCGATGGAGAGAGTGCAGTCATGGAGAGAATGGGATCATGGGTGTAGTGGTTTTATTACTAGCGTGAGGGTCAACCTAGTGGAGTGTGCGTGTGGGGAAGGAGTGACAGTCCTGCCACACTCCACTGCCAGCAATAACTGCCCCAACTAATCAACAGAACATTTAAGGTGGTGGTTGGATGAGACAAGGGAAGGTGACACATGGTGTTTTCCCCTTGGGCTCAAGGTTTAACATTCCCCTCTCCTTATCCTTAAAAAATCATGCCCTTTTCAATTTGGTTGCAGTGAACATAGCTAGTTGGAGTTATTTAATTAAAATGCATAGTTACATGATGCCATAACTTAATATGTATGCCACATATCTCGATATACCATCGGTAACAGTTCTAATCACCGAAACATAACATAATAGAATCGATGGTGGGGATTTGGCCTTTAGCTCCACACCATGATTATTTACAATATATATATATATCATGTATATTTAATGCATCGGGGTCAAAACTGGGGATGTTACATACAACTATTTGAGGTTTTTAAGTTCAGATAGCCAGTTTAGAACACTACCATCATGTTATCATTTTGTAGGTATCTGCATAGAAAATAAAAGAGCTGATGATTAATGTTTTGTGAAGATGCTAAAAATATAGATAAAATATTTGTCAGCCCGAAATTACAATCTCTCCAATGTCCTTAAAATTTGGCAAAGGTCCAATTAGATGATTATTGTCAATGGACCTGCTAATTTTGTAATAACAAATTAATGACAATGTGTTGGGCTAGGAAAAGAGCACAAGGAAGAACCTAAAGTGCAAGCGCAAGAGGAAAAGCGGGTGTGCAAAGGGATGAAAGAAGGTAAGGACAGAAAGGAAGCTGTGAAGAGGAAAGAGCACCCAGTTTCTGTGGAGGTGTGGTAGGTAAAAGAGTTAAGGCTGAGAAGTGGTAGGGCATAAGATTGCAGTAGTCAAACTCGGTGGAAGACTAAAGGACGAGTTTTTGCGGCTAGTTATGGCCTGTACAAGAAGGCTGAAAGACATTTCCATGGCTAGTAATGGATTTGATTAATGCAATACAAGAATTTTGTGGCCAGTTTGGCCTATCATCAATATATTAGAAGATATTTTTTAGCTACTTCTGAATGTAATAATTGAGCCGTACTCAGTCGACCCTGCATGATATTGTAATTTCTATAAATAGGAGGAACCTGCTCTGTATAAGGGTTAGCTTCATTAAGAGTTAGTAACAGTAGATGTAGTGTAAAATATCAGAGAGGAGTCTGATAGTAGAATGATTTGGAGCCACGTATTTGCAGCTCAGTGTGCATACCGTTTTGTAGAGTCATTTTGTAGTTGAGTGCGCAGATAGTAGAGTAGAAGAGTCGATCTAGGATGTGTGCGGATCAATAGGAGTAGATAGAAGAATAAACCAGATAGCATGAGAGAAAGAAGAGTCTGAGCCAAAAGAAATATCTTAAAATAGTCCGTAAGTCGCATACTGCAAGGTGCTACCTATATTTCTCATGCCAGATCAAGAGCACCTTGGTGGTTTTTCCCAGATGGGTTTCCATGTTATTTCCTGTGCTAATGAATGATTGAATGTCATGTTGAATTTTTAACTGTTAATGTTGAATTTTTGATTAAATCACATTATTTATGGTTATTATTTGGATGAATGTCAAAATACTGATAAGCAGTGAATGAATGGATATCTAAGCACCATCGAAGCATTGTGTATTAGTTCATGTTTAAAAACTATCAAGTCATAATATAAGTCGCATCATAATCATTTACTATTAAGGAATCAACTGCGTCACACTATTGCACCAGTTGTTAATTTGATTAAGGACAAGGTTGTGTCACATGCAGGTTGTGGTGCACTATTGCGCATCTGTCGAGTAGTGAAAGACTCCAACCCTCCATCTCTGTCGAGTGCCTTGGTCACATGCCAAGGGAATATAATCCCTCGCCAACTATGGAAACATGGTTATGGTAGTTACACATTAAGGTATATTGGGTGAGACTGTGCCTGCCTCACAGGTGTTGCTAGCTGGAATTGCTTTGTCGACCGATGTCTTTGGGTGTTTTGTTGGTTTTGTGTTGTTGGTGAACCTAGGTTGCATGAGTGAGGAGAAGTAGCCCAAAAAATTGTTCGTTTACTAGGACATTAATCATTTAAGTCGAGGGAAATGTTGTGGCATCTGAAAAAGGAGGAAATTGAGGATTGGATGGACTCTAAGGCATTGGCATTTGTGCAAGAAGAGAGCGCAAGGCTGTGCTTGAGTGCAAAAAACTGGTTAGAACGATACATATACTCTAATATTCATGAGATCTTCTTTGTAGAGTTTCCTATTGTGCTGCATGAGTGGTTATAAATATTGGAAACTCGGTAGATAAATTTCCAAAGAAGAGAAGTGGTCGTGTGGAGTGCTTAGCTGATTAGCGAGATAACCAGTGTAAGTAACTCCATCTCTAGAGCTGTTGATTTTTGGGTCGACAGTATTTTGAAAGGATATATTATTGATTTTGTAGTAGCGATGATAAACTAGAGGAAAAAGGGTATTTGTTATCTATAAATGCATGGATAAAGATGCTCATCTATGAGAAGGGTATTTTGTAGTTGAGTAGTTGAGTCACATATCTAGAGGAAAGGATATGTCACAGATGACCTATAGAGAAAATGGGAGATGGTGAGTTGAGATGTTCCCAATAAGTACAGAACCTGAACTAGAAGTTGGATTCCTAAGGAGTGGAAGGAGATTCAGGTTAGGGAAAAGAAGAAAGAAAGAAGGAGCAAGATGAACTCCTAGTCTGTTCAAATCAAGTGAGTACGAAGTTGAGTCGCTGCTAGACGAGCGGTCTTGCAACAAGGAGGAAGACTATAGAATGATTTATGAAGGAGTGGAAGAATATGAAGAATCTGCAGAGACAGCAAGATTAGGACGCGACTACATCACACTAGGAGTATCGCCAGAGGTAAGGTCTAGAGCCTCATCTCCTGAAACAGTTGGTAATAGTGATAGTGCTAGTACCATGGCTAGCGGACAAGAGGATACACCTCCATTATATTTTTCATTGAACATCCCCGATGCCAACTCAATGGCTAGGGAAGATATTAGATTACCCAGATTCAATAGGAATGGAGCAGAAGATCCAGAACAACATTGGTTCCTTTATGAAGCTGTTTGGATGGTTCACCAAGTTCACAGTGCAGACCTAAGAAAATCACAAATGATCACGACTCTGCAGGGTCATGTGCTGGACTGGTTTATGAAGTTCTGTGTAGTACCAAAAAGAACCCCATAGAAGACCCTTGATGAGATCTGACTATTAATGATTTGTGAGTTCAAAAAACCCAAATATGAGTCGCAGTGCATCACTGAGATCAAAGAGATAAATTAGTTACCAACGAAATCCATATGGGATTTCGATCAATAGTTTAAAACTTTGATGGCCAAGTTTAGTTTCCAAATGTTAGACGTACAACATAAAGAGTGGTTTATTGATGCACTACTACCACAAATTCGAGCTCCTTTAATGAAATAGAAGATCATGTCGCAGATTGGAAGCACTATAACCAACGATGAAGCTAGAATCCTCTCCAATTGGAGATGATGGCGCTGATATGATGCATATTTAATCATAGTTGGATAATATGATAGTACAACTTCATGACATTAAGAAGGGTAAAGAAGCATGTGAGGACTTATGGTGCACAAGATGTCAAATAGATGGACACACCAAGGATAATTATCCATTGTACATGAACTATATCTCATTGGGAGTGCCTAACCCACTAAGTACTCATGGGCTACCATGGTACTGAATATTCCAGACTAGAGGGCATCATGACGAGGATTGTTTATATTTGCACAAGATTGTAAGTACCCTAGCCAACCTTTTCTGTAAATTTTTCAAATCAGTAGGGAATGATGAGAAGGATTGTAGATCATATCAGCTCCTAAAAGAGAAGATAGTAGACACCTACTTGATGAAGAATGACGGGTAGGTTCATCCTGAGCAGGCACAAGTGCACTACTAACCTATGTCTTTCCCACAAAACTAGTATCAGAATCAATATCATCCTTAGTATGGGCTATAGAACCTGTACGCACTGCAGAATCGATATCCACTGCAGCAGTCACACCCTCAAGGAAGGGGGTGGAAATTTCAGAGGTAGAGGAGGAGGAGGATTTGGAATACAAAGAGGTCAAGTTGTATGCTATAACTGTGGACATCCGAGCCATTATGCTAGAGATTGCCAGGAACCTGTAAATACGTGTTCATATTGCAAAGCGCATGGCCTTGATTTTGAGCAATGTCTCGAGTTGATCACAAAGTGGCAAGATCAGACCGTTGTAGGTCCTAACCCTATGCAGAATCTATACCCAAATCGAAATCCTAATGTAATACCCTAGTTTTAACCCTGCTTACATTAAAAATACATGATACGAATATTGTAAATAATCTTGGTGCAGAGCTAAAGGCCAAGGCCCCACCATTGATTTGCTTATGCTATGTTTTGGATTGAAATGGTCATTGATGGTATATCGGGACATGCGGCATACATATTAAATTGTGGCACTATGTAAATATGCATTTTTAATTCAACAAATCAACCATCTATGTTCGCGGAAACTAAATTGAGAAGGGGCATGATTTCCTAAGGATAAGGAAAGGGGAATGTTGAGCATTGAGTCATGGGGGGGAGAGCCATGTGTCACCTCTCTCTTCACTCACCCTCCCTTGTCTCATCCAACCACCACCCTTCATTGTTCTGTTGTTAGTGGGGCGTCTATTTGCTAACAGCAAGACCACTATGCCAGGATGGCCATTCTCCCCACGCACCTACACTCTCCACAACACATCTTTTGGTCTACCCACTAACCATCTCGGGAGGATGCTCACTCACCTTCACATGAGAGAGATAAAAGAATGGGCGTTCCATTGTTGCGGGGTTCTCCATTCCTCACACATCGCCTTGCTAATTGGAGGATTGCTAGTATGTGAATTGTTTTTCCCTGTTCACGCAGAGTGTTTTTTTCCTTCACGCATTGCCGACTGTGTTTTCCTGTGCAATGTGGGTTTCATTGTAGATTGCCATGGTTTTCCTCTGTGGTTCGTTGTCCTGTTATATCCCATCATCGAATTGTGGCCGGGATTTTATGAATAGTTCTGTGGGCTGTGTTCCTTTCCTTCATGCAGAGATTGAGAGTCGATCTATTTCCATTTTCTGGTGTATATATCTTTCTTCAGTGATTCCAGTGAAGATTTTGTGCTGTGGGCTCAGAGTTTCTCATGGGCTGTCAATGTCCATGATTGATGGACTGTGTTTTCCCCTATAAAAGCTTGAATAGCTCTATTTGGCTGCTTGCATGCAGTGGTTTTATCCTTGGACTGCACTGGAGTGGTGATTGAGGGCCTAAGGTGCTTGATAAACCTGGTGGGTTGAGAACCATATAGACAGAGCTACT
>LPNX010523266.1:1025628-1064088 GCA_001517045.1 Pseudotsuga menziesii | reverse complement strand
ATTATTTTATTATTTTAACTATTATTTTATTATTTTAACTATTATTTTATTATTTTCCTTAGGAGGCCCATTTTAGACCCCAAAATTCCTCTAATGGCTAGCTTTCTTCTCCACAACCCTTGAAGAGCACTAGAGGGAAGATCAGGGTCTGAGGGACTACGTTGCAGAGAAGGGACTAAATTCCTTGTGTTGGGTGTGTGTGGGTGTTCTAGAATCCAGGATGGCTCTAGTTTTGGTGTCTGTAGCTCTTCAGTGAGCTCACCAACTTAGCATTAGCCTTTCCCAGCTCCTGGATGGCCTGATAAACCCAACTTTGTTAGCTTGGCCGATCTGCTATTCGCTTGATAAACCCAACTGTGTTGGCTTGGATGAAATGTTTACCCTCATGGTGTTGATATCCATGGATATGTGTAAGTCTGTTTAAGTTCCTTATTCATTGGGGAATCATGCCCAGCTCGGGGGTGGAAGCGTTGCTGAGAGATTAAGGAGCACGCGGGCCTATGGTTGGGTGGAACGTTGCAGCGATGTAACTGATTGTGGAACAAGTTCTCTATAAATATAAGTACTCTTGCCTAAATTGTGTCTACAATTATATATTTACCATTGATGAATGAGGATATACATGTTAAATGCTAATCTATATATGCATGAATGCTGATTGATATGTTTTTCTTCCATTGTGTATATGAGTGATTATGCTTCATAAAATGTCTTATGTTTTTAGTATAATGCTTCAACACTATATGTATGTATCTTCATGTTCATGGGGATAGATGCCCGGATAATTTGATGTATGGTAGTGTCCTCTTCACCAGTCGGAGGGTCGGGGATGTTATAGTGTGGTATCAGAGCTCTAGTTGCAGCATGGGCCTGAATGGGCCATGATAGATCAGTTAACAGAGGTAGGATTCCTACTACCTAGAAGAAAATTGCATGACAGGAGAATTTTTGGAAATTCTTCTAAGTATTGGGATCATCAGATCATAGGAGGACTTAGTCTGAAGTCCCACCGATGCATCGGATCATCTAGTCGGAAGACCACCCGACGAGGGACCTGCGGCAAGGAAATCCATGAAAATTGCATAAGTGTTAAAAATCATCGACGTCGGTGCCACTATGATGAAGTGATCGCCAAAACACCATCGGAGGTTAGAAGATGATGTGTCTGCCGTTGCAGATACTTAAAGGACTATCCACCCGACGGATAGTTGATCTGACCGCCGATGGCACAGAAGTTCAAAAATCTTCTAAGTGTTGACTTCGTCAACCATCGAAGCATGTTTGTGGTATTCATTGCTGATAAATAGCAGAAGAGATCATGGGATTGTAGACCCGCCATTGTGGATGGCTAGAGGACTATCCTTCCAACGCATAGAGCCTTTGACCGCCAATGTAGTAAAAGAAAGTTCAAAATTTTTCTACTCGACGAAAACATCGGTCATCGGAAGAAGATATTGGTTTGTGTTCTCGCCATTGTGGAAGCCTAGAACACTATTCTTCCGAGGAGAATATTTCCAACTGCCAATGCCGATCAGGTTATGCTTCAGTTCATCGATGCTTAGCAGATTGGGCCGCTGATCAGCAAAAGGAAGAAGAAGACATAAGAGAGATTTCAAATTTTTTTTCTGAGTCATAGAATCATCGGCCATCAACGATGGTTAGTTGATGACATCGCTGATGATTAGGTGGTTCCGTTTCCGATGAGCTACATCGGGTAAATTTTGTTGACCGAATGACCACCATTGTGGAGAATGAAAGAACTAACCACCCGACAAGGAGAGCATCCAAGCGCCAATGCCACAGCTTTTAGAGGCTCCTACCACCGATAGACCCATGGCTGCAGAAGATGTAGTTTGGTTGTGCTCCGTCATTGCGGAAGCTGAAGGGACTAACCATCCGATGCGTAGGACACCCGACCACCAACACAACGTGGTTAGTTTATGCTATCACCAATGAAGTTCAGAATGATAGATGATTGTGGACCTGGTACTACGGACGAAAATAGACCAGCGAATCGTCGATCAGACGTGGGATAATAGACCATTGCGGGCCCGATGTGGTGGAAGGAATCAGAGGAGTAACTCACTGATTCAGTGAACGAATTTAGAAGTTTCAACCACCGAAACGCCCGATGAGCAGTAGTTGACATCGCCGATCGGTAGCTTAGCCGGTTGCCATGGAAACCGAAGTAAGAACACTTTCCACCGTTGAGGCTGCTAAAGAGATTGTGCACCCGATCAACAGATGGTTTGGTCGCCGATACAGAGTGGGAGTTTAGTAATTTTAATCACCGATGAATAGACAATTTCATTACTGTTGCATATTTGGAGGGTTAGATCGCTCCGGACCCGAAACATCGGAGAGAAATAAATCAATGGGCTGTCGATGCACAATGAAGAATTAGTGGTTTGACCTCCAAGACACCAGAAGGGAGTAAGTGAATAGACCACCCATGAATAGTTGATCTGCTTGCCGATGCAGATCGGAAGTGTAGTTTTTTTTACTACCACAGTGTCGACAGAATAGTGGAAGAGGGTCCAATTGGGCCTAAAAATATTTGCAAAACTATAGATAATTCCCAAGAGCAGTACTCCAGAAAGAACAATGTGGTAAAGCCAGAGGTGGTTCAGTCATGACAACCCATGATGGGTATAATGTTCGAGATTCTTACGAGTGAGCAGAAGATGCCATGGGAGAAAATGTCCATATTGGAAATGAGGACATAGAGTCTAATGGAAGGAGATTCCAAGGGACACCATCTGAGGTTGCAACCACCATGAGAAGGTTGGTTAAATCCCAGGAAGAGCAGCATCAGTTGAATGCTTCTATATTGCTTAGTTTGATAGATTTATAGAAAAAGATAGATTCTGGATGAGGTACATCAATACCAGAGGTAGTAAGAGCAGCACTAGGAGAAGGAGAAGGACTTCCAGTGGATCATCTGACTCTAAAGAATCCAGTGGAGATACAAGTTCATCTTCTCATAAAAGGAAAAGGAGAAGACACCATAGGGATCGCTCTCGAGATGAATTTAGGAAAGCTAAACCTCCTACAATTGATGGTGAGATAAAGACGGGACAAGAAGCTGAGCCTTGGCTTCTTGGGATAAAGAAGTACTTTCAGGTGCAGGATTATTCAAGAAACATGAAGGCACGATTTTCCATATTCAATATGAATGGAAGGGCATCCATTTGGTGGGAACACTTCAAGCAGGTAAAGAAGATCAGTGAAAGGAAACTGAAGTTGAAACAGTTCAAGAAGTATTTCAGGTAGAAATTCCTTTCTGACAGGTATTATGATGACAAGATCAAGGAGTTCCATGAGCTGAGATTGGGACAAAAGACCATGGATGAATATGCAAATAAGTTTTTGGAATTGTTGAGGTATGTCTGGTACATCAGAGATGAAAAAGTGAAGATCCAATGGTTTCTAAGTGGATTGCCTCAAGATTACAAAGATAGAATTGAGTTCTATGAACCAAGAATTCTTAAAGAAGCAATAAGAAAGGATAAATATTGCTATGAGAAAAGCAAAGGTAAACCTATTACCATAAGGCATGGAAGGAAAAGAATAATGAGAAGTTTGACCAAAGAAAGAAAGGTTTCAAACCTTCTAGATTCAGGAATTAGCAAAAGAAGACATCCCAAGCTGCGAGTAATCCAGTTGGAGTGATAGGTGGAAAGCCTAAAGAACCACATTATAATAAAGGTCCACTCAAATGTTGGAAACGTGAAGGACCCCACTTGTGCAGATATTGTCCACTTGAGAATGAAAGTGCAAGGCCAGCTTATAAAATTCAGGGAGCAGAAATAGTGGGTCAAGTAGCAAGGGAAGTCCCTAGAATTTATGCAGCACTGGAGGACTACCATGAAGATCATCAATCAATTGTGGTTGAAGTTGCAGGTAAGATTGTTGAACAATCTGTTTCTGCTTTGATTGACCCTCGTTCTACTCACAGTTGCATTACTCCTAGGGTAGTGGAGATTTGTGCTTTTAAGAAGGTAAAGCATGGAAAATATTGGTTAGTCCAGCTAGCCACTGGGACCAAGAGAAAAGTCAACGAATTGGTAGAGAAGTGCCCATTGGTCATGAATGGATTGAACACTTGTTTATATCTGAATGTTCTACAGCTCAGTTCCTATGATGCTCTCATTGGAATGGATTGGTTGGAATCCCACCGAGTGAAGCTTGATTGTTATAAAAAGACTTTGGAATGCATGGATGAAGATGGAAACCCGATAGTTGTGAAAGTTATTCCGAAAGTAATTTCAGTAAGGCAGGTTTCAGCAATGAAATTGAAGAAGTTCTGTAGGAAAAGCTGCTAGTTGTATGCAGCTCATATTCTGGAACCAGCAGGAGATGAAACTCCTAGGTTGGAGGACTATTAGGTGTTATAGGAATTCAAGGATGTATTCCCTGATGAGATTCCAGGACTTCCTCTAAAGAGGGACATTGATTTCACCATTGAACTTGTGCCAGGGGTAGCACCGGTGTCCAAGACACCCTACAGGATGAGTACACTAGAGATGTTGGAGTTCAAGACGTAACTGCAAGAGTTGTTGGAAAAGAAGTATATCCGACCGAGTGTGTCTCCTTGGGGAGCACTAGTTCTATTTGTAAAGAAGAAAGATGGTACACTCAGGTTATGTATTGATTACAGACAGTTGAACAAGTTTACTATGAAGAATAAATATCCTTTGCCTAGGATTGATCACCTGTTTGACCAAATGAGGGGAGAAAAGGTATTTTCCAAGATTGAATTGAGGTCTTGTTACCATCAGGTGAGGATCAAGGATGAAGACATTCATAAGACAACCTTTAGGACAAGATATGGACATTATGAGTTTGTAGTGGTACCATTTGGTCCCACAAATGCACCAGCTACATTTATGTGCCTTATGAGCAGTGTCTTCAGTAAGTATTTGGACAAGTTTGTTCTTGTTTTCCTTGATGACGTTCTTGTTTATTCTAAGAATGAGGAAGAGCATGAAGAGCATTTGAGACTGACATTGCAAGTGCTCAGGAAACATTAGCTGTATGCAAAGCAGAGCAAGTGTGACTTCTACAGCGATAGATTTCAGTATTTGGGTCACATTATCTTAGAAGAGGGTATATCCGTAGCCACTGAGAAGATCGAAGCCATTATGAATTGGCCTACTCCAAGAAATGTGACAGATGTAAGATCTTTTATGGGACTTGTAGGATACTATAGGAGATTCATTGAAGGATTTTCCAAGGTTGCACATGCCATCATTTCTTTGCAAAATAAGGGGATGAAGTTCAAATGGACTTCGAAGTGTGAAGAAAGCTTCCAATGGTTGAAGAACCTTCTCACCAGTGCACCAGTATTGAAAGTTGCAGAACCAGAGAAAGATTTCATGGTATGTACCGATGCATGCGGATAAGGGCTTGGAGGAGTCCTTATGCAGGACAACCACGTGATATGTTATGAGTCAAGAAAATCGAAGAAGCACGAGAAGAACTATGCCACTCATGATCTAGAGCTTTCATCCATAGTACATGATCTCAAGATGTGGAGACATTACTTGATGGGCAGAATATTTGAGCTCCGAACAGATCACTGTGGACTGAAGTATTTGTTTGATCAGCCTACTCTGAATGCTAGGCAAGCAAGATGGCTGGAATTTTTATGTGAGTTTGATTTCGAAATCAAGCACATAAAAGGAAAAGAGAACAAGGTAGGTGATGCACTCAATAGGAAGGTATAGGAAATGCATGTGACATCTCTTAGTATTTTCCAATCAGATTTGAAGCAGGAGATTGGTAATCATGTTGCCGGAGATGAATTGTATGAGCAGGTAAAAGACAAATTGCAGCAGAAAAGTCTTGAGAAGAGGTATGAGGGATATAAATTGGAAGAATATGTACTTATTACTTTTAAAGGAAGAATTTATATTCCTAAAGTAGCAGATTTGAGGAGAATTGTCATGGATGAATTCCATAAAGCTTCGTATTCTGATCACCCAGGATATCAGAAGACAATTGCTATAGCTAGAAGGCAATACTTTTGGCCAGGTATGAAAAAATACATGGCTGAATACATTTCAAGGTGCATGAAATGTCAACAGGTAAAGGTTGAGCATCAACATCCAACAGGTTTGTTGCAGCCTTTGCTAGTTCCGGAATGGAAATGGGAAGTTATTTCCATGGATTTTATTACAGGATTACCGAAGACTTGGAGACAACATGATTCCATCATGGTTGTAGTAGACAAGTTGACAAAGGAAACACATTTTATACCAGTGAAGTCTATGCATAAGATTGATGGCATTGCAAAGATATCCATGAAGGAGATTTTCAAATTGCATGGATTGCCAAAGGCAATAATTTCTAACAGAGATGTCAAGTTCACTTCCAATTTTTGGAAGGGGTTGTTTGCAGATTTGGGTACAAAGTTAAAATTCAGCACTGCATACCATCCTTAGACAGACGGACAGACAAAAAGAGTTAATCAAGTGCTTGAAGATATGCTTCACATGTATGTGATGGACAAACCAACCAAGTGGGAAGATTACTTGCACTTGGTAGAGTTTGCTTATAACAATGGACAAAAAGCATCCTTGGGGATGAGTCCGTATGAATCTTTGTATGGAAGAAGGTGTAGGACACCAGTGACTTGGGATAACCCAGTGAATAGAGTTGTGCTTGGACCATAATTGCTCAAGGAAATGGAGCAAGAGGTTGTAGATATTAGGTAGAATTTGAAAGCAGCACAAGACAGACATAAAAGCTATGCAGAAAAGCATAAGATGAACAGAGAGTTCAGTGTTGGGGATCATGTTTACCTCAGAGTGAAGGAAAATAAAAGTTCCTTGAAGCTTGGAAGTTGTGCCAAGCTGTCACCTAGATACTGTGGGCCGTTTGAAGTGCTTGAAAGAATAGGGCCTGTTGCATATAGACTTGCATTGCCTGCTAGTACTAGAGCTCATAATGTTTTTCATGTCTCTTTGCTTAATAAATATGTACATGATCCTAACCATGTGATAAATTGGGATGTGATTCAGGTGGAACCCGAGGCAGAGTTCCAAATCGAGCCAATGCGCATCCTCAACAGGAAGGTCACAATGCTTCGGAACCGATCCATAGGGCAGGTAAATGTTGAATGGGAGCATTATGGACCTAAAGAAGCTACGTGGGAGCTGGAGGATGCCATTCAATTGGCACATCAATTTTTGTTCAATCCTGTAGAACACTGAGGCAGTACCAGTGTAACTTTTGGTTAAATTTTGTAAAGCATTGACGACAGTGCTATTGAAGGGGAAGGGGGATGTAAGACCCTAGTTTTAACCCCACTTACATTACAAATACATGAAACGAATATTGTAAATAATCTTGGTGTGGAGCTAAAGGCCAAGGCCCCACCATTGATTTGGTTATGCTATGTTTTGGATTGAAATGGTCACCGATGGTATATCGGGACATGTGGCATACATATTAAGTTGTGGCACCATGTAACTATGCATTTTTAATTCAACAAACTGACCAGCTATGTTTGCGGCAACTAAGTTGAGAAGGGGCATGATTTCCTAAGGATAAGGAAAGGGGAATGTTGAGCATTGAGTCATGGGGGGGAGAGCCATGTGTCACCTCTCTCTTCACTCACCCTCCCTTGTCTCATCCAACCACCACCCTTCATTGTTTGTTGTTAGTGGGGCATCTATTCGCTAATAGCAAGACCACTACGCCAGGATGGCCATTCTCCCCATCCGCCTGCACTCTCCACGGTGCATCTTTTGATCTTCCCACTAACCAGCTCGGGAGGCTGCTCACTCACCTTTACGTGAGAGAGCTAAAATAATCTCGTGGATCAAAGGCTACCTAGACCATTTTTCCAACACTTAGCCATGTCCAAGAATTTCTCCAAGGTTTATCTTGAAACCTTATTTTGTCAGACTTATAACTTTCTTCTCAGAAAGGATTAAGGAAAAATGAGACCATGGTTAGATAGCCAACTCAACAAGCTATAGCCTGATATGGTGGTGCATGAATTCTATTCAAACCATGAATTATGGCCGGAATTCTCTTAGAGTAGTTTTGACTACTTTTTCATACTTCTTTCAGGCAACAACTTTTTTTATCAACCCTAAATTAAACAACTATTTTTAGAATTGAATCATGTCCTCCCCATATTCTCAATTCAAAGTGATAAAACAAAAGCCCCAATTTTAGGTGGACTATGGATAGTCTCTGACGTGTCTGGATACTTTCAGAGATCATTCTTTGTTTTGAGGGTGCTCAGGGTGCAGATTAGAGAGCCCATGGAAGGAAGTGGAGGAAGAAGAGGACTCAAGTCAAAAGGTGAGGCAAGTGAGTATGGGAGACATAATAGGGGAGATCAACACTATAAACCTGCACAGCTTGATTTGGGAAGATCAATATCAACCATCTATCTCTAAACTACCTTCATCAGGATCATTCAACCCTGAGAACTTTAACATTATGCTAACCCTTTTTCATATGAACGAGTGAGCAACTTCTAATCGGGGAATGCTTATCACCTGTTGAAATATTGTAACTTTGAAGAAAATTATATATGTATCTTTTTGTGGTCCCCGATGGTCCTACTGGGAGAACCACTTGTATTACATTGTACCCCGATGCTCCTAATTGAAAGAAATAATAAGAGTCATGAGGTAGTCCCCGCTAATTGTAAAGGTGGGTCATCAGCACCCCAGTGTGGTTACTTGAGCCTACATGTGTAACTCGAGCATAAATGATTTAACTCGAGCCTGCATGTCAAATGAGTTAACTTAAGTGAACAGATGAATATAAATAGAGGTGTAGTGCTCCTCATTTGTGACACACACACTCTCACTTGTGTAGCATATTAGTGGAGAAGAGAAGTAGCTGGAGAAGGAGGAGGATCAGGCTTTGATCTCCTTGCTAGTTTTATCTTTTATCTTTTTGGGGCATCTATATTGAGGAATATTTTGCTGGGTTTTTCCCTTTAGGGTTTTCCCAGGATAAAGGATTTGTGTTCCTTTTTTTAGGGTTGTACTTGTCTATCTTTCAGTGATCCTGTTTATATGCTTTTGTCATGAAAATGAAATGAAATACTGATGTCTTAGCTAAGCATATGAAAATTTAACATGGTATCAGAGCCACCCTAAAAAGAAGACATTGTGCAGCTACAAAATCTAGGGATTCTTACTTTTTGGTTCTCTCTCCACAATTGATCAGCAGAAGAAGGCTAGGCTGACTCTCCATTGAAGGGTGCATCTTTCTGTCGAAGCGGAATTCGATTCCAAGCATTTTCAGTTTTCGGTGCGGGAAATTAGGGCTTCTTGCAGAACAAGAATTTTTTATTGATCCTAGCGTAGGATTTATCTCCTCATCAAAATCGAAGTCTAGAGACCTGGATCAAGTTTTTTGGTTGGGTGAATCTCTGGGAAAGTCAAACCCTAGTTTGACCCCGAGCTAGAAAAACCCTAAATACTAAAACTGCTACGTTTTGGTACATTCTCTATATCCCAATATTGGAGAAGGTTTAGAGGCTGAAAATTGTAGAGGCCGAATACACAATATTGATGTACACTATGTCCAAATTTCATCCTTTGATACACTATATTTTGGGAGATATGATCCCTCCAAGATAGGGTTCTAGTCTCTTCCAGAATTCATCCCTAAACATGACACCTGGGGAAAATTGATATATCTTGGGATACAGAGGTCAAAATTGAATTCCTAAAGATGTTACAGAAATATCATGGACTTTAATTTCTGTGTTCCGAATTTCAGAACCAGAACATGAAACAGTGATACGTGGCAGTCCGTACAACTTCGCTGTTATGAAAAGTCTTGTAACAGGTCACCGTGGGAAAAGGATCATAAATCCCAATTGGTGAAACCAATTCTGATGAAACCTATGGTTTTGGATCAGGGACATTCGAGGTTAAAAAAATACGAAATTTCAGACACATAGGAGTAGTAATTTCAGACATATCACAGAAACAGTGATAGGCATTTCTGCAGAAGAAATTGGAAAACTAGGGCTTCCTATTCTGGGAGCTTCCCTCCACTGTTTTCAGAAAAGGAGTACATTAGACAGCTCCATTTGAAGAGATATATATTTATATCCAATAAGATATTAAATATGCCAAGTTTTTAAAATTAGGGTTTCTCTGACAAACCCTAAATCAGCTAGCTCTGGAAGCAGGACGAACACCTCAAATCAATAAGATCTAATCTTTTGCTATTTGCATTTGAGGGTCTCATTTCAAAGTGATCTATCACATCAGATTGATGATAAGCTTGGTAAAGTTGAAAAATTCCAAGCATGGAAGTATATGATCTCTCTAAAGAAAATGAATTGGACACCTACATAAGGAGAGATGTTCCAGTTCCATACGAAGATGAGGCTCAAAGCCTTACATAAGAAGAACTTGATCAAGGCCAAGAAGATCATTGTTGATTCAATCATGGATCAACTTGTACCACAAATGTATTCCATAAAGACACCGAATATGTTTGATTCCTTGATCAAGCTATTTGAAGATAAGAACTTAAATCAGAAGATGGCTTTGAGAAAACAGTTGAAGAATGTGAAGATCCAAAATGCAGAACAACTTGAAGCAGTAGAAGAAGAAGTGGAGATTGCAGAAGTGGTGATAGCCACCTTGAATGGCCTCCCAGGATCATGGGATTCATGTAAAGAATGTATGCCAGAAGGAAGTAATTGTTTTCACCTCGACTCATAAGAAGAGAAGAAGAAGATGGGAGCAATTGAAGATCAAGCTCTCACCATTCAAAGAAGATCCCTCAAGCGATGAGGAATATGAAGAACTCAATTCTTTAAGAAATGATGATTCCATGAATGAAGAAGATGATAAAGCAGAATGATCAAGATGGAGTCTACCCACAAAACAAATAAAAGATAAGTATTCAATTGTCATTTCATGATATTGTTTTGTTATACATTTGATTATATTCAGTTGATGTGTTATGCATGATAGATTGTTTGCATTAATGACTGTATACTACTAATATGCATGAGATGGGTAAGTAGCTCATGGTGCTATACAAATATCCATTGCTACTTATCAAACCTCTTTGTTGACATATTGGATTAGTGCACAATCTCAATAATGTCATGGTGGAGATGGAAGGCATCTAGAAAGTTTATGTGAGATATGGATGAATGTTGTATTAACTAAACAGTTGCATGATGCATAAGAATTTGTCGTTATGCATATGTTTTATTAAATAGTTCTAACCATGCAACTGGTGCATTTGAATTGTAGGAAAGGTCATGAACAACCTCCTACAAGAAAATAAGGATGAGACTTGTTCTAAAGAACAAGTGATGACAATTCAAGATTCACTCCATTAAACATGAATCTGAATCTCACAAGGTCAGAGACACCATGACGGAAGAAAGAGATTCAGAGAGTGGTAGAACCACCTTGAAGGATGAATACCACCATGGGTACAAGAGATAACTCAAGATGAAGAAAAGAATGCTATGAAAGAAGCTATGATCAAAGAATAACAGTTGATCATGGGGAATGATGTATACAATATGATAGAACAAGTGTACAAAGCAAGGTTCGTGATTCTCCCCAGAAAGAATAGACTATGACATGACATACTCTATTGACCAGTATATATCAAGCATAGAACCACTTGTACAGAATGAAGAGGGAAGATGATACTCCACTTCAGGGGGAGTGACTACAGAAAATTATATCTGAGTTCGACATGGTACGACATGATGGATAGATTTGCGATGGATCGAGACTTTACCAAGAGTAAAGTGGGTTCCAACCTTCATGGTTGAATGTAGAAGACTAGGATATGTTGATGACTTGAGAAGAAAAACTCATAGAAGATGTTATGATACTAGAATGATGTTTGGGATATAGTACTCAAATCAGAAAGCAAGAATGTGGTATCTTCCAAATGGATTTGCAAGATAAGATATGTTGCTGATAGAAGTAAGGTAAGAGTTGTGGTTAGAGGTTTCTATCAGAGAGAGGGAATTAATTCTGAAGAGACACTTACTCCAGGAAGCAAGGTACACTTCCTTCAAAACTATCATGGTAGTTTCTTCCATGATGAAGTAAAGACAAGCCGTCCTTAATGGTATGATTGAGGAAGAGTTTTACATCGAATAGTCACAAGGATTTGAAGTTGAAGACAGATGGAATCAAGTATGCAAGTTGAAGAAGGCCCTCTATGGCTTGAAGCAAGCTCCCAGAGCTTGGTATGGAAGAATAGATAGTTTCCTGATGAGCATGGGCTTTGCCAAGAGTAAAGTCGATCCTAACCTTTCCTACAAGGTTGTAGACGATGTACCTTTCATTCTATTAATATATGTGGATGACTTATTCTTGACAGGGAATGAGAAACAGATCATGGAAAGCAAGAAGAAACAAGCAGAAGAATTTGAGATGAAAGACCTTGGGTTAATGCATTATTTCCTAGGACTAGAAGTATGGAAAAGTTCAGAAGGAATCTTTCTCAACCAGGGAAAGTATGTGGTAGAGATATTGAAGAGATTCAATATGTTGGAATGCAAAGTCATGGCCACACCCATGGACTCCAACCTGAAGCTGTTAGCTGATGACTCATTAGAGTTAGTGGATGTAACTCACTACAGACAGATCATTGGGTCATTGATGTACTTAACAAATACCAGACTAGACATTTGTTTTTCTATGAACACCTTAAGTCAATATCTTGTTCAACCAAGATGGGTTCACCTAGTAGCTGCAAAACATGTGATGAGGTATCTAAAAAGGGACAATAGACTTTGGTCTATAATATGATGGTAGCCATGAGTATAGATTGTATTGCTACACAGATGTAGATTGGGCTGGAAGTATCTCAGACAGGAAAAGCACATCAGGTATATGCTTTTGTTTTAGGTCTTCTATGAGTTCATGGTTTAGCAGGAAACAGTCCAGTGTTTCTCTTAGCACGGTTGAAGCAGAATACATAGTAGATTGATCTACTAAGTTGTGAAGCCATATGGCTTCGGAAGATGATATAAAGTCTCTTTGACCTGAAGATGGACACTACAATGTTTCTATGTGATAACCATAGTTGTGATGACAAAGAACCCTGTGTTCCGACGTAACACGTAGAAATCCAGTATTTCTACATACAAGATAAGATGCAGATGATGATATTGTAGATGCAGATGATGGTGATTTAGTATTTCTATACTGAATATAGAGATGATTATGTTTCAGTATTCCCATACTGAAGATATAGATGATGATGATTTCAATATTCCCATACTGAAGATATAGATGATATTTCAGTATTTACATATTGTAGATATAGATGATGGTGATTCCATATTTCTATACTAAATATAGAGATGATGATGCTTTCAGTATTTCTATACTGAAGATATAGATGATGATGCTTTTAGTATTCACATACTGGAGATACAGATGGTGATAGATCAGTATTTAGATACTGAAGATGTAGATGATGATGGTTTGGATGATGATGTACTAACGAAGCCTCTGCCTCAAGTAGAGTTCAAACACTTTCAAGACAAGCTTGGTGTTGTTCAGAAAGGCCTTCCTCGAAAGGGGGGGTAGTGATGTTGCAGTGGGATTGTATCATCCCTGGGCATTTTCCCTAAAGTGATCCAGAGACCTCGGTCCTCGAGAATGAAGAGGGATTGTATCATCCTGAGACATCTGTCCATAATAGATCCGGTGACCTCAGTCCTCGAGAATGTGGTGGGATTGTATCATCCCTGGGAACTTTCCCTAAAGTGATCCGGAGACCTCGGTCTTCAAGAATGAAGAGGGATTGTATCATCCCGTGACATCTGTCCATAATAGATCCGGTGACCTCGGTCCTCGAGAATGTGGTAGGATTGCATCATCCTTGGACATCGTCCTAAAGTGATAGGGACTGATTCTCCCGTAATCAAGCCGGTGGCTTCAGTCCTTGAGAATGTGGTAGGATTGCATCATCCTTGGACATAGTCCTAAAGTGATAGGGACTGATTCTCCTGTAATCAATCCAGTGGCTTCAGTCCTCAAGAATGTGGTAGGATTTCATCATCCTTGGACATAGTCCTAAAGTGATAGGGACTGATTCTCCCATAATCAATCCGATGGCTTCGGTCCTTGAGAATGTGGTAGGATTGCATCGTCCTTGGACATAGTCCTAAAGTGATAGGGACTGATTCTCCCGTAATCAATCCAGTGGCTTCGGTCCTCGAGAATGTGGTAGGATTGCATCGTCCTTGGACTTAGTCCTAAAGTTATAGGGAATGATTCTCCCGTAATCAATCTGGTAACTTCGGTTGTCGAGAATGTGGTGGGATTGTATCATCCCTGGACTTTAAGTCCAAAAATGATCCAAAGACTTTCTGTCTTTGAGTTTTGGATTGCAGGTTGTTGCTGATGATCATGATGACGTACTGATCTAAAGATTAGAGTATGATGATGATGCACTATGATTATGATGTTTCTGATCGAAAGATTAGAGTATGATGATGATGTTTTTGATCAAAAGATCAGAGTATGTTGATGATGTTTCTGATCGAAAGATCAGAGTATGCTGATGATGTTTCTATGTTGATGATGCTTCTGATCGAAATATCATAGTATGATGATGATGTTTCTGATCGAAAGATCAGAATGTGATGATGATTATGATCGATAGATCAGAATATGATGATGATGATGTTGCTGCTGATCGAAAGGGAAAAGTGTTGATGATGATATTTCGAGAGATCAAAGTACTGAAGATGTTGCTGCTAATCAAAAGGTCAAGGTGCTGAAGATGTTGTTGCTGATCGAAAATTCAAAATGCTGAAGATGTTGTTGATCAAAAGGACAAAATGCTGAAGATGTTGTTGCTGATCGAAAAGTCAAAGTGCTGAAGATGTTGCTGATCGAAAGGTCAAAATGCTGAAGATGTTGTTGCTGATCGAAAAGTCAAAGTGCTGAAGATGTTGCTGATCGAAAGGTCAAAATGCTGAAGATGTTGTTGCTGATCGAATAGTCAAAGTGCTGAAGATGTTGCTGATTGAAAGGTTCAAGTGCTAAAGATGTCGTTGCTAATTGAAAGATCAAAATGCTAAAGATGTTGCTGATCAAAGACTGAAGATGTTGCTGATGATGAAGAGTGAAGATTGAAGATGAAGACTATATGATGCTGAAAAGATTCCAATGATTTATAGATGTGTTACCCTGCTGATGTTGATGATGTCCCCTATCTCTACTCTTGTTGTTGTTGATGTTGCTATAGAATACCCTTCTCGTTAAGGGGGAGTGTTGAAAAATTGTAAATTCGAAGAATATTCTATATGTATCTTTTTGTGGTCCCCGATGGTCCTACCAGGATAACCACTTGTATTACATTGTACCCTGATGTTCCTAATCAGAAGAACTAATAAGAGTCATGAGGTAGTCCCCTCTAATTGTAAAGGTGGGTCATCAGCACCCTAGTGTCGTTACTTGAGCCTACATGTGTAACTCGAGGCTAAATTATTTAACTCGAGCCTACATGTCAAATGAGTTAACTTAAGTGAACGGATGAATATAAATAGAGGTGTAGTGCTCCTCATTTGTGACACACACACTCTCACTTGTGTAGCACATTACTGGAGAAGAGAAGTAGCTGGAGAAGGAGGAGGATCAGGCTTTGATCTCCTTGCTAGTTTTATCTTTTATCTTTTTGGGGCATCTATATTGAGGAAGCTTTTGCTGGGTTTTTCCCTTTAGGGTTTTCCCAGGATAAATCTTTGTGTTCCTTTTTTTATGGTTGTGCTTATCTATCTTTCAGTGATCCTGTTTATATGCTTTTGTCATGAAAATGAAATGAAATACTGATGTCTTAGCTAAGCATATGAAAATTTAACACTACCCAACATGTTGTTCCAACCGTAGATCTTCGCAGCCCCTACCACCTTCCATGGATCAACCGTAGATGTTGATTAGGAAGAGGGAGATGGCAACGATGATGATGATGATGAATATGTGATGACGAGATCTTTCCTTTGGTATTCACTAAATTGTTCTAAGCTTCACCAAAAATATAATAGAATGGTTATGAGTGATTATTCACTCCTATAAAGAATGCACTTTGTGTAACTACCAAACTGCTTAGTTTGGATCTTCCTCTTTTAAGACACCAGACTAGGTCCATAAGTATTGATTCTTCATGTTCACAAATCTAAGAACAAGAGGCTTCATAGGACCCAAAAAGTTGTATTTTCTTTTTTACTACTTCCGAGGATCATAATGAATTGTCAGATTAGTCCTTGGAATGGGTGTTAGGAGAAATCCTTAATTTTTCACTCAACTCGCTGCTCCCCCTATCCTGTAGACATCTCCATTCACTGAGCTCCCCCTAAAGTTGCGATGATGAAGATGACAAATATGATGATGATGAAGATGAAGATGATGACGATGATAGTGAAAATGATGATGATGATGATGATGATGAGGATGATGAAGATGATGATCATGATAATGGAGATGCTAATGAATTGGATGACGATGATGTTGATGATGAATATGATGATGAAGATGAAGATGCTGATGATGATGACGACGAATATGATGATGATGATCAAGATGATGATGGTGATAATGAGGACGTTGATGATGAAGATGATGATTATGATGATGATGATGATGATAAGGCAGATGACGATGATGAAGAAGATCATGATGACGATGATGAAAAAGACTATGATGATGATTATGAAGATGAAGATGATGATATTGATGAAGATGACGAAGATGATGGTGATGATGATGATCATCTTCTTTATTGTCGTCATCACCATCATCTTCACTGTCTTCATTGTCATCATGATCATCATTGTCATAATCATCGTGTTCATCCTTGAAGGGACTTATGTATAGGATCTCACTATAAGCAATGAAACCAATACAAATTATGAAAAAATCCTAGTTAAATTAAATTAAACTAAATTAAAAACAGAGAGTTGTTTAACTATAATTAATTTAAAGTGCAACAAAATATAAAATATGCAAATAAAAAAACCAAAAATAAACTAAACAAAAGATAAATATGCAAAATAAAAAAACCAAATATAAAATATGAAGATAATCAAACAAAAAACAAAGAATTCAAAAACACCCATGGACTAGCTCATTAGCATTCAAAAACACCCACATAGTTTCTACTTCGGCTCCCATTTAGAAGTTTTTGATTTCAAATTTTCACTGAAGGATCTGGAACAGGCTATGCTGTTTTTTTTACAGGAAGGGCGGGAGAAGGAATTTTCCTATTAGTGCATAATCCACCCCCTTCTCATGTGAGCCCATGCTTCTAGAACCACTTGCCCCACCTCTAGAATGGCAACAATTTTTAGACCTTCATGTTTTCTTCCTTCTATGTTTTTCTTGATTACCTATTGTGTTTTTATTTTATTCATGGTTTTTTTCATTTTTGTGGATGCAATGGAGATGAAATGGCTCAAATATCCTTACAAGAATGAAGCACGAGCTGTTTAGGTGAACTTGGGAAATTCAATGTGAGAAATAAAACCAACAGTTATTGAGATAAAGGAGCAAGGGAACGTGGAGCTATATGATTGTAGGGTATGCTATGAATGGTAAAGATGAAGAGGCTTCTGATTTTAATTTCTCAATGGTGCTTCTGATTTGTGCAAACATCACGGCTTATGATTAGGGTAAGCAAGTTCAATCCTCACCATAAAATATGGATTTGATTCATATGATTTTGTGGGTATTTATCTAGTTGGCATGTCTGCAAAATGTGGGTTTGCTTCTAGTTTTTTCTATTAATTTTTGGAATCATGTCAAAATTCCCATGAATTGATAGTTCAAGTCTAGAATGTGAATTTTTTAATAGTATGGTTGTTAGTTTTTCTTTGATAATGGAAAATTTTTGGAGTTTGAAGCCTGAATGTTCTATAGCAAATTGTTTTTGTTTGCTAAGAGTGGTTTTGACGCTACTGAGCGGAGCTTTGTAGCAATTGTGGAACGCTAAATCTTGTATTGAGTTGTACATGCAGAATTGCCTTGAGTAATTAGTGAGACATTGAACCCAGCCATAGCATTCTCTGTATAAACTAACGAAATTTCATTGCATGCATCAATTCTTGCAAATTCTAAGTGTAGGAAAGCGTTGCGATAGAAGAACACAATATTCCCTCTGCAGTTTGTCGTTTCTTGTGTCCAAGATGGTAGAATATTCTACCAGGAGGAAAAGAAGCAATAATGAGGGCTAACTTGGAGTGCTTCCTAAGAAGAAACCCAAGCCTGAACTCGAGGAGAACAAATTCATGTTCAGGGTTTTGCTTAATAATGGTTTGAATTTAACTCTACAGTTGGAGGATGCCGTTGAAAAGATGTCGATCGCCTAGTTTGTAAGGACTGTTAGGAGAAAAGCTGAGAAATAAATAATAAAAAAGGGGTCAAGAAAGATCCATTGAATGTTGCAACAACATTGCATGTACTTACCGTATTTATCTAGATGTTGAACAAATTTGAATAGTATTTTCAAATGACATGATTTATCTTTCATAACTTATAGAATACTAAAATTTGGTGATTAAGATTTCTATGCAACTTTGATGATTTCAACTTTACATAACAATTAGAAACCCCTTAGGTATATGGTTGGAATTTGAAGTATGAAAACCGAATGATGGAAAACCACTGAGAAATTTGAAATTAATCACCATAAACCAAACTTTAAAATGAAAAATTTTAAAGAATGCATAGTAAATTCTGATAAAAAAATTGTATTGTTAAATTTGCAAAGTTGTTTTTATACAATATATTTCCTTTCAGTTCATGTGTATTTAAATTTTTTTGGATTAATTTTTTTTTTTTTGTATTTCCTTGCTGATAATTGAAATTTATGTTTACTAAAACTATGTTTATATTTTGATAATGCTTGCAGGGTGGCTCTTTGCATTTTGATTGTTGGAGAGCAGAGGTGGATTTGGTTTTGAATACTGTGGCAATGAATTCGTCAACTAACTTGTCAATCCTGTGGTTTTGTGACAAGGAAAATATCTTTTGTTTCTAAGATGCACCATCTTTGACCCCCTTACCTATCTCAAGGGCTTGCACTATTTTGTAAAGGTCTCTCTCTTCCTCTCTCTTTATATGACATATACACACATGGTTGTAGAATGCATGTTGATGGGGTGAGTCTTAGATTAAACAAGAAATTGAAGTATTCTCTTATAATTAAAAAAAATGTATTAATATGTGCGCTACAAAAGCATTCCATGAGCTCCTCAAAGTGCATTCTATTAGAACAAATATTTCCATATCTAAATATTATTTACTGGAAAGTTTTTTTTTATTTTAGTAACTAGGGGAATTGCAAACTGGAGCTGGGATGGTACACGTGACACGGTGTCCAATGATCCATTCCCACTACCACTATACCCCTAGGTTCCCCACACCCTTCGCAAGACATGGAACACAGATAAACACGGGTGGGATTTGATCTCGTGACCTCCAATTTACAACAAGTGACTTCATAACAATTGAACCGCCAATGAGCCACACCCGTGCGGGCTATTATTTAATGGAAAGTTAACATTTCATTGATAACAAATATTTATCTAGAGTATGGACTCTTTCCGCTTTTTTTTGTTTTATATTGTTTGCCAGGATGGTGGTATTAACAGTGTCCACACATTTCTAGTAAAAACCTATTTATATGTGTATTTAATATATTTCTATCTTAAACTTTAAAATTTGTGTGTTGTTTTTCGTTTTAATACAATGGTTAAATAATTTTTGTTGAATACAAACACAATTTTCCACATCAGTGAGGCAACAATATTGTAATATAGCATTTAAATGCGAGTTGATATTCTGGTGGAAAATGTGTGTTGGATAGATTGATTGTTGATTTCCTTCATGGGACATGTGGAATGTGACTCCAAAACCACATATCTTGGTGGAATTACCAAAAGAACACACTTTCCAAACATCATTAGCTGATTTAATTGTATGCCCATTCTTGATTTCATAGAGTATTTTGATATTTTCCATGCCTGGAAAAATGACCACTTGTGTATAGGTCTAGGAATGGATTATTTATTTAATTGATAAATTTAATTTCCAGCCAACACAATGGTTTTCTGTTTATTAGGACAACTCTTTGCAAGCGGTATGGGCCAATGGACCTGGAGAAAGGATATTGATAAGGTAAGGGTTCTTGCAATGCCTACATTCTCCCTTGGCATTAATATTTTATATGACTTGCTTGTACCTGTCATATAATATAATTTTGCTATTTTCATTGCTATCCTCTTCATCATGCTTCATATCCAATGTTTGTATAGAAACATAAAAATATCATACTTATCTCTCTTTGTTGTGTTCTTGTTGTACCATTCCCTGCTTTTCCCTGGTTTTTAGAGTTCCTACCTCATTTTTCCATTGCATTCTTAGGAGCAGTGTAGTAAGTAGTAATAGTGTTATGTTCACCTATTCTGCAGTGCACCATGCTCACATTTTGGGCAGGGTTTCGAGACGTTTAACTACTAAAGTTGATTGTTTGTATCTTTCCCTTGGTTACTCGCTATCATGAGGTTCTTTTGCACTAAGCAATTCTAATGACAGTGGTGCATGGTTTGTCCTTTGTTTTTAGATAAATTGATGAATAAATAGTGTCCTTGGAGATTTCAATAGAAGTTCACATAACCTAATAGTCTCAGTCTCTCAGAATACCCTCTCTAAGGATAATTTGATCAACATGGATTTCAATTGCCTTTGTGGGTGAACTACATATCCTAGTGTTCGGTCACATACAATCTTGATAGAACCTCTCGGACTTGAATTATTGGATTTTGAAGCCCGAATGTTCTATAGAAAACTGTTTTTGTTTGCTCAGAGTGGTTTTGAGGCTAGTAAGCGAAGCTTTGTAGCAATTGTGGAATGCTAGAGCTTGTCTTGAGTTATACATGCATAATTGCTTTGAGTAATTAGTGAGACATTGACCCCATCCATAGCAATCTCGATAAAAACTAATGAAATCCCGTTGCATGCATCAATTCTTGCAAATTCTAAGTGTAGGAAAGCGTTGCGATAGAAGAACACAATATTCCCTCTGTGGTTTGCCATTTCTTGTGTCCAAGATGGAAGAATCTTCTACTAGGAGGAAAAGAAGAAGAAATAAGGGCTACCTTGGAGTGCTTCCTAAGAAGAAACCCAAGACCGAAACTGAGCAGAACAAATTCATGTTTAGGGTTTTTCTTCTTAATGGTTTAAATTTTACTTTGCAGTTGGAGGATCTCATGGAAAAGATGTCAGTCACTGAGTTTGTAAGGGCTGTTAGGAGAAAAGATGAGAAATAAATAATAGAAAAGGGGCCAAGAAAAATCCACTGGGGTCCCCAAGTTTATGTGGAATATGCAATGGGAGAATGAATAAATATGGAGACACCATATGCAATGATTCTCACAACAAGCCCATGCTCGTAGCTCTGTAGGTTCATCCCTGAACTTCCTCCCCTAAACTGTTTCTTTAGTTTTTTTTATAAGTCAACAAAAATGTATTTTTATGTGCACTACAAAAGCATTTTAGGAGCTCCTCAAAGTGCATTCCGTTAGAACAAATATTTCCATATCTAAATATTATTTGCTAGAAAGTTAACATTCATAGATAACAAAGATTTATCTGGAGTATTTAGTGACATTTTATTCATATAGTAAGACAACATGAATCTTTCCTCTAGTTTTTGTTTTATATTGTTTGACAGGATGGTGGTATTAACAGTGTCCACACATTTCCAGTAAAAACCTATTTATATGTGTATTTAATATATTTCTCTCTTAAACTTTAAAATTTGTGTGTTGTTTTTTGTTTTAAAACAATGGTTAAAGAAATATTGTTGAATACAAACAAAAGTTTCCACATCAGTGAGGCAACGATATTGTAATATAGCATTTAAATGCAAGTTGATATTCTGGTGGAAAATGTGTGCTGGATACATTGATTATTTATTTCCTTCACAGGACATGTGGAATGTGACTCCAGAACCACATCTCTTGGTGGAATTACCCCAAGAACATACTTTCCAGACATCATTAGTTGATTTTTTTTTGTTGGTTAAGCGCCCTGTGACTTGTTGGGAGAATCTTGGTTATATTACAAGTGTATTATGATATATTTCTTGGTTTGGCATGGGAAGCTTTGTTGGGGTTGAAACAGAGGCATATTTCCATTCTATAGCATTTGTCATGTAGTAATAATTTTTAGGAATAGCAATGACATTTCCACCTCGTGGCTCTTGTTTGACAAATATCTAATGTCTAGCTTAGGATTTTACTATTGAATATTTCTGAAGTGGATCTTGTTATTAAAGAGAAGATTGGGTTTGCACCATTCAACCCTATCTACTCTTTAATAACTAAAGCATCCATGAGATCCTCAATTGACCCCATCTTCCTAACTTGGATTTGTTAGGCACTAATCAAAGCTTTTATGCCATTTTAAATCTTAATTCATCTTTCATTTTCTGTCATTTACATGTATTAAACTCATCCATAAAACATCAAATCACATGGTAGGTTTGCCCTAGTTTGTGGTTGGGAATTAACTTCTAGAAATCTTCTCTGTAGCACTGATTAAATCTGGTCTAAAACAAAATTAAAAGGTTGATTCGCAGGGTTGAAAACTTCAGATTAATAAGTGAAATTCCTAGATATTCCCTAGTTTTAGCCTCATGTGTACCTTATTTCAAATCTAACTAAAGGTTAAAACATTCTTCTATCACAAATCTTGGTTGTTGTTTGGAAAAGACATATCATTTGCAAGTTTGTAGCAGCATTTATTTTATTAATTCAAATCTCAAAATTGAGGATATTTTCAGATATACACTAATAAATTCTCAAACCCTGATTCTTCACTACTAAAATACCATGTAGAATCAACTAGTCCATTGATCATATCAATCCATTTAACATTTTATTCTAGAACTAAATCTTGTAATTGCACATAATGCATCTCAATAGAAGCTAGAGCCTAGAACCTATTGCCTTTATAGGATAGATATGGTGTTAACACTTTCCATTGTAGATAACATTGTAATACTTGCAACATCTATGATATCCCACTTGAATGATGGTAGAGCGACTTATTGTAATTTTTGGTTTCTATTATTTTATGCTTGGTTTGACAAGCAAATCCACAGATACACTTCAAGAATCAACAGTCGATGAATCAATACCTTGGATAACTTATCCCATTCAATTATTCTTAGTGGCATGATTATATGCCTAGAGTAAATTTTGTAAGCACTTATTCAAAACATAGCATCTATTGTATATTGGTATGATGTACACATTTCCATGTCAGTTTCTAATTACTTGCAATATTTCCACACTTATTCATGACATCCAAATAGGGTCCTTATAGAATGGTCTTATTCACACCCTCCGTGCATATGAAAATTGTATGGTTTCATCTGGGTCCAATGTGCATCCTATGAGCTTCCAAATTTTTTATCAGCCAGATAGAAAGGTGATAAAAAAGAACAACGACAGAAAGTGTGTACATCAGACATGGAAAGTTTTGAATAAGTGCTTACAAAATTTACTCTAGGAATATAATCATGCCACTAAGAATAATTGAATGGGATAAGTTATCCAAGGTATTGATTTATTGACTTCCGATTCTTGAAGTGTATCTATGGATTCACATATCCATAGACACAAAAAATCCACAAGACTGCACATCAATCACAAGCACTTATTGAAGATCCAAAACCGTGGAAAGGAAGGTGCCTTTCCACGATTTTTAATTTTTTTTTGAAACCTCTAGGTTTCATCTCAATATTGATGAACTTTTGTCGCAGGTATTGTAAAATCATCGAAACCCCAGGTGGCTTTCCATGAATACCATCGCTATAGTGACGCAGTTTCATGGAACAATTACCGTTCAACTTGCATATTTCGTCGATAGAGATTGGTTTTCCATGGTTTTGCATGGAAGAAATTTCTATTCAAATTCTAGAATCCATCGATAGAGGGATAATAGTTCATCGCAACTATTCCACAGTTTGGCATAGAAATAAAAATTTTCCTAGCAGTTTTTTGCCATATTTGTGTCGTTATAGGGACGATCGGTTTGTCTATAGAGCGACGAAACGTAGAAAATGAATTAAAAAGAAAATTTTCAAGGCCATCATATAGAAGACATTTGGTGGCCATATTTCATCACTATATAGACGACTAATAAATTTTGCCATTAGATTGACAAAATAAGTTCCATGAAACATCAAGACTGTTATCGTCACAATTGAGACAACAAAACATGGAAATACCAACGAAAAAATGTCACAAATTTGGTCATATGTATTAGTGTGGTATGCTTTCTACTGAACCATGAGATCATCCCTGATCCCAAACTAAAACAACATCCTAAAGTGCTCTTTCTATCTTCAACACTTCCTTCCCAATTTGAATTTGTAAGTCCATGTAATTTTATCTCACCATTTGATGCATATCTAATACCATAGTCAAAATTCCCCTTTAGATATATCATCACATGTTTTTCTCCAACTAGTTGAATATGTTTGGGATTCACCATATATTGAATCATAGTGTTTACAACAAAACATATGTCTAGTCTTATATTAGTTAAGTAAATTAGAGAACCAATAATATGTGTGTCTAGGGTGGTATCAATTTCTTCTGAAGTTTCATAATTCAATAGTTTCAAATTTGTTGTCATCGGACTAGTAATAGCCTTGCAATCTATCATCCCAAATATTTTTAGTATTTCTACTGCATATTTTCCTTTGTTTAGGAAAAATATCGTTTGGATACTGCCATACTTCAAGACTTAGAAAATAATGCATCATTCCAAGGTTTTTCATCTCAAGTTCTACATTAAGCTTCTTCTTACACTAGTTGATGGGATTATCTTCACTTGTCAAGAATAGATCATATACATATAGTAGAAATATCATAAGTCCATCACCCTCAACTTTATAGTAAAGGTTAGAATCTTCTTTACTCTTGGTAAATCCTAAACTCATCAGGAAGCCATTGATTCTTACATACCATGCTCTAGGTGCTTGCTTTAACCCATATAATAGCCTCTTGAGTTTACATACATGAGTTCCCTGATCATTAGTCTTGAAACCTTGTGGTTGTTCAATATATACTTCTTTTTCTACCAATACATTTAGAAAGGTTGTCTTTAAATCCATCTAATGTAACTTCCAATTCATATTGGATTCCAACGAAAGGATGGTTCTGTTTGAGGTATACCTAGCTACTGGTGCAAAGGTTTCCCCATAGTCGTTCCTTCTGGGAGAATATGCGAGATACTAATCTTTCCTTGTACTTTTCTATACTACCATCTGCCGAGTGTTTTGTTTTGAAGATCCATTTTGAGGATACCACTGACTTGTCTTTTGGTCTTGGTACTATTTCTTATACATAATTCTTTATAATGGATTGGTATTCCTCGACCATTGCATCAACCCATTCTTGCTTCTTTGTTTCTTCTTCAAAACATGTTGGTTGTTTATCAACAAGATTACACATCAAATATACATAACTAGGGTATGGATTTGGCTTTGTTATTTCTCTGATGGTTCCTTCTGGGAGACCATGTCTTTTTTCTTCTTCGATTACTTCATGAGCCCAGGAAGGTCTTCTATTTTGTGAGATCATTTCAGTGGGAAATTCTTTAGGTCTCTGATGTTCTATTATGTCATGATCCTTAGGAATCTAATCTTCTTCTTCATTCCTAACTGGTTTAGGACCTTCTGTAGCTCTAGGATTTTCATGCTCCTCTTCATATTCCTTGTCTTTCTTTTATTTTCTGAAGGTTGTATCTTCATCAAAGGTGACATGTATGCTTAATTCAATTTGATGATATCCCGGGATATAAATTTGATAAGATTATGATTTCTCACTATATCCTACAAATGTACCATTCTTTCCTAAAGGATCTAACTTTGATATTTTCTCCTTGGGAATATGTATGTATATTGGAAAACCAAATATATTTAGGTTACTTACTTCAGGATTTTGTCTGGTAAACATCTCTTATGGAGTTTTGTTCCCAAGGATAATGTGGGAGATTCTATTATGTACATATAATGTTGTTTTGTACGCTTCTACCCACAGGTACATAGGTATATCTTTATCATGTATCATAGATTTCATATCTTCCATGATAGATCTATTCTTTCTTTCTGCCATACCATTTTATTGTGGATTATAGGGAATGGTAAGATCCCTCTTAATCCCTCCTTCTTTGCAGTTCTCATTGAATTCTCCTCCATTGTCTAATCTTAAGATATTGATCCTCTTTTCAAAGAAGTTTTCTACCAGGTCCTTAAACTCTTTGAATCTTTCAAACATTTCATCTTTCTTCTTTAGGAAATATAGCCAATTTTTGCGAGAGTAGTCATCAATAAAGGAAGAATAGTAAACATACCCTCTTAATGAAGTAGTTTGCATTGGCCTGCATATATATGAATGAATAATATCTAAGACCCCTTTTTCTTTGATGTCACTATTTGTATAAGGGTTGTTAGCAGGGTAATTTTAAGAGGAGAAATTTTGCAAATTGGTTATTTTTTGGGTTTCTTTCAAAATATAAATTCACTATTTGGTCACTTCTATTGCCTATATTTACATAGAATATGTTTCTTTATCATAATATTCGCCAAAATTTACACATTTCAGTGTTAATTTTATGTTTCATATTTAATATTCTCTTACCTATCTATAAACATGTTTTTTTCAATCCAAAACAATTGCCTATACTTAAGTATAATATTAGAATCCTTAAAAAATACCTTGGTTGTTAGTATTCTCTCCTTGTGCACATCCTTTGTACATTCCTTCATGATCTATCATAATATATGGTAAACCATTTACAACCTTTCTCACAATTGGAAATGCTTTGTAATGTATATGAGCAAGTCTTTTGTGTCATTTCTCACATGTGATTATGGTACTAGTCATCAATGTTGAATCTACATGTCCCTTCAATCTGTAAAGTCCTCCTCCTTCAACTCTAATTACTACTACATCATCTATAGTTTTTCCTTTTGTCCACATGAGGACTTCTCCATCCACAAAAGAAAATATGAACTCATGTGCTTGTAGGCACCACTATCTACTAGTCAAGTGTCATTTCCTGGTGAGACTCATCCTATGAGTGTAGAGCTCAACATATATTATTCACAGGAATATTCATTTTCCTTAGTTCTTTCCTCATCTTCTTGATCATTTTCTTCAGCAGCATGCGCCTGAAACTCGTTCTGCTTTCATGAGACATTTTATAGAAATGTGTCCCATATTATGACAAGTGAATCATTCATAATTTGAGAAGTATTTCTTGGTATTTTTAAACCCTTGAGTCCTTTTGGAAGGATGGTCATAACTCTTTCTCTTATTCTTTCCTTTGGTATGGAGTACCAAAGCTTGATCCTCATTTTAATTTGGCCTGTCTTCTCTGGCTGGTATTCTTTCTTCTTCTTGCACACCATTTAAGCTACTCTTGTAAAATATGATTGCATGGTTTCTAACTTTTGATCTTTACAATTTTGAGGTTATTCCTCAAGGTCATCTTTCTATCGATGTTTCTTCCTTCAAAAGGCCAGATATAACATCAAACATTTCTTTTGGTGTGATCCATGAGGATACTTGAGGAATCAAGTTATCTACGATGGAGTCAACTATGATCCTCTTAGCCTTGATCATATCCTTCTTGTATTTGGACTTAGCTTCATCTTCTTCTAGTTCTGCAACTTCCTCCTTTATAAATCCTTCTATATAATTTTCTTCTAGGATGAGCATGATATGATATTTCCATGCTCTGATGTTTTCAGCACCGTCAAGCTTCTCATCTAGCTTGGTACTCTTTTTCATATTTTAATCAAAATGGTAACTTCAAATGGAATTAGAAGGAGTAATACTTGATAAATACAACTTCTAGCTTACCTCCTTCGGGATGACCTAGGGTTTGATGTATAAACCCTAATTTTCTAGTTGAGATCATTGGTAGGGGTGAGTAATGGAAAATATGCACCTAGCTAGGGTGAGCTAGACCATGTCTTTCTTTTTCTGATATTGATGATGGAGTCTCAGGAAAATTGAAGACCTAGTTATTCCCGAGAGCAATGTTTGGTCCAAAATTGAAATTTCTTGGAATTCAATTTTGTTTCCATAGGAAGATGCACCCTTCTGAGGCGATTTAAGTGAGCCTTCTTTTCTGGTTGATCTATCGATGGATTTGTTTGGAGTAAAAAACCGTAGCTATGTAGTGTCTCCTTTTAGGGTGTCTCTGATACTAATTTAAGTTTTCTTAATTTATTAGATGATATCTTAAAAAAAAATTCAATATTAGTATCACTAAAAGAAAAACAAGCACAAAACATAAAGAAAACAAATATTTTTCTTGGGGAAACCATAAGGGAGAAAACCCTACAAACTTTCCTCAATATAGAACTCAACCAGAGCAGTGTAAAACCGAGACAACTACTTCTTTCTTCTTTCGGTTGCACTTGTTCTTCTCTCTCTTGCAAACTTGCTTGAGTCAGTGTGTACAAATGAAGGGGATCACCTCCCTATTTATATTTTCCACTTGACTTGTCCTAGGACCTGATATGGTACAATTGTCTAATTTATAGGTCTAACTTGTCTAACAAGACACCAAAAATAACATTTATTATAATGACACTTGGGTACTATTGAACGAACTTACATTTGGAGGTTTACATTGATTATTTCAATGACTCTTACATGACCAAACTCATCACCTAATGGAGGAATACAATCACCACATCTGGAATATCTTTCGAAGTTACAATACTTTAGCAATAGGATCCAACATAATCCATCAGTTCTGTACATATATCGTAACCGAACTTTATGGCATCCATGCAAAACAAACCTAAACCATGTAATGACAATGGTGCAATTCGATATATCCTCTCATTCACACAAAAATCTATGTTTAGTTGAGGAAGATCCTTAGGTACCCATTGTTTCACTAGATGTTTCCACCTCAAGGGAATCTTGATGTCTCTTATTGTCTCATCATCATAGGAACATGACCCCCCGTTCAATGAAAAAAAAATGAATAAATAATATATCAATGCTGTGTACAATGATGCTAATAAGAAGCACATGAAATAGATCTTGCTACTAATAATTCTCACAAGCATACACAGGAAAAATAGAGAGAAGAAAAGAGACTAAATCACATGAATGAAGAGATGAATATTGGTGTGTATCCTTCCATCGAATAATGATGAATAATAGTGTACATAAATAGTACATCCCTCATAGGAAAATCAAATGTTATGGAAACAACTCATAAATCTCAAAAAGGCTGACTTACCAAAATATAGCAAACCCCCATAGGTGGCTAAAGCACTTACCAAATCTATCAAGGACCTCACGAGTTGGAAAAATTGTGAGTGAGTTGTCAAGGAGATGGAAAAAACATGCTAATCCTAGAAAATGGAGAAAACTAATGGAGGATGGGTTGGAAACAAAAGCTCTCAGTTTCCTAGTTGACTAGCTTTTATCTTATCCATAGAAAAGCATGAAAAGCAGAAAAAGCAAAATAAAGTAAAATTTGCTGTAAAGTCCTGTATACTAATTCTAAATGGTCAAAAGGTGGTCAAGATCAACCCAGAATTGGAAATAAATCATTCCTAGGATATAGATGGCATGTATTGACTTTAAGGTGCAAGTGGATGCCAACTAATTAAGCTAGTGGGTGAATAATTAATCAAATAATGATTAATTATTTTATCCTAAGTTGTGATTGGGTTTAATATATTCCAACACCCCCCTATAAGTCTGAATTTATGATGGTATGACAAAAAGTATGGATGCATAAAGGGCCCAGCAACAAGGCTATGGTCACCCTTTAACAATTATTATGTCCATAAAAGTGAGGAAAGAGGCAAAACTATATGGTGAAAATCCTCCCTCAAGATAGGACAAGGCACAAAATTTGAAATATGTCTTCAACATATATTCATCTTCACTTTAATGAGCTGATTGAACTTCTTCTGGATGAAGGACTTGCTGAAGAAATCATGAACTCCATGATCATGCGCTAGAGTGTATAACCTACAAGAAGGAAGAGGAGAGACTCCTTGTATCTCATCAACTGATGAATTAGGAGAATTATCTGAATGCTTATTTCTGCTGTCAAACTTTGATATGCAAACATAATATGAAATGGAAAATATATTTGTCAATAATCCTTCCCAAAGAGTATAAAAGTTAAGACAAATTATTTCACACCCAATTCCCTGAATAGCTGCAAAATTGTGATGTGAATCACATGTCAATATTCCAATCTGATGTATCACCTATATAGATAGTGATATGAGGCTGATAAAACTATGATATATAAGAAATAGTAGCATATGTAATAGCAAGGACAAAGGATTCGGTGGCTCCACGAGGATATAGGGCTAGACTAGGAAAATTATGAGCAACTGGGGAAAACTGATAGGTGTAAAAATATGAATGATGGATGGGCATACGATCTGAACCATAAGTGTTTACAAAATATCCAAACATGTTTAATATCAGTCCATATATGACTAAGGACATGGATAACCAGCCACTGAAAGTTAGGAAAGACTTCAAACCATGTAAGATAAATATCACTACATAAGAGACCAATGAGGAATCAACTAGTGAGCTTGGGATTAGTATAGTATTTCTATTATTTATAGGTTTGGTAGATGGTATGGATGGTGGTATTATATGTGTATCAACCTGCAAGTATTCTTTTAAATCAGAATCCAAAGGATCACATATAAGCATATCATTAGACTCATGGGAATACACTGGTAATGAATCCTTTGTATGAAAGGAGGAAATAAGGAGATGTTCAAAGTCTTCAAGAAGGCTCTAAGTAAGGTAATTAGTATGACACAAATAAGGCTTGATGTTTCTAAGAAAACATCCTGGAATTCACTGGGTTGCGCACCATCAATGGGAGAGGTATGCAAAAGGTGTGAAGAATTTGGCACATAGATCTCAGAATCTAAGATAGGAGTTTTATAGAACAACGAATGGGTTATAGGATCATAATCGATATCAATATCATCAGCAGCTCCATATGTTACTTCTTTTTCATCAATTGTATCACAAGAAGAAAAATCACCTTCAAGAGACACAGAAAAAGATGCCTCTTCAATATTTGCTTCTTCATTGAAGGAGGAAGCATTCAAATCAATGAGGGTAGCAGCAACATGAACTGTATGAGAAAATTCTCCATCATGATCAAATTCATCAAATAATGTAGAGGCCAAGAAATCTTGAGAGAGAGAACAAGGGGAGATGCTAGGTTCGCTCCATGCTTCATCTTCAATTTCCTGCAATCCAAAAGCTTTGTCCAAAATTTTCCAAAGCTCAAATGGAAATTCAGCAAAATCTATGAGACGATATATATTTGGAGACATTCCCAAACACATAATTCCATAATCTCTATCACAATTATTTATCCAATCAATATTCTCTTCATAAGACTCAGGTTCACTCAATGCACCAATGGAGACATCAAAGAGACATTGCATCTTCAAGTATGCACTCATGTTTGGATTTAAATCAGAATAGTTGAAAGGACATAGTAGAGGAACTTTTGAATCCATATTGAATTTGTTGATATTCTCTAGGAGATACTCTCTGCAACCTGCAAAACAAACTAGGAGAAAATCTTGTAAGCTAGACAAGCTCTTCCTTAGAGAGGGATAGGAGACTGGAAGCGCTCCTCAAATCTATAGAAATTGATCAAACTTGTAGCTTTGATACCATGTAGAAATAATAGATCAATTATATTTGCAATGATGCTAATAATAATCACGGTAAATAGATCTTTCTACTAAGAATTGTCACAAGCATACATAGGAAAAATAGAGAGAGGAAAAGAGACTGAATCACATGAATAAAGAGATGAATATTGGTGTGTATCCTTCCATTGAATAATTATGAATAATAGTGTACATAAATATTATATCCCTCATAGGAAAATCAAATTATATGGAAACAACTCATAAAGCTCAAAAAGGCTGACTTACAAAAATATAGCAAACCCCCATAGGTGGCTAAAGCACTTACCAAATCTATCAAGAACCTCAAGAGTTGGAAAAAGAATGAGTGAGTTGTCAAGGAGATGGAGAAAACATGCTAACCCTAGAAAATGGAGAAAAAATAATGGAGGATAGGTTGGAAACAAAAGCTCCGAGTTTCCTAGTTGACTAGCTTTTATCTTATCCATAGAAAAGCAGGAAAAGAAGAAAAGGCAGAATAAAGCAGAATCTGCTGTAAAGTCCTGTATACTAATTATGGATGGTCAAAAGGTGGTCAATACCAACCCATAATTGGAAATAAATATTTCCTAGGACGCAAATGGCATGTATTGACTTTAAGGTGCAAGTGGATGCCAACTAATTAAGCTAGTGGGTGAATAATTAATCAAATAATGATTAATTATTTTATCCTAAGTTGTGAGTGGGTTTAATATATTCCAACAAAAAATCCATGCATTTATGGAATTTTCTTATGATATTTTGACATCTAGTTGATATAACTCTTGTATACCTATTGGATGTCTCACTTTCATCTAGTCTTACTTAACTCCCCTCACTCGAGGAAGAAATATCTGACAAATACATGTTTGGTTCTATCTACACCATGGGGAAAATGTTCAAATAGGACCTTGTTGGGTATGCATAATTCATATTAGAAACTTACATGGAAATTAGGCATGTATTTTCCACTATCATCATACATAGTTAGAAATTATCCCCAAAGTTTGAAAATGTATATGTTGATTAGTAAGGGATTTTTCCTTTAATTGTATTGCATGTTCAAAATTGGAAAAAATGGCCAAAAATAATTTTTGAATGCCTCAATTTTGTAGGAAGGAGAAATCATCAAAATTTCAAGCTTATGTGTTGTTAAACTATATGAGACATAGTTTGAAATCATCATGGAATATGATTTGAGATTTGGATATTAAAAAGTGGACATAAAGTAATGGAATATGCTTTTGATATTTGGATAAAAAAAGAGTAAAGGTGATCCCAATTCTAAAAGAGGATGATGATGTGGTACCCTAAAGTGATATATTTTTGAAATTATTAAATATGTAAGTCCAATAAACATATATCTACAATAATGTAAGGTCTTATGGATGTGGAAATGACTTTCTTCCAATAAAATCCTATATAAGCTTATTGCTTTGTGACCTTACCAATACACATAATTTTCGAAGGTGGTAGAAGTTGTCACAAAGGAACAAATTTGTGCACAAATTTTCTTGGAGAAGATTTAAGTCTACATACACAAACATTGGTTTGTGACACATTTGCATGTTTTATGTCCACAAGTGTCCAAGATATTCAATAGGGAACTATGCATTAGTGGTATCCTTGGCATGCTGATGTGGTCATGATGAGGTATATGTGTGATGAGGTATATGGTCCATGGGAATGAGTTTGACACTAAACAAACAAATATCATACATTAATGCCCATAATTGGTAAAGGAATTCCCATAATTGTTGGCACACAATTGGGAATAGAATTAAGGTTTGAGTATGTCAAGCACACCTAATATCTAGAGTATGCAATATAACATCTAAACTAGCATATTGGATGCCACTTTTATATAAAATCATGACAATGTAGGGTAACCATGCATCCATGCATCCATGCAATAACTCCTTGTAACTACCTCTTATTTGAACTGCCAAAGAGATGGAATGTCAAATAAGGTCAAATATATGCAATAACTTCTTGTAACTACCTCTTATTTGACTTTTCAAAGAGATGTAAGGTCAAATAAGTTTTGGAGAAAGGAGAACCTTCCCTAGTTTATCAAATCTAAAAACTAGTATCATATCCCACTCACATGCCAAATATTCCTTATGGTGGCATTTTATTGTGGTCCAAGTTTTCATTCATTTGTCATGTGTGTAAGAAGTAGTTATTTTAGGGCCTAAGCATTTGAAATTTGACCTCAAACATGTCTTGGGTGAGGAGGCCTTTCATTGGTGTGCCAAATATTAGAATAGGTCTAGATCCCACTATCAAGACACACTTTTCAAATGGAGGGTCTATCTTGTTGTTTGGAGCCTAGTTCATGGCTTGTGTGTCATATAAGTGTTTCATTTAGGACCCAGGCCATCAAATTTTGGTCCCAAACCATTCTCTAGGGTGAGAAAGCCCTACCTAGGTGCACTAAACATTAGAATTCGGCATGTATCCTATTTTAGGTTTAATGATACCATCCAAAGGGAATGTCTCATGGGTTTATAATTGATTTGATTCAAATGATACAGAAGTAAAGCATGTTTTTAGATTGCAAAAATAAGAAATTGAAAGCAATGAGTAATATGATCATATGGTACTATGATTGTGTGTTAATATCATCCACCAAGGAGAAACTCGACCCTCACTAGAACTTAACTTGAGATATTTGTAGCACTTTCCTATTTTCCAAATGGCCTCACCAATATAAAAAAGATAAAATTAAGCCATGTAACAAAGAACTGGAAATGTAGTAGAATGTGGACACTCCACCTTTGTACATATGAATGAATCAAAATTTGTTTTATTTGTTTTTGTTTTTAATCTATGAATATAGTCTTTGATATTCCCTTGGAATCAAGAATCTTTCTAACCCTAGAATAGACCCCGATTCAATTCACTCCCACCCCACCATTTTAACCATGTGTATTCCCATTAGGCCTTAGAACCTACATTTTTATGATAGAGTCTTGGATTCTTCCGAGTCCCAACCTCATCAATTTGACTATATATCTTTAATCAACACTGTACTGATCATTGCTATATCTTGGAGAAGAACCAATCCTATTCTTATAATTCTCCAAACTCTCCAATACACAAAGGTCTAAGTGATAATATTTTGGTATGTTAAAGCAACAAATACACATGCAATAAGTTGCATATTAATAAGAATTGCACCAATCATTTAACAAAAGAAACGCAACCACCGGCACAATACATTTCCAGCAATATTTCCATGTCTGTTTCATCTCCTATAATCGAGTAGTTCCATGTCTGCCTCACCTATCAAAATGAAATTTATCCTAGAAATTTATGTAAATACTAAAGTACAAGTACAAGTATGCATGGAATGTCAAATGTTTAATGGAAATAATAAATTTTCTTCTTTACCTTTGAAGTATTTTCTTGAGGGTTCCATGGTCATTTCAATGTCTTATCCAGGATGAACACACAAACTTAGTAATTGATGTTGGAGACATTTACCACCATACACACTCTTTTTGGTCAAATTGGCCTAGTTAAACTACTATCCTAAGTATAATTGACATTAATTGACATCAGCGGAGCATTAATTTCCATCATCCAGTCACACCCACACCTACCAACAGTCAAGGAGGCTAACTTAGCCTTCTCCTACAGTCAAGGAGGCTAACTGGAGCACTTCGGGGGTGATCTGAGTGATATTAATGCACCTAATTGCTAACTGGTGGTTACAATCAGTTCAACCAGTCAGTTAAGGCACCTCCTCTCATGAAATATATTATTTAATGATTATTTATTATTATTTAATGATCCGGAGTCAACAGGGCACCTCCACCAACTTCTGATGGTCAGTTCAGCTTCAGTTAACCTCATCGGGGTTCATTGAAGTCATGGAGCACTAGCACTTGATGGTTGGCTTTCAATGACATGTGTTTGATCTCCTTCAGTTGAGATTCAGTCATTTATTACACTCCGACTTCAGTTAGGGTTTGGTGAGTCAATTAGGGTTTTGGTCAAGTGGTTAACTGAGTGTGATTGAATGGCTCAGAGTCAGTTAAGCCAGACTCACTCATTGATTTTGAATTGCCTCCTTAGGTATTTGAATTTCTCATTGATTCAAGCTATTGCTTGACATTGGTATTGTAACCATTCATTGATTATTGAATATACAGAGAGGAAACCATTCTAGTTCTGATTAACACCATTTCATGAGTATTTGTTGATTATTCTTTGATGAGATTGATTCTTTGTTTCTAGATCAATGTGCAAGAATTAATATGGTATCAGAGCATATGGCGGGACAAACATCTATCTCTCAAAAACAAGCTTTTTGACAGATTTCTCCATGAAATTTGAGCAATAGCTCAAAAATCTAGCACTGCACCAGAAGCCAAGGCTTACCACTCAATATCCCAAGTAAAGAACTTGTTGATCAAGCTTGCTTGTTTGACTATGCTGGGTGTTATGAAAGCCTAGAATGTGCAGGCTGTCTGACCTTATGGTGCCTCTTTTGTTTTGATTTGTAGGTTTTAAGAGGTGCAACTTCGAATGGACTCATCAATCCCTCTTCTCACCCCATTCACAAGCTATTCGGAATGGAAGTTGAAGATGATTGAATCTTTGTGTTGATGTATATGTAACTTTGGAATGTATTCTTATATGTATTTTATATATTGTAACCCGATGTTTATTCCAGGATGTTTCTATTATGTATTTGAGTCATGTGGTCATGCCCCGATGTTCCGATCGGGAGGATTAATAATGTAATCAAGTCATGTCAAGTCATTAGGTAAGTCCCCACAGTTTTGGGGCACTTGGGTTATTATACACTAATTAAGGTGTAGGCTCGAGTAAGTAATTGTAAGTTAAGCCTACATGGTTGAGTGCACTTCAAGTCAATGGAACAATATAAATAGAGAGTGAGAGTCTCTCTATTTATCACTTGTGACTTAGCTCTCTTGCTCTCTCAAGTGTGGCGCACTTTTGGAGAAGGAAATTCTTGGGCTTGACAAGAAGACAGAAGGCTGATGTTGGGAAGGGAGGTCATCTTACTGTTTTGGGATCACATCTTGTGGTGATACTATCTTAGAGGAAGTTGAGAGGTTTTCTCCATTTATGGTTTCCCCTCCTAAAATCTTTGTGTCTCTTGTCTCTTGTGATGTGCTTATGTGATTGCTGTGCTTGTTATTCTCTCAGTGAAAAGATCCTAACATAATGCTAGCTTAAATGTTGAAAAACTAACATGGTATCAGAGCTAACCTGAGAAGAAGACATTGTGCAGCTATAGGAACTAGGGCTTCCTATTTTTTGGATCTTCCTCCACATATTTTCAGCAAAAGTATTCTAGGATGACTCTCCTTTGAAGGGTGCATCTTTCTGTCGATGCAGAATTCAATTTCAAGCATTTTCAGTTTCGATGTGGAAATTAGGGCTTTCTATAGAAGAGAAATTTTTGAATGAGACCAGCATAGGGTTATTATCCTCATCAAAACTGAAGTTTAGAGACCTGGATCAAGAAATTTGGTTGGGTGAAACTCCGGGAAAGTCAAACCCTAGTTTGACCCTGAGCTTGGAGAAACCCTAAATACTAAAAATGCTAAGTTTTGTTACAGTCGCTATATTCCAATATTGGAGAAGTATCAAAAGCTGAAAATTTCAGGGGCCACTGATAAAATCCTGATGAACACTGTGTCCAAAGGGAAGCCTCTGATTCACTATATTCTTGGAGATATGATCTCTCCAATTTAGGGTTCCATCCTCTTCCAGAAATCATCCATAAACAGGACACCTGGGGAGATATGCAATATATTGGGCTACAGAGGTCCAAATGGAATTCCTGAAGATGTTCCAGAAAGGGCACAAACTTTACTTTCTATTTTCTAAATATCAGACTCAGAAGATGAACCAGTGACACGTGGCATTCCGTACAGCGTCGCTGTTCTAAACAGTCCTGTAACAGGTCACCTTGGGAAAAGGATCATATATCCCAAATGGTGAAACAAATTATGATGAAACCTATGGTTTTGAATCAGGGACATGCTATTTTACCTCAGTGAAAAATTTCAGACACATAGGATCATTAATTTCAGAGATATCACAGAAACAGTAACAGGAATTTCTGCAGAAGAAATCAGAAAATTAGGGCTTCCTGTTCCGGGAGTTTCCCTTCACTGTTTTCAGAAAAGGAGTACATTGGACAGCTCCATTTGAAGACATATATCTATTCATCCAATAAGATCTAAAGGATTCCAAGTTTTGAAAATTAGGGTTTCTGCAACAAACCCTAGATCAGCGAACTCCGGGACAAGGACGGACACCTCAAATCGGTAAGATCTAATCCTTTGCTATTTCCATTTGAAGTTCTCATTTCAAAGCGATCTATCACATCAGCTTGATGATAAGCTTGGTGAAGTTGACAAATTCCAAGCATAGAAGTATTTTATCTCTCTGGATTGGACACCTACATGAGTATAGAGGTTCCAGTTTCAGAGGGAGACGAGGCCAAAGAAGACATCATGCTCATGCTGCAGAGGATGATGAAATCTCCAGAAAGAGATCCAGATATGAAAGTGAAGATTCTTCAAGCGAGGATGAATATGTTCTAATATCAGCTCTCATAGGTAACATTACTCATGGAAGTAATGATTGGATTATAGACAGTGGGGCTTCCAAACATATGACGGGATTCAAGGAATCCTG
>LPNX010523266.1:981569-1023557 GCA_001517045.1 Pseudotsuga menziesii | reverse complement strand
AGCTGATGTATTGACGAAGCCATTGGCTAGGCTGAAGTTTGAGTACTTCAGAGAGAGACTTGGTGTTCTCCAGATAGAGGCTTCCTCCCAGAGACAGTGATGTGTCCCAAAGCCATTCTGACGAGGAGGTCAGATGTAAGGGCTGAGCCATTCTATCATGGTGAGAGGATTCAATTCCTTCCATGTCAGATATGAGTGCTGAGATTGAGAGCCATTCTGATGAGTAGGTCAGATGTAAAGGCTGTGCCATTCTGTTCATGGCTAAAGGATTTAGTTCCTTCCATGTCAGATGTAAGTACAGAAATCTCTCCTCAGTGGAGTTGAGAGTCTTCCATAATTGGATGGGATTGTGCCATTATGACGAGCAGGTCAGATGTAAGGGCAGAGCCATTCTGTTCATGGCTAAAGGATTTAGTTCCTTCCATGTCAGATGTAAGTGCAGAAATCTCTCCTCAGTGGAGTTGAGAGTCTTCCATCATTGGATGGGATTGTGCCATTCTGACGAGCAGGTCAGATGTAAGGGCAGATCCATTATGTAGATGATGGGTATGCATCAGGTAGATGCACTATATGATCAAGATGATCATGGATGACGAGCTTCAGGATGTTGCTCCAGATGATATGCAGCAGGATGTTGCAGTGATGATGATCAGGATGATCATGAGTACATCAGGATGATGTATGGTGAGTATCAGGTTGATACTCTATGGCCGTGGATCAGGTTGTGCAGATGAGCATGTAATTCGGAGCCCTGGGAGATTTGCAGATGGTCTTTCGAGGTTTTTCCTATGGCATGTAATTCGGTGCCCTGGGACATCTGGCAAATGCTCTTTCAAGGTTTTTCTCTGGGAGGACATGTAATTCGGAGCCCTGGGAGATCTGCAGATAGTCTTTCAAGGTTTTTCCTATGGCATGTAATTCAGTTCCCTAGGATATCTGGCAGATGCTCTTTCGAGGTTTTGTTCTATGGCATATAATTCGGTTCCCTGGGAGATCCGTTAGGTTGGGTTGTGTGCCCGTAATAAGTCCTGGGATGCTCTTGCAAGGTTTTTCCATGACCACATGTAATTCGGAGCCCTGGGAGATCCTATAGGTAGAGCTGTGTGCTCGTAACAGCCTGGGATGCTCTTGCGAGGTTTTGTGGTGAGGTCACATGTAATTCGGAGCCCTGGGAGATCCTATAGGTAGAGCTGTGTACTCGTAACAGCCTGGGATGCTCTTTCTAGGTTTTGTGACGCACGTAATAAGTCCTGAGGATTCCACAGTATGGCCGGTGATGATGAATACCTACAGGTGGTGGGCCTACATCCAGCATGAAAAAGGGCTGGCTCTGTAGAACTTCCTATGATGAGATAGTACAAACATGATGATGACCAGAGGAGATCCAGATCGAGCTATGATCCAGATCCAGTTATGATGACTCCGAGAGATCCAGATCGAGTGATGATCCAGATCCAGCAGTGATGATCTATATCGAGAGATGATCCAGATCCTGTCCAGAGAGATGATCCAGATTGAGTGATGATCCAGATCCAGTCCAGTGATGTTGATCCAGATCGAGTGATGATCCAGATCCAGCAGTGATGATCTATATCGAGAGATGATCCAGATTGAGTGATGATCCAGATCCAGTCCAGTGATGTTGATCCAGATCGAGTGATGATCTAGATCCAGTGATGCTTTTTTTTGATGATCCAGATCGAGAGACGATCCAGATCCAGATGACTTGAAGATGAAGATGACTTAAAGATGAAGATGACTCAGAAGATCCAGCTGATACAGAGAAGAAGACCAGTGCTGAAAAATTGTGTCGAAAGAATACCTTCCTAGTTAAGTGGGAGTGTTGATGTATATGTAACTTCGGAATGTATTCTTATATGTATTTTATATATTGTAACCCGATGTTTATTCCGGGATGTTTCTATTATGTATTTGAGTCATGTGGTCATGCCCCGATGTTCCGATCGGGAGGATTAATAATGTAATCAAGTCATGTCAAGTCATTAGGTAAGTCCCCACAGTTTTTGGGCACTTGGGTTATTATACACTAATTAAGGTGTAGGCTCGAGTAAGTAATTGTAAGTTAAGCCTACATGGTTGAGTGCACTTCAAGTCAATGGAAGAATATAAATAGAGAGTGAGAGTCTCTCTATTTATCACTTGTGACTTAGCTCTCTTGCTCTCTCAAGTGTGGTGCACTTTTGGAGAAGGAAATTCTTGGGCTTGACAAGAAGACAGAAGGCTGCTGTTGTGAAGGGAGGTCATCTTACTGTTTTTGGGATCACATCTTGTGGTGATACTATCTTAGAGGAAGTTGAGGGGTTTTCTCCATTTATGGTTTCCCCTCCTAAAATATTTGTGTCTCTTGTCTCTTGTGATGTGCTTATGTGATTGCTGTGCTTGTTATTCTCTCAGTGAAAAGATCTTATCATAATGCTAGCTTAAATGTTGAAAAACTAACACTTTGAAGAGATGAGGTCTCTATGAGGTGTCTATTGGACTTGGAAAAGAGTCTTATGAGAATGAGAATGACTAGCTAAATGATGGTGACAGATCTTTTGGAGCAATAGGTATGGCCCTTTCTCCTAGCTTGTACTACCTTATTGGTTCTGCTGAATACCCAAAGGAAGTCTGGACAAAATTGGACAGAACCTTTGGCAAGCACAATGAGGATCATAATAGTACTTTGGAGATCACATCCAGCACCACAAGAGTTCTTTAATCAAAATTCTCAGCCTCTACTCTCTCTGATGAAGTTGTTCAAGATGAAGATGAAGCCGAATATTCTACACATTCAATTCGAATTGAAGAAAGTCTCCATGCAGTGACTCCTTCTCTTGTTGCACCGGAAGTTCATGAGATCTCTGATATATCATCTTCTCATATTTCTGAGACAGAATAAGACATTATATTCTCTGATATTGAAGAAAAATGCTGCTGCACTTCCATGCAAACATTCACCGGTGGTTTTCCTTTGAATTCTGTGCAAAATTTACCAGTAATTGCTTCCGAAAGTGAAGAAAATATGTAAAAAATTGGATATTTTGGAAGAAATATCATATTATAAGAGTGACACATTCACTCCCCACGATCTAGATCTTCCAGCAAAATCCTGCAGGATTGCATGCACCAAAATTCAAAATTTTGAAGAAAAAGACAACTGTGCATCCACCGTCTCGGTTGACCATAATTTTGGATCTGATATGAAAATTATTGGATCTGATATGATATTATTTGGATCTGATTTGATATTTCTTGGTTCAAAATTTCAGGTTCATAAACCTTCAGTACTACTTGTAGCTGCTCTCATCAATGGCGTGAAGAAACAAGTACCGCAAGTCTCCTACAAAACTGTTGCTGGGGATTTGATTTCATTTCATAGTTTTGGATATGTTGTGAAATTATTTAGATATGATCTAAATTATTATCTGATATTACTTTTTTCATATTTTAAAATCCAAGATCTTTCAGTCATGCTTGTAGCTACTCTCACCAATTCCGGTGTGAAAAATCAACTACCGCAGTTCTTCTTCAATTTTGCTGCTGGGGATTTGGTGTTAGTTTCCTCTTATGAGGTTGCTGATATTTTATTTTGTGAATCATTAGATATTTCTGAAGCTATATCAGATTATGGAGCTCAAGCATTCGCTCTCCAGAGTCCCAGGTATTCTCTACCTTTGGTCACAAGCTCATCTCCTCACAGAACTAGTAAAGACGAAGACATTATGCATCTGCTTGGACACTTGCTCCTAAAAATTCGGGCTGATTTTACCACTGATTGTTTTCTGTTCAAGGCTGCAACATATCAGTTTCTTGAGTGTTCCACACATGGTTCGAATCCTCAAGAACCTTTGCTCTCTCTTCAGATGATTTCAGCTACTCTACATGGGTCCAGTTTTCACCATGCAGCTATTTATATTTCTGATTCAGTTGAGTGCATTGTTATTCTTCCAAAGTGGAAGATTCCTCTAGAAATATTCATTTAGTTTGGATTCATAGGCTCACATGCACAGTCTCAAGATGTTGCTGCATAGAAGAACCAATTCTTGATTTACTACTTAGTTTGAGCGGGGTATTTTTCCCATGAGGTTTTCTCCGTTTCCTTCGTTATATTAAGCAGTTACTTTATTGTACAGGGTGACCTATGGCCTTTGTTTCTGGGGACCTAGCATTTTTATGCATCTATGTTTTTATGCAACCTCTACAACCTCAACCTCCACTTTTGACCTCAACCTTCTTTGCAGTCTCTGTGACCTCCTTTGAATCTCCTAATCTGCGACATCTGGGATTGGTTCGTGGCTGAGGTAAGAACTGGAATGTTTCTCTTCATGTGTAATAGGGGAGGTAAGTGAACTATTTTGGTTTTAAATGTGTTATTCTTTTTATGTAATTTGTTTATTATTTAATTTTTAAATGTATTGTTTATTTATTTATTTTATATTAATGTTATTTGTTTATTATTTGTTTTTTATGTATTGTTTATTTATTTATAAATTTATTTATTTTAAATTCTTTGCTTTAAATAATTTTTTATTAAAAAAAATTGTATTGATCATGACACTAACAACATTGGTGCCAATGATTATTATTATCATCACCATCACAACCATCGTCATCATTATCATCATTGACATCATCATGATAATGATTTTCATCATCATTATCATCATCGTCATTATCATCTTCATCAAGAACATCATCATCATCATCAGTAATCATCATCATAATCGTCAGTGACAATCATGGATGATATCGATAACAAAATCATCGTCATCATCATAGTTTGCACCACCACCATAGTTGTTGTCATCATGGCCATCATCGTCGTCGTAGAGATGATCATTATTAAATTATCATTGTCGTCATCGTTAGAAACAAAAATTTCATCATTCCATAGGTAGAGGTTGAAATCAAAGGCATTAAGCCATAACATTTACTGCTAAGACTCATGGACAATGCATGGGGTATTTTAATGACAATGCAAACCTTTCAAATGGTGACTTTGGCCTATGTTTGTAAAATTGTGGTCATAATTAGATTTTGAAATTAGGCTAAATAACTAGACTTAATTTACTAATAATTCCTTCAATGAACTAGAAACCCTAATGTTGGAAACAAAAATAAAATAAAGAAAATAAATCACCCGAAATTTGTTGTAGATAATGAAAATTATGGATATGTCGGATATCCAATGGATTCCATTGGATAACCTTTACACATACAACCTTTATCATCATCACATATAAACTTTACCCCTTTCACATATGAGCCCTTAACATTTATATTCCCTTACATCTAATGTTATAACTTTAACCACTATAATTAACAATAAAATTATAAATCAAACTATTATAATCATTGAAACCTAAATCACATAGTTTTCATGTAATTGATAATATTTAAATCATATATTATCCCCTAACAATTATAACATCTAATATAACTTCTATAAACACCTGTAACCCCTAATACATATAATTTTTAAAGCTTATCACTACTTATCTATAAGCCTTAAAGCCTCTAACTCCTAATCCATAACCCCTATAAACGGTAACACTTATGGGATAAAAAACCTAAACCATACAACCATGATCACATACGAATATTAACAAATAATATCACTAACCCATGTTTTCTACAAGCCATTTGACCCTGTAATTGCTAACTCTTATAACCATTATCATGCACAACCCAATTACTCCTAATATAAACCATATAACAACTAATATTTAATTATAATAACATATATCACCTATAAACCCTAGTATAACCATTAAATCCTACAACCTGTCAACCCTATAATGTATAACCCTCAAGACCCCTATATCTGAGCCACAATAACCCTTTATTCCTAACCCTAGATTTATAGAATCCAAGTACAAACACATTATCACTTCACTCTATAACACATCCTTCTTATTCTATATAACTTGGTAACCCTAGCACATATAATACTATAACTCTAACATCAATATACAACCCCCATAACCATAATCACTATCATGAATAACCATTTCTCCTTAATCCTTATCACTCCCAAGTCCTACTATTATAGCCATAACCACTATCATGAATAATCATTTATCTAAATACTAACACCTAATCCATATAACCATTATCATATATAGCCCCTTGCTACTAACCCTTAACATAGCCTTAGATCTTCAAGAAATGAGTCAAATATTATTGTTGCAGTAAAAGGAGAATGAAGATACACACTAAACAAAGAAAACCACACAGGAAACATATGAGTATAGCTTAGGTAATTACAATATCATTGCCATTAATTAAATCCGGTGTTACAATAGTTTACATAAGGAAATAATTCGAATCCATTAGGGAGGAATTAGAATCTACCAATTGGATGTGACTGTACCTAACTGACTAGCTAACTCAAGATTTCTCAATCAATATTGGAGTCCAAATAGCTAACTCCATATGTCTAAAAAACTCACACAATCAATAATAAATAGTTAACTTAGTCTAACTGAAGTGGTAGGTGAGGAAAGGTGCTTAATCCACATGCATCCATGCATAACTAGTGCTAACTGAACTAATTGTGATCTAACTGAATGTAACTAGAAATTAACTAAGTTGAACTAGCTCCAAATCCAACTAACTAAAGGAGGTTGGTATTGAGACTCCCAGTGGCTCTTAAAATGTAGGTATTGGCCTAGGAGGCGCCTAATATGATGCATGTAAATGCAGTCAGTGGCAGATAGCCTCTAGTTGTGTTCCCCACACACTAGTAACTAGTACATGTGACCCCATTAGGCCATGTGGACCCAATGGTACTAGTATAATTAATTAATTAATTAAAACTCCTAAGTTAGGATAAATTAATCTAACAAATAGTTTTATCAAGGGAGGATTAATAATCCTAACACCGCCCCCCCCCCCGAATCCTAAATTGGAAAAATATGGGCCCTAGAAACAAGGCCATAAGTCATCTAAATACAATCTAAAAGACATAATTATGCTTAATACAACTGAGGAAATAGGGGAAAATCTCATGGGATAAAACCCCCTCAAGATAAGCATAAATCAGGAAATACAAGTTAAAAACTTGCAAAATATTTTGCTACAATTTGCAGCACTCTGTAGCAACAAAGTAGTATTCTGGTTCTTCTATGCAGCAACATCCCAAATATGTGCATGTGAACCTATCAATCCAAAAAAATTCTTATGTTGGGAGGAATCTCCCTCTTTCGAAGAAGAATAATGTACTCAACTTAATCAGAAACATAAAAAACTTCACAGTGAAAAATGGACCCATGTAGAGTAGCTGAAATCAAATGATGAGAGAGAAAATGTTTTTGAGAATTCAAACCATGTGAGTATTAAGTAACACCCAATAAATTTATATGTGGCAGCCTTGAATATCAATTCATGTGAGGTAAAATCAGCCCCAAGTGTTAAGATCAAGTGTCCAGGCGGATGCAGAATGTCTCCAACTTTACTAGTTCTGTGAGGAGATGAGCATGTGATCAAATAGATAGGTAGAGAAGCCCTGAGACTATGGAGATAAAATTATTGAGCTCCATAATCTGATATAGCTTCAGAAATAACCAATAATTCACAAAATCTTATATCAACGAACTTATAAGAGAGAACTAACACTAAATCCTCAACAACAAAATTGAAGGAGACTTCCGGTGCTTGATTTGTCACACCAAAATTGATGAGACCAGTAACAAGCAATAATGAAAGCTATTGAATCTTAAAACCTGAACCAAATATTATCATGTCAGAAAATAAATCAGATCCAAAACTGTGCTCCACCGAGATGGTAGATGCACAATTTTCTCCTTCTTCAAAATTCTGATTTTTGGTGCATGCAATCTTGTAGAAATTTACTGGAAGCTCCAGATTAATGAGAGTGAATGGATCACTCCTATAATATTATATTATTTCCATAATATCCATGGTATTAATTATCTTCACACCAGCAACATCATTAGATATAGAGAAATCAAATTCCTCCTCCTTTTCTGAAACAATCACCGGTAAACTATGCATAAAATTTAAAGAATCACTCGAGAATTTTTGCAAAGAATAGAAGGAGAGTTTTTCTTGAAAAAAATAGATTTGAATATATTCTTCTAGATCATCCATGTGAGGAGATGCAATATCAGATATCTCATACGCTTCTAGAGATGCAGTAGAAGGAGTCGCTCCAAGGATACTTCCTTCAATTTGAATCGACTTTAGGGAAAATTCTGCTTCTTCTTCATCTTCAACAATTTTATTTTGTGTAGGAGAGGGAATGAACTCATCATGATGGATTTTATATTAAACTCTCTTAAAAATTGAGATTTTAGAGTCATCTCCCATATTAATACTAGGTCCTCCTAATAGAGGGAAAGTGATGAAGGATTTCCTGGAGGAAACCATGTGGTTGGATGCTCCATAATCTTTCAAATAAGCCTTCGACCGAGTGAGGATTGCATGCAAGAATCTCTCATCTTATTCATTATTCTCTTCATCATCAGATATCTCTACACATTGTGGAAGGGAAATATTGTTCTTTACACATAGACCTTTCAACTGGTCTGGGGTCTTCTTCATGCACGAGTCTTCTGGATGAAAACCCCTCATACAATAGGGACATTTTTCTTTCCAAACTTATTCTTTTTCTTACAGCCGGAGGCTCCTTCAGAAGTATTCTGATTATCTTTAGGATTAGAATTGGCTGCTTTATTCTCCTTCCCCTTAGGTCTCCCCTTCACTTGCGCTTTGGTAGAGTCTATCACTAGGAGAGCTTGATCTTTGGAAGTCTGGATGACTCCCATCTGAGTCAAATTCTCTTGCTCCTATATTAAGGACTCGACAAAGGAATCAAGTGAGGGAATTTTCCAATATGGAAAGGAATCCCTTTTAGAGAGGAATATTGAGACAAATACAGAATACTCTGGACCGATTTTGTTGAGAATGGAAAGCACATTTTTCTCATCCTTTCTTTTTATTCTGCACTGTTTGCATTGAAGTGCAAGAGACTTGAATTTAGTAAAGAATTACTCTACTGTTTCGAAATTGCTGGGATGTAAGGCTACCAGCTCATTTTCCAGGAGGTGTCCCCAAATCTCATCTTGTTTATCAAACAAGTATTCAATCTTATCCCAAGATTATCTGAGTGTCCTTAAACCTTCAAGGTGGAAGATGAGATCTCTGGATATATGAGTGCATAGATAACCGAAAGCTTGATCTAAGCAGTTCAGAAACTTGTTCTTCTCAACTAGATGATCGGGCTCAACCTACCTTCCAAGTATTATCCTGTAGTAGCAAAGATTGTGTAATGCCATCTAAATATATTCCCTCCAATCAAGATAATTGAAGGGTGTAAGGATCCGATGAGTAGAAGGTAGAGAATCCATAATTCTCCTGCTGAAAGAATGCAAATCTTCACACAAGCTACGTATCACATGTATATTTTCACTAAAAAACAGTAAAACATTGGAACTATGTTAGAATCATGCTTTTCTTCTCAACATGAACACCTTTTTAGGGTCCTTCATTCCTGCATCGCCACTTTGAATAAATTCAGAGGAAGAAAATCACTATTGGGGACTTCTGTGGAAACCCCGCTGCTTCTTGTGTTCAATGGAGAAAAAAAGCATGAATCCTACTTGAGATGGATATGATACCATGTTAAAATTTTTGTGCCATTTATATATTCAAGAAATGAGTCAAATATTATTGATCAAAGATACACAATGAACAAAAAAAACCACACAGGAAACATATCAGTATAGCTAAGGTAATTACAGTATCATTGTCATTAATTAAATATGGTGTTACAATAGTTTACATAAGGAAATAATTTGAATCCGTTAGGTAGGAATTTGAATCTACCAACTAGATGTGACTGAACCTAACTAACTATCTAACTCGGGATGTCTCAATCAATATCAGATTCCAAATAGCTAACTCCAGATGTCTAAACAACTCACACAATCAGTAATAAACAGTTAATTCAGTCTAACTGAAGTGGTAGGTGAGAAAAGGTTCCTAGTCTACATGCAGCCATGCATACCTAGCTCTAAATGAATGGATTGTGATCTAACTGAATGTAACTAAAAATTAACTAAGCTTAATTAGTTCCAACTCCAATTGACTAAAGGAGGTTGGTGTTGGGACTCCCGGTGGCTCCTAAAATGTAGGGATTGGCCTAGGAAGCACCTAATATGATGCATGCAAATGCAGTCGGTGGAAGATAGCCTCTAGTTGTGTTCCCTAGACTCTAGTAACTTGTACATGTTGCCCTATTAGGCCATGTGGACCCAATGGTACTAGTGGACTTAATTGATTAATTAAAATGCCTAAGTTAGGATAAATTAATCTAATAGACAATTTTATAAAGGGAGGATTAATAATCCCAGCAAATTAATACATAACCCCTACCACCTATAACTTTTAATGTCAACCTTTATTTGTTGACACTTATAACATCTAACAACGAATACACATATAGCCTTCACACATTTAACATATGATCCTTACTCATTATAATCCCTTATTCCATAACACTATAACACATAAACACTATAATCCATTACATTTTATCACCCTTAATCACTATAACCCTTAATATAATAAATAAGTATTATAACCCTTAATGTTGATAAGTTATGACCCTTATAATCACTTAATCCCCATAACCCTTAATCCCTATAACCCTTATCATTACTATACCCCTTAATAATTATAACCTCCAAGTTATGTATGTCATAACACCTATAATTGATAACCCATATATCATTTAGTCCATATAGCACCTAGACTTGTTAATCCATTTAAATCTCAATCCCTAAAACATCAAATACTTCAACTCTAAATCTATAATCTCTAATAACTAAAGACCATTATAACCATTAATGTTGAAAATTTTATTCCTCATCATTCCTTAATCCCTATGTCTCATATAATTGTTAATCCCTATAGACTTTAACACTATAGTCCTTCACACTTATAACCTCCAAGCTATATACTATTGGGTATATGTTATATCCTTTGCATGTGCATATGGAGGGGAGATGCGCATGTCAATGCTGTAGCTCGGTGATCCCAAAGGCATCGCCGATAAAATAACCATAATTTTTTTTGGATATTTATAGATTTTATGGTTATTTATAGTTGTTTGTGGCTATTTTTAGAATTTGTCTAAAAATATGTAACTTAATCCCGGTTAAGGGATTGGTTTATTTTTCTAATTCGGGTTAATGGATTAGGGTAGTTGGATGTTGCAGAATACCTATATTTTTTATTGTGAGGATTTCATAATGTAATGAAGAGAAAATAGGAGGTGTGGCTCCAAGGTTTTCTGGTTTTCCCGGTTAATGGTTTCCGGGGTAAATATCTGTGTTTATGTGTGAATGATGTGTTGTGATCCCTATTTTGCTAAAAAGAATCTGTATGTTTTGCTTCTCTGCATAGGTTTAAAAATTACATGTGGTATCAGAGCTCGATTTTGGCATCAGGGGGACACCTTTGTTGCTAAGGGTTCGACGCGGTTGATAGATCTCGGGTCTGTGATAAACTTGGGCTCAGTGAGAGCTTTGCAGTGTTGATTTGTGCATTGAAAGAGAATGGTGAGCACTTCAAGAATCGAGATCGAGAAATTTAACGGCCAGAATTTTGAGCTATGGAAGCTCAAAATGGAGGATCTTCTGGTAGATCGAGAACAGTAGATTGCTGTTGATCCGAGTAAGAAACCCACTGCAACGTCATAAGAATATTGGGATAAATTAGAAAGAAGGGTGAGGAGTACAATACGATTATGCTTATTAGATTCTGTGTTGTTGAATATATCTGGTGAAGATAGTGCAGTAAAGCTATGGGAAAAACTAGGGAGTTTGTATCAATCAAAATCCCTTGTGAACAAGTTGTTTCTGCAAAAGAAGTTGTTTCACCTCAGAATGGATGAGAATGACACTGTAACAGAGCATTTGAATGTCTACAATACTCTGGTAAGCCATATAACCTCTGTTGGTATTAAAATGGTTGAAGAAGATAAATGTATTACATTATTGTGTTCTTTGTCGGATTTCTGGGGCAACCTAATTGTTGCAATAGGTAGTTCTAGCCAGACGACCTTAAAATTTGATGAAATTGTATCATCCCTACTATCAGAAGATATGAGGTGGAAAACTATGGATAATCATAGCATGGATGCCTTGTCTGTGAGAGGTCACCCAGAGGAGATAAACAAAAATAAAGGATCTGGGGGGAGATATAAATCTAAGGGTAGATCTAAATCCCCAGGAAAAGGAATAAGGAAGTGTTGGAAATGTGGTAAATCTAGGCACTATAAAAAGGATTGTAGATCTAAGAATGTTGAGAAAGCAAAGGGATATAAGGATACCCCTTCCACAGAGGCGAAGAACTCCTCAGAAGAAGGAGGGGATGTGTACCTAGCTTCCACGTGTAATCCTTCAAAATGTGATACATGGCTGATTGACTCAGGTGTGTCATGTCATATGACCCCTCATAGGGAGTGGTTCTGTGAATATAAAAAGTATAATGGAGGAGATGTGTACTTGGAAGATGATTCACCAACAAATATCATTGGACGTGGTAGAGTCAAGCTAAAACTAAAGGATGGAAGGATTAGAACTCTACTTGGAGTTCTACACATTCCAAATCTAGCAAGAAACTTGATATCTATCGAAAAGATGGATGTTGCAGGTGTAAAGACTGTGTGTGGAGATGGTGGTTACAAAATGGTTCGAGGATCAATGGTATTGATGAGGGGAGTTCGGTATGGAACTCTGTACAAACTATTGGGAAAAACCATCATTGATTAATGTAACGATTCTGTTGTGCTGGAGGAAGGAGGTAAAGATGACAAAACCCTGACTGCATAAGGAGGAAAGACAATGCTATGGCATCAAAGAATGGGGCATATCAGAGAAAAGGGACTTCGAGCATTACAAGGTAAATGTATGGTTGAAGGTATGACTGATTGCACTCTAGATTTTTATTTCTGTGAACATTGCATATATGGAAAAAGAAATCAAGTAAAATTTGCATCTGGTGCTACAAGAGCAAAGTGAATTCTAGAATTAATACATAGTGATGTGTTTGGACCTGTTCCTGTTCCATCATTAGGAAAATATGTGTATTATCTTTCATTTATAGATGATTTCTCAAGGAACATATGGATTTATTTCCTTCAAAAGAAATCTGAAGTATTTGCCAAGTTTAAAGAATTTAAGGCTCTTGTAGAAAATCAGTTAGAAAAGAAAATAAAGGTGTTGAGGATAGATAATGGTGGATAGTTTTGTGGGAATGAATTCGAGGAATTTTGTAAGAAGTGTGGAATAGCAAGGAAAAATACTACTCCATACACACCTCAACAGAATGGACTTGCTGAGAGGATGAATAGGACGTTAATGGAAAAGGCAAGGAGCATGCTAAGCAGTGTTGGGATAGGACAAGAATTTTGGGCAGAAGCAGTGGAGACAGCATGTTACTTGGTAAATCAATCACCCACATCAGCATTGATTGATAAAACTACATAAGAGGTATGGACTGGTAAGAAACCCTATATTAAGCATCTGAAATTTTTTGGTTGTGATGCTTATGTACATGTTCCAAAGGAGAAAAGGAGCAAGTTGGATAACAAAGCTGAGAAGTGTATCTTTATTGGCTATAAAGATGGTATGAAAGAGTATAAGCTTTGGAATCCTATAACTAAGAAGATTGTTTACAGTCGAGATGTTGTGTTTTGAGAGGTCAAATAAGTCCCCAGATAGGAAGTGAATCCAATGGAAAAGGAACCAGAGAAAATAGAGTTTAAGTTAGAAGGTGAAGAACCTGACTCAATAGAAGAAGCAGAATCAGAAGAAGAAGAACCTCATACTCCAGTTTTGAGGAGATCATCTTGAGAAATAAGGCAACTAGAAAGGTATTCCCCTCCTAATTTTCGCTCTCATTTTGCTATGTCTATTACTGATGATGATCCTAGAAATGTGAAGGAAGCTGTTAATTCAGAGGATAGTGATCTCTGGAAAAAGGCCATGCCTGAAGAAATGGATTCCTTGGACAAAAATGAAGCTTGGAAGCTAGTCCAGTTACCAGCTGGGATAAAGGTCATTGGGAGCAAATGGCTATTTAAAAAGAAGTTGAATGCAAAAGGTAAAGTGGAAAAGTATAAAGCCCTCTTGGTAGCAAAGGGATATTCTGAGGTAGAGGGGATTGATTTTGGTGAAATATTTTCTCCAGTTGCAAAATGAACTTCTATTATATTTCTTCTTTCTATTGCTACTGCTTTTGATCTTGAAGTAGAGCAGATGGATGTGAAGACAACTTTCTTACATGGGGATCTGGAAGAAGAAATATACATGAAACAACCAGAAGGGTTCATAGTAAAGGGAAAGAATGAGTTGGTATGTAAACTAAAGAAGTCCCTTTATGGTCTAAAGCAATCTCCAAGGATGTGGTACCAAAAGTTTGACACATACATACTTGGATTGGGGTTTGTGAGAAGTAAAGCTGATCACTGTGTATATTCCAAACAGGTTGGTGATCACTTCATTAACATAGTTCTGTATGTTGATGACATTTTGTTGATTGGAAACAACAAAGATGTTATAAAGGAGGTGAAGTATCAACTCCTTCTCCAAGTTTGATATGAAACATCTCAGTGCTGCAAACTTCATTCTGGGAATGGAGATAAGAAGAGATCGTGCAAACAAAATGATTAGTTTAAATCAAAGAAAATATGTTGAGACGGTACTACAGAGATTTAACATGCAGGAAAGTATGTCGGTCAAGGTTCCTATTCCTGTAGGTATAAATTTATCTGTAGAGTAGTGTCCCAAGACAAAGGAAGAAGAAGAAGACATGTCACGGGTTCCATATGCCAGTGCAGTTGGTAGTTTGATGTATGCAATGGTCTGTACAAGACCAGACATTGCTCATGCAATGGGAGTTTTGAGAAGATATATGTCAAAACTAGGAAAGGAGCATTGGACAGCTGTAAAGAGGGTCTTCAAATATTTGTGTGGCACCACAGATTATGCAATCTGCTACCAAGGAAGGCCTAGACCAGACAGAGTAATAAATGTACATGGATTTGTTGATGAAGACTAGGCTGGGGACCTTGATCATAGAAGATCTACAAGTGGGTATGTGTTTAACCTATTTGGAGGAGCTATCAGTTGGATGAGCAAGAGACAAGCTGTAGTTGCACTCTCAACTACAGAAGCTGAATACATGGAAGCCACTCATGCAAGAAAAGAAGCTGTGTGGTTGCAAATATTGTGTTCAGGTATTAGGTTTGTACAGAAAGGTGTAAGGTTAGAATGTGATAGCCAGAGTGCAATCTTCCTGGCAAAGAACCCTGCTTATCATGCTAAGACAAAGCATATTGATGTGCAATATCACTTTGTGAGAGATATGGTTGAAGAAAAGAAGGTGTGGCTAGAGAAGGTTGACACCATGAAAAATGTTGTAGACTCACTAACAAATCCTGTTAGTACATAGAAGTTCTCTTGGTGTAGAGAATCTATGGAAATTGATGCCCTGAACCTGTGAATTTATGAGTACATGACCCATTGCTATGCAAAATAAACAACAAGTGGGAGAATGTTGGGTATATGTTATATCCTTTGCATGTGCGTATGGAGGGGAGGTGTGCATGTTAGCGCTACAGCTCAGCGATCCCAAAGGCTATAGATTTTATGGCTATTTATAGTTGTTTGTGGCTATTTTTAGAATTTGTCTAAAAATATGTAACTTAATCCCGGTTAAGGGATTGGATTCTTTTTCTAATCCGGGTTAACGGATTAGGGTATTTGGATGTTGTGGAATACCTATATTTTGTATTGTGAGGATTTCATAATGTAATGAAGAGAAAATAGGAGGTGTGGCTCCAAGGTTTTCTAGTTTTCCCGGTTAAGGGTTTCTAGGGTAAATCTCTGTGTTTATGTGTGAATGATGTGTTGTGATCTCTATTTTGGTTAAAAGAATCTGTATGCTTTGCTTCTCTGCACATGTTTAAAACTTACATATACGCCATAACACATTTAATTTCTAACCTCTAAATCCTTTATTCCATATAGAACCTAAAACCATTAATCCATTTAAGCATTAACCCCTAAAACATATAAAACTTCAAATCTAAATTTGATGAACCTTTTCATATAATCTCTATGTATTATAACCACTACCATCTACTACCATTTATAGAATGAATTGGAGTAGCCTTTATTTTGCATTCATTAAAAATCCATTTTTTATAACATTGTGAATTTAAATAAGTATTGGAGGAGCAAGTCGGTAAGTTGACTTGAACGATAGCTGACTTAGTCAATCAGCTGACTAAGTTGGTCAGTTGACTAATTAGAGGTTAGGTTGGCCACATAAGGTCATGTTGGTTCACCGAACCAACAGGTAGTTATTTGTAACTGTTTGTAATTCATATATATTAGCCTGTTTAGCTAGATGAGAACTCAGTTCAGTTCTCTGTATTGTATGGACCCTTTCATTAAATCTGTTATTCTTCTTACTTGTTCTTGTCTCTTGTCTCTATTATGTATGTCATTTATTAATGTGTATTATGGGTAACCCTATGTGATCTATGAGATTAGAACATTGGTTCCGTTGCAAGTAGTACATGTTTGAGATGTATACAAGCAGATGATATCGGAACAAGAGACTAAGGACTGGTGGGAGCATAAAATAGCAAACTACTTGAAAAATTACACACGAAGAAACAGATTAATGATTGCTCAAGTGAAAGAAAGGTTCTTTACTGAGACTCATGAGAAGTTTGTAGAATCAGTGCTGCAGCTTTTGAAGAAACTCCTGGATGAAAAATCCAAAAGCAATTAAATACCAACAACTGCTATACAAACTGATTCAAGGGGGAAGGACAAACCTATTGGAGTGGTTTGAAAAGATCACTGATGAATTTTGCGAGGAGCAAGCCTTAGAGGAAATAAATTCGATGGAAACTATCCAGAAGAAATTCTACACAGACCTCACTGAGCAATTCTTGTGTTCCTTACCGACCTTGCTATTCAAATTTCTAATAGAGAAAGGAGTGGGTCATATCATTGAACCTCGTCCATTACTACGTGAACTGCCACAAAATACTAACTGGGTGAAGAAACAAAAGAAGTGGGAGAAATTCATTGCTGAAAGGGAGTGGGAATACTTCCTAAGCAAGTGAAAAGAACTATCCGAGATTTCTAAAGCGTCGGGTAGGAAATGGGGGGGTAGCTGGTCATATGATGGGGTAAAGTGGAGAGGATTCTAGTCGACTAAAGAGATACCATTCACCAGTAATGAAAATTTGACCTAAAAGGAAAATCGAAAGGATAGTGTCACATAAAGGTATGACAAACTTTCAGAAAATAGAGAGGGAGAAGAGGCTACAAAGAAGGGAAGAGAGAAGAGAAAGAGCTATAGCACTGCAAAGAGGAATGAGCACTAGGGTGACAGACCGAGAGAGAAATCCACCAGAGTCGATTCATTACCAACATTAAGAAGGCGAGGAAGAAGAAGCATCCCCTATGGAAGAAGATTTGTGGATAGAGCAGCGAGAATCTCTCCAATTAGAAGTTCCCCAGGAGGTAAGACCTCTATCTCCAATGAATCCTAGTACCAAGATACAAACCATTGTCAAAGAGGACCTCAGACTAGGAGCTGGTGACTTTGGTATTTGGATCCAACTAGACGATGAGAGAAACGATGATAATCATCTACTTATTTGTCAACCAGAAGAAGGAAATTGGGTCACCCTCCAATCGAAGTATCCACTTACTTTACTCAACACATGAAGGAGCACCCCCCTACAAAATACAGCTTTGGAAGATACCAAAAATTTGGAGCTGTAGACAAATAATTGTAGTTGGACATCGATAGGAGAAGTCAACCCCGACCAACTGCTTGTCGGAGAAGAAATGAAAACTAAGACGATTGAAGAAAATGAGAGTTCTGTCAACAATAGTTCTACACTGAAGAATAAACAAAATGCCCCACTATCCCCACCATCGCCACCTCCTAAAGAAGACAGTTATAGTGACTCTGACATGGGTCACGGGTCAACGCATATCCCTCTATATGAGGGCGACAAGGACCCAAGATGAAATTGGTTCATCTGTGAGTCGACTTGGGAGGGAAACCAAGTTACAGATGAAGATAGACAGATGGCGCAGTTCGTTGGTGCCTTGAGGAAAAAGGAATTAACATGGTATGTGACCTTTTCTGAGAGAACTCCCCGGGCAACTAAAGCCAAAGTCAAAGCACAATTTCTATCGTTCTTTAAAAATTCATATGCAAAACATCTGGTAGCAAAGAAATTAAAGACAACATCACAAAAGCTAGGAGAAACTGTCCGCGACTATGACAAATGCTGGAAAGACCTTCTCAGCCAGTTGGATTATGTCATTGATGAGAAACTATTAATCTAGTGGTTTCTTGCAGGTCTGTCATAGAAAATTTGTCGACACATCAGTCTGGAGACATTCAAAACTTATGAATATGTGCTTATGAAATCTCTACAAGTAGAAATGGATGAAGACATTCCAGCATATCCCACAGATCACAAACTGAAGGAACAACTGGATATCATGAAGAAATTTCTAAAGGAGATAAACCTTAAGATTCAGGATATTTTGTGCACGAAATGCTCGATGGCTGGACATTGAAATGACAACTATTGACAGGATATTAGCCAACAAGATGTTCGATTTGTGCAAACAAAATGTTTCTGCGACATCTACCAGGAGCATGGAGAGCATACCACAAAAAATTTCCCATTCAACATGAAGAATGGAAAAGCATCATGGTGCGCAATCTATGAAACTAAAAATCATAACACCTCAAACTGCCACCTGAATCTAAAGAATCAACAAAATTATCAGGTAGTATATCAGACTAACGTAGTTGCACAGAACAATGAGCAACAAAACAATGCACAAAATGACCAAAATAATCAAAGGTATGAAGGTCATCGGTATGAACGTTGGTTTGACAACCGACATGGAGTCTATGGAAGTCAAGGTCGATTCTCTGGGAATCGAGACAACCGACCATGTCGGCCCATTTGATGTTTCACATATTACAAGGAAGGACACTGATATGCAGACTGTCCATACAAGGACAGGACTGACCTAAAATTCTGTACTAGTAGTGGAGTAGGGGATCACTGATTAGGGATTGCCCTACCATGCTTGAAAAGATAAATAAAAAGAAAAATGTTAATGTCTTGTCATGTGTGCAAAAACATGATATTATCAATACAAATAATTTACATATCGTAACTCAATAAGGGACGAAAACTGGGAATGATAACCCCCAAATAAGCAAGATAAAAGAAAAGAATGTTTATCCTGACCCAGTTAAAGAAAAACAAATATATAATGATGCAACAAATATATTTAGAGAATTTGCTTGACAAGAAGAAGAAGATGATAATCGACAAGACACAGTAAAAGATATAATACATTTGGTACAAAAAGATAAAACAATATCGCAATTCATCGACTTACTATATAAAATAAAAAGACAAAGAAAACACTGAAAAACAAACAAATAATATCTGCAGCTTAAACCAAAAAGATAAAAGTGATTCCGACCCACTTGTTGACCTGGAAACTGAAGGATACCATGTCCGACAAGTTGTACTTGATTTTGGATAACAGGTAAATATTATGACTCAAGACACATGGGAACAATTAGGCAGACCTCGATTATACGAATCAGGCATATACCTGAAACTAGCTGACCAAGGTCTAATTGAACCTATTGGAGTCTAGGAAAATGTCAACACAACGATAAAAGGAATATCAACCAAGGTCAACTTCGAAATTATTGACCATAAGGAAGGATCCAGTTCCTTCCCAGCGTTAGTAGGTCAACCTCGGGGGAGAAAAATGAAAGCCTCGATATCCTTGGACAAAGAAAGAATAAAATTAAAGGGGAATGGACAAAAAGTCATAGTACCTATTCATCCGTCCCAAGGAGAACCTTGGATAGAACCAATTGATGAAGAAGTTGACATCCGACAACTATATCCGATATAGAATAATGAATATTACACAGAACCTAATACATATGGTGAACTTTACTTAGGAAACCAAGACTCAGTAGGATACTTGGGAGGTTGAAAACTATGAAACAAAAGCAAGAGGATACTGGACCATTCTAAAAGTATAGAAGAAACTAGTCAGACAATGCTTTGTGGTGTCCGGCATCCCAAAAATATTTGAGAAGAAAATTAGGGAATATCCTACCTTGCAACCAACAAATATAAATACCACAAAAATCCCAAGGTATAAAGAAAGAGAATCACCAGTTATGCATGTAGAGCAAGTATCTAGGAACATTGGTGAACATGGTTGACTACAAAGTTTAGTAGAAACTTTTACAGGACAAGCTGCTAGATGGTGGGATACCCATCATTCAAGACTGCAGACATGGACAACAACTTTGACTTATTTTATAGAAAGATTTGGAGGAGATAATTTAATCAACTAGGCTCAGATACCTATATATACCCAAGGACAGGATCCAGAAAACCATATAAAGACATGTGAAAAAGAATGGAGAAGACTTGGATATAAAGATGAACGTACATGGCCACACTTATTTCCATCAACACTCACCGACTTACCAAAAAAATGGTACAAGATGGAAGAAGCTTAGGGTGAAACATTCCCATGGCATGAACTCAAAGAGAATTTTATCAAAGACTTCAACTTTGAACCCCAAAATGAGAATTTGGTCGAAACTGCAAAATAGATCAAAGCATTTGTACAACCGACAAAAAAAAAACCCCTAAGGGACAACCGACCGACAATAAACTGTAACAATATACAAATTGGGACAATACCACAGTCAACAAGACTATAGTTGGAAAATGAAAATTTGGAAGGGAAAAGCTTTAGATGGAAATCAAACTATGTCAAAATTACCAAACCTATTCACATAGTACTCAAAGCTGAAACAACCGATAAGGAGGATACCAACCGAATGACTGCAACAAGCTTCCCTGCCACATTCTCATAGTTTAAGGAAGGAAGTCAACAAATCAATGAAGCTAAAGCACCAGAATGGCTATATGCTAAAGTCAAAACTAGATATTTCGACATATCAAATGATGATTGACCAAAAATAGCAAAAATTGGAGACTACTGGTCTGAAGCACAAACAACAGAGATCACAAACCTATTGAAATAATTTCAGGATGTATTTTCTAGAGACTATAAGGATCTTAAATTTCTAGTGCATGAAATGGGTGAAATGAAGATCGACATTAAACCTGATGTTCGACCCATCAAGAAAAGACCATATAAACTAGCTCATAAATACAAAGAGATAGTCAAGAAAGAGATTGATAACATGCTTGCAGCATGAATCATCTACCCTATTGACCAATCAGAATGGGCAAGTCCAATGGTGGTTCAACCAAAGAAACATGATCCAACCAAGCTAAGGATCTGTGTCGACTTTAGAGAACTCAATAAAGTTACATTAACAGACCCATTTCCAACTCCTTATGAAGATGAAATCTTAAATGAGGTAGCAGGACATGAATGCTATTCATTTACAGATGGATTCTCAGGTTATAATCAAGTACCAATAGCCAAAGAAGATAAAAAAAAACAACATTCGTATGTGAATTTGGCTCATTTTCTTATAGGGTTATGCCTTTTGGACTTAAAAATGCACCTGCAGTCTTTTTAAGGATTGTGGTTAAAACATTTCAGGAGTACATTTACAAAATCATGGCAATATATTTCAATGATTGGACAATATACTCTACACTAAAGGACCATTCTAAATGTCTAAGACTTATGCTGGAACGATGTCGACAGATCCAACTATCACTAAACATTAAGACATGCATATTTCTAACTCCTATAGGAATACTATTAGGACACATTGTCTGTAAAGAAGGTATTAAAGTCGACTTCACAAAAATAAAAATCATCCTCGACTTAAAACCTTCGATGAATCCAAAACAAGTCAGGGTACTACTTAATCATACAGGATATTATAGAAAATTCATAAGACACTATTCAGATATGACATACCCATTGAAATAATTGCTAAGAGATGATCATGAATTTAACTAGATAGAGGAGTACAACATATCATTCGAAAAACTAAAAATAAAGCTAGTTGAAGCACCCATCCTAAGGTTTCCAAACTGGTCGATCAAATTCTATGTTGACATAGATGCATCAGGCCTAGCAATAGGAGCAATCCTAACTCATCTAGGAGATGATGGAATGGACTATCCTATAGTTTATAGTAGTAGGAAACTAAACAAATCTGAAAGAAAATATTCGACAACTGAAAGAGAAGCATTAGGAATGGTCTTTGCAATACAAAAATATCGACACTATCTACTAGCTAATCCATTTATCTTTTACACTGACCATCAAGCACTAAAATATGTTGTAAATAAGCCTCTACACCATGGAAGAATTTGTCGATGGCTACTTCTATTCCAAGAATTTAAATTTGAAGTCGTTGTCAAACCAGGTAAGCTAAATTTTGGTCCCGACCACTTATCTTGAATCGACACAGGGGAGGAACCGACGGGAGTCGAAGATGAATTACCGGATGCACATTTATTTTGAATAGAAGTAGTACCAGCAGAGTTAGAGGAAATAGCTTATTTTTTAGAAAATGGACAAGAACCAGAAGGTATGAGTACAAATAAGAAACAAATCTTAGCCATGAAAGCTGCATCATATAGTCTTATAAATGGATTCCTATATAAAATGGGTTTAGACGACATCCTCAGGAGGTGTGTACTAGAACATGAAAGAAATAATATTATGTATGAAGCACATTACGAACCTGAAGGAGGAAATTCCCAAGCAGATACAACTACAAATAAAATCCAACAATCAAGGTTGTGGTGGCCGACACTTCATAAAGACTGCTAAAATATTGTAATCCAATGTGACAGATGTCAATGACTGGGTCGACCTATGCCTAGTACAGAAATTCCCTTGATATCAGTAAACCCAAGTTTGACATTTGAAATTTGGGCCATCGACTTCATAGGACCATTTCCTATACTAGAAAAAAGAACAGGTGCAAGGTACATAATAACTGCAGTGGAATACGTAACTAAATGGCTAGAGGCAGAACCAGTCGACACATGTTCCAGCGAGATAGTTGCTAAGTTTATCTATGAGAATATCATTACCCAATTTGGATGTCCATTAACCCTAATCACTGACCAAGGAACACACTTCATCAATAAAACTATTAAAACACTAACATGACAGTTCCAATTCGACCACCGACGAAGTACAGCTTACCACCCTTTGTCAAATGGAGCAATTGAAGCATTTAACAAAACATTAACAAAAGGATTAACAAAAATATGTAACATAGACAAAGGCTACTGGGATGAAAATATACCTGTAGTACTATGGGCATACAAAATGACATATAAGCGTTCAACTGACCAAACACCATTTCGACTAGTTTATGGATAGGAAGCAGTAGTTCCTCTACACTTTCGACAACAGACACCTATTATTGCAGAAATTTTGCATGTCGATGTTGAACAAGGAAGAAAGGACCGACTATTGAAACTAATTAAACTTGAAGAAAACCGACTAATCACGTTATAGCATCAAGAAATCATGGCACAACCGAAACATCTAAAACAAAAACCTATCGGTAGGAGACCTTGCCTTATTATACAATAGTCAGGTAAAAGGAAAACTGAAAAAGATACATACATATTGGATGGGACCCTATGTTGTCGAAGAGGTACATGCCAACGGATCATTCTGACTAAGGATGTTACAAGGAATAGTATTTCAAAAAATTGTTAATGGTGCCCGACTAAAGTGGTACAGAAACTAAACCAGTTCAAAAAAAGAAAAAAAACATATAACGACCATAACGGTTAAATAAAAGCTATAAAAATATGAAAATCCAAAAACTAAAATAAGATCAAAAAACATAAAACAATATGACAGGAAATCACCACCATGACAACCGACATCACACCCATCGACATAACACCATCGACCACTCACATAATCGACATCGACCAATGACCTCGGAAGTTCCATCCCGCCTTAATGACTACGGTCAACAAAATCAAATCACCATTAACGAAAACTCAAGTGTTCATGCTGGACCATCATGTCCGCCATTAATAAATCCATCGACAAAAACATCAAATGCACCAACTATAAATACTGAACCGCCAAAGGATCATTTACAACATTCCAAACAAAGAGGGAAACTTAGTAACTAGACAACTGAAAACCAAGAATACCGAAGCAAAATCGACCAATAGACCGACAAGATGGCATCTAAACAAACTAAAGCTGTAGCCAAGGATAAAGAACTATAGACCGCGGAGACACCATTAATGAGGAGACTCAAATTAATTAAGAACACTAAGGTTCAGGAGGGCTCATGGGTGAAACTATGGGCCGAGATTAAAGAGTGGGATTATGTCAACAAAAGGGCTACACAAGCTGTAGAGAAAATCAACCACATTACCATTGTAAACTACATCAATGTGCCGATCCTGGCCAGTTTTGGAGGCATGAAGGAAACATCGGTGAAATTTATCATAAGCCAGTATCATAACAGTAGATTTTACTTCGACCAACTGGTTGAAATCTCTGGGGAAGTAATTTCCAAATTGACTGGGTTATCAAACCAAGGTGGACCGGTACCAGTCGAGATCAAAGAAGGGCTGGTAGAAGAGCTAAAAGGATCAACATCAGGAAAAAACTCCAAAGGGATAATGATTAGCCAAATACAAACTCGAACGCCGCAAATGGTGGCCAAAATCATAGCCATTGTACTTACACCAACAGGCCGAGGAAGTGACCTCAAACTGGATATGTTGGAGGCAGTGGATACCATTGCTGAAACAAGAAAAATATATAGATGGGCTGAGTATGTTGTTGACATCCTCAAAGGCATCTGTGAAAAATTCCAAGAGTCGAGAGGGATCATAAGGTTTCCATCCCTTATGATATGGATAGTCATGTACTCTTTGTGCCTTGTCGGAAACAAACAGTTTCAAGAACAAACAAAATTCCATATGTGGAGATTCAAACTGTTCTCTCAAAATGGAACATTAAAGGAACTAGCAAAAGGCAAAGTGCTACTAGAAAACTGGTTCCAACAACTGAAAGTCCACACGACCAGATGGAGGGTGCCTCAAAACATCCGATGAAGTCTACCCAAAACTGCTTACATCTAGTTAGAGCTCGACCATACCGCGGTGTGGTACATGCAGGGCGCCAAAGCAAAGGCGAAAACTCTCGACTCTTACCCAACAATCGAAGAATTTTTTTGGGAGTTGGCTCGATAGTCAGGCACAAAATTGTCTATACCAGCAAGGGAAAAATAAATAGACATGTCGATAGAAGAGCCACTGAGCGACCAAGAGAAAGAAGAGGATTATGATTTTAGATTATATATCGGCACATTTGTGTCAGAGGAGACACCTGCAGAAGGCACTGGCTGACTGCAAATTATAATCAGACCACCAACACTATAAAGGGAAGAGACAAAAGCACAACAACTAGTAACCAATCCAACTGAAGAAATCCTTGTCTTGACTGAAGACCAGGGGGGAGAGATAGACACTGAAAACCCCAAGTATGCTGTCACCAAAGAAAATATACGCAAATTGTCGAAGGAGATAGCAGCCTCAAGAAAAATAAGAAGAACCTAAGAACATGAGCAAGGGAAGGGTAAGCGCAAGCTTATCATTGCCGAGTCCTCAAAATATGAGGAAGAACTAGAAACTATAGCCTGTGACATTATAGAAGATGCCGCAGCAAACAAAATTCCCGTCGAGACCCAATTCTAGAGATTTGTCGAAGCAGGGGCACAACAAGGTCAGCTAAAGAAGGCAAAAAGCACAAACACTTCAATGGCTAAAAATGTTGTGGATCTTGTGTCTACACCTCCACCCCCATACCTAACTAAAATAACGCAAGAACTGATTCCCGACCCTCCTTCCATAAGCCCAATTGACATATGCAAGAACGCTATATCGAAGACCCTGAAGGAGAAGTTCGACCACTATAGAGACCTTCAGGCATACATTGAAAAATTTCCTGAGTTGCTCACGTCAGTTCAAAAGCTCACCACCAAAGCCCCTTTGTTTGAAGCTGGAGGATCTAGACTAACCACTCCCCAACCTGGCCAAATACTCTAGAGGTCGAGGACTTTTGCAATTGCAAGTTTGACATTTGAGAGAAACCCCAACAAAGAAGCTGAATTTATCACAAGTCGGACCACATATATCATTCTAACCGACCCCAAATCCAACCCACCAGCCAATGAACCGACCGGAGATGAGGAAGGAGAGGACATGGATGAAATAAATCAAGAAATCAAGGAGCTATTCTCCGACCTCCAAGAAAAATCACCTCCATAAACCCACGACCCCTCACCTGACCATATCACCACTAATCCAATCATACCACACCATTCACCAACACCATCAGCACCAATTCACCACCCAGAGTCTCTAATCCAACCAGCTGCACCTAAACCACCTCCACCACAACCATTAGCACCAACCACACCCACATCTAGACCCTCTGAATCCAACCAACCAGATGCACAACCAGTTGCAGCAATTATCCAACCAGCCCAACCAGAAATACCATCAACCACCATTAGCCAGCAACTAGACAATCCAATTTTGACTGTTGTAGGTACATGGGTGCTAAAGCAAGCAGAGCGGCAAAATCACAAAATAAAGAAAGACAAAAAGAAGAAGGACCATCAAAGCCAGATGATAGTGGTCCACATCAGTCAACTTGGGTCGATCACTGCAGTCGATCCAACTAAACTAAGGGATGGAGAATTAGGGAAACTCTTGGAATCATTGGAAATCAAAGCAAAAACAAGGAGCCAGAACAAACATAGGGAGCTCGACGAGAACAAAAAAAGAACAAGTCGAGTTCCTTAACAAATGCAGAAACTTGGTGTAGTCCATGATACCAAGTCCAACAGAGGTTGACACCGACAAGCCGTTAGAAAAGGCTTATCCACTATTGGAGAGCATGGTGTCGGTGCTACAGGCACAAAGGTAGGATACAAAAGAAGAGCAGAAAGAAGAAACAGTTCGACTACTGACATAACAACACACAGATTTTGCAGAAGCATAAAGGTACTACGAGATCACATGGAGGAGTCGGTCATTACAGAATAAGTACTAAGAGATTGGCCTACATATTATGGGAAAGTCTATCAGGAAGTTCAACAAACCCAACAAGAAATCCAAGCGCTTGAAAAGAGAAAAAGCACAGAGGTAGAAATCAGGAGCACAATTGAAAATCAAATAGTGCTCGAAACAGCCAAATTGCAGAAGCATGAGCGACAAGCACACTAGTGGGTGCAACAAGCAATTCCAAATCTAGAAAAAATAGACATTATCTACCCATAGATGAGACAACTTTTTGAGACAACAGAGGAAAAGGACTAGTTTATGGGTCTCAACATGGAGAAGATAGCAGAATTTTCCATTCAAGAAAAGATGTTGATATTATCAAGTTTGACTACATTAACAATCGACATCCATAAAATACTACAAAGTTGGGAAGCATTTCAACATCAACAGGAAGTGACAAATGAAGCAATTGTCGAAGTCTATTTGCAGAAAAGACCAACAATCAAACTTCACAGCCCATGAAGACCAAGCACAGAAATAACCACCTAAGGAGAGGCAAATAATTTTTTTTGTACCTCCCTGTTTCTTCGGGACGAAGAAACATTTTGTTTGTGGGAGAGATGTTGGAGGAGCAAGTTGGTAAGCCGAATTGAACAATAGCCAACTTATTCAATCAACCGACTAAGTCGGTCAGCCGACTAATTAGAGGTTAGGTTGGCCACATAAGGTCGTGTCAGTTCACTGAACCGATAGGTAGTTATTTGTAACTGTTTGTAATTCATATATATTAGGCTGTTGAGCCAGATGAGAAGTCGGTTCAGTTCTCTATATTGCATGGACCCTTTCATTATAATATAATCTATTATTCTGCTTACTTGTTCTTGTCTCTTGTCTCTTTTATGTATGTATGTTATTAATGTGTATTATTGGTAACCCTATGTGATCTGTGAGATTACAGCAATAAGCATTAATGTAGTAATGATATAAATAACTTTATCTCATGTTTATGAATAAGTTTCATGTAAATATTTGCATCTTTTAACTTTCTTAATAAAATATTACTTTTGTATGGTCTGCATAAATATTGAAGGAACCTTTTTGTCAAGGAAAATATTTCAAGGAAATTTAAGGGATGTAATATCATCATAATCACCATCATTATCATCATCACCACCATCATCATCTTCTTCTTCTTATTGACCATTATGGTCCTCCTCCTCATCATCATCATCACCGTCATCACCATCCCTGTCATAATTGCCAACGTCACTATTCATGGATATGCCAGATAATCGACAAGAATCGTCAGATATCTGACGACCTTCGGATATCTGACAATACCATGTATCGATTAAAAAAATTGATCAGAATTCATAATTTTAAAGGTGAAATCTGACAACACAGTCAATTCCATCAGATTTCGTTGGATTTTCTCGTCAGATTTTGGGTTCAAATTTTGTTGTGTGAGGCATGTCCTTTTACTACCTTGTATCCTACATTCTCAAATGACATTCATTATTTCTAAGGTTTAACACACTAAGGATGGTTGTTATGTCATAGATTATGGTGTAAGGATAAAAGTTAGAGTCATCACCCTTAGAGACTATTTGGAAAAACTAATCATATGGTTATATGGACATATCAAAATTCTATAGTCCTATACCCTAAGAATAAATTAATCCATCAAATAGAGAGGATGGCGTGCATTTTCCTGATTTAACTTAGACAGTTTTAGCAGCATATATTATATTTAGTCAAATTGTGCCATCTCCAGGGTGGATTTCTTACTTCACAAAAATAATGAACCAATGATACCAGATGATGTAAGACATCTAACTCAGCACAACAAATCTAGTTTCACCTTCAAATTCAACATCCTCTTACTTAGGCATGCATTTTACTGAACTGAACAAAAAAACCTGAAACCCCATCTTGTAAGACCTATAACTTTGTCTTCAAGAACTCTTTAGGAAAATTGAGACCATGGTCAGATAAATACTTCAACAAGATATAGCCTGATACCCACATATTATTTTTATAATTAACCTATGAGATATGGCGGCATTTTCTTAGGGAAACTTAGACAAATTTTCCAATACTTTAGTTAATTTCCTAAAGCCCTATTTTGGAAGACCTATAACTTCACCCTTAGATACTGTTTGGAAAAACTAATTATATGGTTGGATGCAAAGATCAACATTATAGAGTCCTATATCCTCAGAATAAATTAATCCTTCAAATAGAGAGGATGGTGTGCATTTTCCTGAGGCCACTTAGCCAGTTGTAGTAGCATATTTTATACTTAGTCAAATTTTGCTGTCTCTAGGGTGGATTTTTTACTTCACCAAAATAATGAAGCAATAATATCATATGATGTAAGACATCTAAATGAGCACAACACAACTAGTTTCACCTTCAGATTCAACATACTCTGACCTAGGCATGAATTTTACTGAACTCAACAAAACAATAATTAAGGTGGATGACATGGCCATTAATGGAAAATAAGTAATTAAGGTTGATGACATGGAAATTTGGGCAATGGAACCGTGATATGTGCCTTAGGGCACTAGGTGGCACAAATGACCCATTTTGTGGTCATTTGTTGAAGATGATGTGACCCACATGCGTGTGGAGCCCTTGAAGTGGGAACGCTGCTCTTTAGAAAACCCTAAAGAAGGTGTAATATCAGATCTTCAATATTCTCTTGTGAACACACATTACAAAATTAAATTCATGACATGAATTTATAATCCTAACAAGACTTCTAAAAGGGTCAATACACTAACCCCTAAATTTTAGGGTTGTTACCAAACAACATAAAATAATGTTAGGCTGAGTTAGGATAGGGTAATAAAGGTCATATGGTCCATAAAAATAAAACAATAAAATAAAATTCATCATTCCAAAGGTGCACACAATAAGGATGCTAGGACCAAGTAAAAGATAAAGGAAAATAATTCAACCAAATGGCTCAGAAAAAGAAGTTAAGACAATCCTCATACCCACAAGACCAAGGTGTACCATAAAGGTGGACAAACAAAACCTTTTACCTATAGGACCAATAAGACCAAGGAATTTAAAATTTTCTCTCTCAAGGTATATTTTCATGTGTTCCATATATATTTTTATCATCGCAATATAAGGAAGAAGATCGAAATAGTCTATGCTTGCTACATACTTGATTTTGGTTAAAAACACTTCTACTTTCATGGGTGTGGAACTGTACATGATTTGTGAGATTCAAAGTAACATGAACATAATCTGGAATGAAATACATAACATGAACATAATCTTGAATGAAATTGGAAACAACATACCTCATCTCATCACAACCCAACCATTGTTAAGTTTGTGTAGTACATGCAGTGCCAAATCATTCAAACTACATAAATATATAGAAAATAAAAATAAGCCATATTTGTACCATTATTTAATAGTCTAAGATGTATTTTATGAGAATGCCAACATACCTTTACAATGCTTCCCATCACCTTCTGAGCCTTGTTTTTGAACTAGCCCCTCATCATCCTGGATTCAAACATGGATTTACTCGATGAGAACAAACTAAAACTTGATAGAACAAACTAAAAATCATGAATAAGATCCTCTTGGTTTGGAGAATAATTTATTGGAGACGTCTAATATTGGAGCAAACCTCCCTCGATCCGGAGCAACAACAAAGTCAAAATTGACTTTGATGTGGATCTGTTTGATCGAGAGAGGTTTTATCCAAGATTAAACAACTCTAATGAATCATTCTATACTAAAAAGGGCCAGCCACATGAAGGAAGAAGCTCTTATGTCCCCTCGCCCCCTCACATCAGTCTTATTTCCCCATACCCAATGAATGTACTAGAAAAAAAATATTGAATTTATATGCAAAAATGTGGATTTAATTTATTATAAAAAATAAGTATAGATAGTGTTTATTAAGTCACTTCTTTCTATGTTTTTTTCTTTTATTAAAATCAGCAAGCAACTCATCTACTACAGCTTGTCGTTCAGTTCTCACCACATCTACAACTTGTCGTACTTTCTTCCTAGTAGAGTACTCGCGACATGGATGTTGCTTTAAGGGGTCAAGATTTGCTGCCATAATGTAAAATATTAAATTGATATCTTATGAATTGACAATATAGGCTCATCATGTACTTTGTGTCCCTATATAGGCTGATCTTGTATAGTATGAGCCTCTACATTCTCTGCAGTTGAAAAATGAAAAAGTGCAATTGATATTCACCATTCTCAATGAAAACTTTTAAATTGTTGCATATGTATTCATTTATTACCTGGATTCGAAGCATGACCTTGAAGAGGTTTTCCTCCATCCTTGGAATTAGGTGGGTCATTGATTTCTTGCTCAAAATTGAGTCAATATTTTATTGCAAATAATTATAATGAATAGACTTGTAATGTTCCCGACCCTCTGACCGACAAGGAGGACGCTACCAAACCATAAAAAATATCCGGGCAAATAGCCCCATTAACATGAACAGGAATAGAATGCTGAAATATAAAGCTTAAAACATAAAACATACTAAGATGCATAATCCTTCATATACATAGTGGAAGCAAACATACATTCATCCAAGCATACCACATGTTTATCATATTCATCAATTAGTAAATATAAATGCAGAGACGGAATAGTCAAAGATACTTTTCTCATAAAGAACTTGTTCTGCAACCAGCTACATCACTGCAATGTTCCACCCAACCATAGACAGGGGTGCTCATCAATATCTCAGCAACACTTCCACCCCCGAGCTGGGCATGATTCCCCAAGGAATAAGGGACTAAGAAGGCTTACACAAAGCCAAGGTAAACAAGTCAGCCAAGCCCACACAATAGGGCTTATCAGGCTATCAAGGAGATGGGAGAAGCTAAATGCTAATCTTGTGAGCTCATGGAAGAGCTAAGGACACCTACACCAGAGCTAGCCTGACCTCTAAGACACCCACACACACCCGACACCAAGAATCAGTCCCTTCTCTGGTTCACAATCCCTCAGGCCTTGACTTCCCTTGCCAATGCTCTTCCAGGGTTGTGGAGAAGAAATCTAGCCATATAACTATGTTTGTGTGGCTCCCCAAACCCAAGTTTCTTAAGCATACCTAGTCTTCAATCCCACTCCACACAGTCCAAAGACCAACCACTGCATGCATGCAGCAAACCAGCAATTAAAGCTTGACAAGGGAAGACAAATCCCTGAATTGTTCTTGGTCCTATCATGGCCAAAATGATTCCACAACAACCTACACCACCCAAATACCAAAGGAAACTCAGCCAACCAATGTGGGGAAACAATAGCCAAGGAACAACAAATGAGAACTACAGTCCACGATCAACAATGAAATGTCTGGACAACTACCCAGTCCAAAAAGGGACACGAGCAGGAAAAATGATCCCCAACATAGACAGGAGGAAAACATCTCACCAAGGAAACCATGAAAAACATCTCATAGTGAAAAACCATGGCAACATTTCACAGTCCAACAATGGAACAAGGGAAAAACGATCCCTTGCGTGAACGTGAGGAAGAACATATTCCCAGACCAACAATCATGAGAGAAGGGAGAACGAACCCCCACACACAAAATCGTTGGTCCTTTTATCTCAGCTCGGCTTGAGGGAAAATGAACAACCCCCCCATCAACGAGAGTGAACAAAACAATTAGTATCCCAACAACGTGTGAGGAAACCACTCCCCAGCCTTTGCGTGTGACTGAACCAGCTGGTGGAGAGTGCATGGGGGAAGCCTTCCACCCACCACTACCCAGTATTAACTTCCTTCAACTAGCATAGGAGCTTAAGTGGCTGACACATAGCTTTTCCCCAATGGCTCCACGGGTTAGACAATTCCCCCCCCCCCCTTAACCCTAGGAAATAATTCCCTTTTCATTTAATGTTGCATCGTCGTAGCTGGGTGTAGTTTTATTTTAATGAAGGTGCATATTTACACGATGCAAAACTATTATGTGCCGGAGAGCATGATATACCATCAGCAATAATCCCAATTGCTGAAACATAACACAACCAAATCGATGGTGGGGATTTTTCCTTTAGCTCCTCACTATGATTAATTACAATATATACATCATGTACCTTTAATGCAAACAAGGTCAAAATCGGGGTGTTACAATCCCCTCCCCCTTGGAATAACATCGTCCTCGGTGTTCCAATACATAGGAATACATATACCATTTGCACATCAAAATTTTGGATATCTGTCCCATGTTCAATGATTTACTTGAACCTTCAGGACCAAGCCCCTTGGCTTCCACTAGCTTCTCTTGTTGGTTCTCATCTTTCGGTTCATCCCCAAGTCTAGGGACTTTCTGTATCTTGAGCATCTCTCCAAGATTTTCTTGGGTCTTGGCAATTTTTTGAAGAAGACTTCTAGCCAAGTCCAATATCTTTTGGTCTTCTCCCATGATCAATGTGCACACTGGAGTTCACTTTTCTCACCTGTCAAATGCATCATTGAAATTCTGTTAGACCAAGCATAATATAGGATTAAAATCAGTCAATTTATTGCCCAATTGGCATGACAATCCAAGTCTCATCAAGGAGACTTTCATATTTTTCATGCCTTCCAAACATGCACATGAGCTCATTCATGTCCATTCTTGGGCANTAAAAGGGAAAGAGAGAGCAGCAAGAGTTTTTCCCCTCTTTGTTTTGTTCCATCCTGAAACCCACACCACTGCTGTGTCTTTTCATTCTCTCAGCCTCTTTCACTTCACCGTGAATGCTGGACCAATCCCTCTTGGTCATGAAAATTAGTGTCTCCGGTCTATTTTAGACCTTTCAACCATGGAGCCTCTCCGCATGGTTTATCTTGGCTGCTAGGACCTTCATAGTCATACTAGCACCTTTTTTCTTCATTACTACTCATTCTGAGCTTTTTAGGACAGTCACATGTCCACATGCACCTCTAGGATTATTTCATAGACCTCGATTCCAGCGATACCTATATTCAAACATTGAATAAATTCACATGTTCAGTTTATTCCCATCGATTTTTACCTCTCAAACAAGAGCTTAAAACATCAAAACATACTCATATACACATGCACATTCATAAGCAAGAATTGCAAAATAATACAATCCTTATCTGTATTGTGTGTTTCCTNACATGCACTTATATCAACAATAAACGACCATTTCCAGGTTTCATTTCCAGCAGTGAGCTCTAATTCCACTACCCCATATCACACAAGAGACCACTCCCTCATATGAGTTGACATTCCCTCACGAATGTCTCCTTCTCTATGCTTTTTAGTAGAAGGTAGTATGAGCTCAAGCCATTTTCAATTTAGTGTACAATACCAGACTACATCTGGTTAGCCTGATAACACAAGCAATATAAGCATATTCATTAGCATTATTGCTCTAAAACTGTAATCATAATTTACATCATTCACTATCAAGCATTGAGACACCAGGAATGCGTCCACTCCCTAGGGTGTAATTAATGTTACAAAAACCCTTTAATGATCTGACATCAAAAAAGTGTGCACCCTTTTCCGGTGTGTGCCATGTAGGCCCTATTCATACTCAAGAAATCGGTCATCATAAAATCAAAACATGTTCTGCATATGGAATTTTAATAATTTGACATGCATATTCTTAGCTAGGGTCACAAGAACACTTATCGATTTGCCGATGCAGTATTCCTTTGTTAAGGAGGAATGAGGGCTCCCTTCTCTGAGTTGACAGTCCCTTAATTTGCCATCCCAATTCCTCTTTACATTTCATATCCACACATGTCTTACCGACATGACCTATACCATCTCACTAATGTTGCTTCCCAAGCATGCAGTGCAGATGAGACATTCCCAAAATGTCCAATGGAGTTTCACCCGAAACCCATTTCCAAGATAAGGGAAAACCATCCCATGAATTTTGGCTCCTGCAGGCCATCACACATGATCTTCTTGCAGTGTGTACCCCTGGCACATTCATCAAATAGTCAAATAGTCAATCATTATTCGATAATACAATCCAAATTTGATTGTTCCATAACCAAGCACTGACATTAGTAATTAAATTCAATGAGAATTTGTAACTCTGTTTACTACAAAAATTGATTTGCTTGGCAATGAGGTGATCCTCAATTGTGGGTCTCTTGTAAGCAGCACTACTATGCCCATTATAATTTTACGCTTACTAGCATAACATGAATACCCACTTACAATGCATCCTCCTGACACAATTTTATGCAAGCTAATAGTGATTAGTAGTTGTCAGCAATTTCTTAAATCTGAAACTCACAATTCAAATTTAACAACCCATCATGCATACAAACTATTTTTATAGCCATGAGACTCTTCTCATAAGGTTGGGATCTTTCACATGGTAGATTTCGGCCTTTTTCATGGTCCTACCCAAATTGCCATGCCCCAAACAATCTACCCGAAACCTACACCTCAGTTAGCCAAACACTTAGTAAGCCTTGATGCATATAACTTTTTTATTGCTGCAACAATCACTGAAGCATTTTCAGAATTTATAAAATTCAAACACTTCCAGTTGTTAATCACATCAACATTACCAAAAATCATTTACTTCACGCAATCATTATCATACTAAAATTTGCAAGGCCACATCATTTATGCCAAGATAAAATGTTCAGATACTCCTTACTCCATAAGCGTATCTTTGTACCATCTTTCCCTTCCATAGAGCATTTTCGACAGCCAATCAATCATGACTACCTTCTTCATGCACTTACTATCCTGCATTCATAACTGCTCTTGAAATGGTTCCAGAATTGTCATCAATTCATCATTTCATTCATTAGTTATTCATAATATCACATGCACTACCTCAATGCATTCATGCATTGCATCACAACATTTGCACCCATACTTATGTATGCATATCTACAACATTTACTCATACTTTTCATATGCATCCATTCAATTCATAACTACAAGATTTATAAAATCTTTTAATGCATACCCACTCAATGCTACCTTGCATTGATTCAAGAATACTATGCATTCAAACATACCATGCATGGCCTAACCATGACTACTTCATAGAGGATGCATGACTATAAGCAAGATCATCAGTGCTTACTTTCCTTGGCTACTAAGCTCATAACAACATAATACAAGCATGATACATTTCTCTATGAATGCACTATAAAATTCAAATACCCACATGGTATGAGACCTCTTGCTTTTACCACTCCATGCAATTGTCATAATTAAATTCTTACCTTCATGGGTCCTACTTACACCCTTGACATTACCAGTTTGGTTGGTCCTTTGTAGGAGATTGCAAAATTGGCTCACCAACTTTTGATTCTGGACTTGTTTCCTTATCCCTTTCTTCATAGGGTTGCTGGTCACATTCATCAGCATCAGCAACATATTCAGCCATGTCCATGTTGTCATTGGTTTTCCCACTAATGCCAACACCAATGCAATAATTACCATTAGTGGTTCATTATAAATGTATAATTCTCACTACTCTTACCAACATGTAATATCCTATACATGCAAGGCATATCATCATATGTTTCATAAATGAAACTTATAAATGTAAATATAATTTGCAAGACAGGGTTTAAGGAATTTTCCCATTTTAAATTTCTCATCTTTGCATGGAACTCCTCTTCCACACAACAACTGGTTTGTCCATACCGACAGCCACTAGTGCTTTGGAGCACCGCATTCAAACTCTAGGGATTCCCCCTTGTTCCTTGCTAGATAAGCTTTCCAATGCCTATCCACATGCTTCATTCTGACCTCGGGTGTGAAAACCACACCACTTCTGACATGATGACTTTCACCAATTTTAGGCAAAACATACAACTGTATTTTGGGTCTGAAATGATAACTTTATCCTTCTAGAATTTCTTCTCTCTTTGAGCCCTGAAATCCTGCTAAGAATTTCACTGAATCTATTGAAATCGCTGAAAAATCCACTTTGAAAAAATCAAAATTCCTATTCCCCCAGTCGGATCTCTTTCCAACTAAGTTTTCGACATTGCGGCGGTCAAAAGCTCTAGTTTTCTCCACGCTCATCGGCATCCTGTTCATCGGTGTCCTGTTCATCTATTTTTTTTCAATAGTTTGGCTGCCAGAACCACTAATTTTTTCCACTGTTTTGGGTCCATAATCATCTAACCTTCCGAACTTAATTGACGATTATAACCATTAAATCTTACCGCATCGATGGTCGGGACGACATCTCGCTGAGGTATCGGATATTTAGTCCCATAGATGTCCGCAATGGTAGTTCCACAGGCCTTAACTTTTTCGATCGGTGGTCTCATTAATTGTAATATTCCGATCTTTATAGGCGATGCCAATATGTTGGTAATCGGATCCTCTACCCATCAGGCGGCTAGTTCTCTAAGCCTCTACAACGGCGGGCAGCAAACTAACTAGAGTTTTCGCGGCCATAACTCTGTTGGTGGTCGGAACCACTAATTTTCTCTGCGGAATCAGGGATCCAAATCACTAAAATTCTCGTCGTTGTGGCAACTAGACAACAACTTGCCTCCGATATGTCGGCAATCGGCTACGCAATTTCATCAGAAGGTTAATCCCTTAGGAGGCCACAACGACGGTTCTCCATATGCTAACTTTTTCGGATCAGTGGTCTGATCAACCAAAAAAATTTGATCAATGGTTGGAACAACTATCCATCGGAAGGGTAGTATAGTAAATAGCTGCAACGACAGATGCTCGATCAACTATCTTCCATCGATCGATGCTCTAATCATCTATCATTCATCGATCCCCGATGGGTTCGACACTTAGAAAAATTGTTGAATTTTTTCTTCTTTGCATCGGCTCTTCCTTCAACTAATTTTCGTCGATCTACTTCACTAGACCTCAACAACTTCATCTTCTATCCATCGGCGATCTCATCCTCTAGTCATTGGTGATCACAAGAGCTAAACTTTTTCGATTGCCGATGATCTCATGCCTTAGAAAAAATTTGGAAATTTTTCCACTGCGTCGGCTGTCAGAGTGACTAGCAACTGCTGCATCAGACTGTTAGTCTCATAGTCACCCGCAATGGTCTCATAGTCACCCGCAACGGCAGCAATCCAATCAACTGTGGGTTCCACGACCAAGCACCTCGTCGGCGGTTAAAACCTCTAACCATCAAGAGGATAGTTCACATGACAACCACAACGATGGATGCCTGAACAACTAAACCCTTCTAATGATGTTCATTGGCGGTTGAATATTCTAACATTTTCTGATGTTTTCTTCACTTAGGAAAAATTTCAAAAAAGCCTCCCTCTTCACATCGGCTCTCCAAAGAACTAGGTTTCACCCACGTTTTGGAGGTATTTAGAATATCTGCGCTAAAACTGTGGCTCTTCCTTTAACTAATAATCACCTATCCCTCATCAAACCTTCGCCAACGATCAAAAGATTATGTCCGCTCTACCTTCCTCTAATTGCCGCTGACATTTCGGGGTTTTCCTTATCTAATTTTTTCCAACGCATCATTGGTGCTTTCATCATCTAATCATCGGCGATCAAAACAACTAATCTTTGCCGATCATCGATGGTCTCAACCCTTAGGTGAATTTTCAGGTAATTCCTTCTCTTTCCTCCACCATATCGGCGCTCCAATATTCTAATTTTCGTCTACATTACGACATCTCCATCATCTATTTTTCTCCACCGTTTCGGCAGTATTCAAGGGATCTCTACCGACATGTTGACGCTCCCATCGTCTAATCATTAGCGATAGAATCAACTAACTTCTGCCAATCACCGATGATCGAACTTAGAAAATTTTTCCAAAATTTTCTTTCCTTCGTCTTTTCTTCGCCAATGGCATCGGTGATCCGAACAACTACTCATTGCCACCATTTCATAGATTTCATCTTCTATTCTCCTCTGATGTGTCAGTGGCTCAAACAACAAACTTTTTCCACTGCATCGGCGACCCAAATCTCTAAATTTCGCCGATGGTTCCATCACTTAGAAATTTCAGAAAATTTCTTCCCTTGCATCGGCTCCTCAAATAGCTAAGTTTCATCGACGTTTCGGCGGTCTTCAGGAGATATCCACCGAAACTGTGGCTCCGCCTTCAACTATTTTTTGGTGAAACTTCCTTTATCCTCTGTCGACGGTTTCCACTTCATCAGCTGCGCAATCAGCTAATTGGCGCTAATCCAAACAGCAAAACTTCACCATTGGTCGAGGTCTATATCAGATGGTCGATAGACTAATCTGTCGACTGCATCAAAAGGGCTTCCCACTAAGTCTTTCGATGTGCCGACGGTCTGTCACTTAGAAGTTTTTTTTTTTAAAATTCTCTTCCATCTGCCCCTTATTAGATGGCCTTTCGACTACGTTTTTCGACGTATCAGGGAAGCTTCCCACGTAGTTCTCTGATGACCCAATGGCTCGGCACTTAGACAAATCTTTGTGAATTTCCTGTCTTTCATCGATTTTCTTCAGGGTAGAAGGAAACCTGCCTCTGCTAATTGGTTCTTCATGGCCCTCTGAGGTCCAATGCTGCAATGATGGATCTATCACTGCATCTTCATGGCCCATTCAGGCCCATGCTACAACCTTTTCTCTGATACCATACTGCAACGTCCCCGACCCTCTAACTGTTGAGGAGGATGCTACCAAACCATCAAAAACCTCTGGACAATTAGCCCCATGAACATGAACAGGCATAGAATGTTGAAATATAAAGATTAAAACATAAAACATACTAAGATGCATAATCCTTCATATACATAGCGGAAGCAAACATACATTCATCCAGGCATACCACATGTTCATCATATTCATCAATCAGTAAATATAAATGCAGAGACAGAATAGTCAAAGATACTTATCTCATAAAGAACTTGTTTCATGACCAGCTACGTTGTTGCAATGTTCCACCCAACCATAGGCCAGCATGCTTATCAATCTCTCATCAACACTGCCACCCCCGAGCTGGGCATGATTCCCCAAGGAATTAGGGACTAATCAGGCTTACACATAGCCAAGGTACACAAGTCATCCAATCCCACACAGTAGGGCTTATCAGGCTATCAAGGAGCTTGACGAAGCTAAATGCTAAGCCAGTGAGCTCATGGAAGAGCTAAGGATGCCTAAACTAAAGCTATCCTGACCTCTAAGACACCCACACACACCCGACACCAGGAATCAGTCCCTTCTCTGCTTCACGGTACCTCAGTCCCTAACTTCCCTTGCCAGTACTCTTTCACGGTTGTGGAGAAGAAATCCATCCATCTAACTCTATTTGTGTGGCTCCCCAAACCCACGTTTCTCAAGCATACCTAGTCTTCAATCCCACTCTACATAGTTCGAAGACCAACCACTGCATGCATGCAACAAACCAACAATTAATGCTTGACAAGGGAAGACAAATCCCTGAATCATTCTTGACCCTATCATGGCCAAAACGATTCCACAGCAACCTACAGCCACCCAAATCCCAAAGTCAACTCAGCCAACTAATGTGGGGAAACACAAGCCAATGAACAAAAAATGAGAAACACAGTCCACGATCAAGAGTAAAATGTCTGGACAACTACCCAGTTCGAACAGGGATGCGAGTAGGAAAAACGATCCCCAACATAGATAGGAGGAAAACATCTCACCAAGGAAACCATGGAAAACATCTCACAGTGAAAAACCACGGCAACATTTCACAGTCCGACAGTGGAAGAAGGGAAAAACGATCCCCTACGTGAACGGGAGGAAGAACATATTCCCAGACCAACAATCGTCAGAGAAGGGACAACGAACCCCCACACACAGAATCATGGGTCCTTTTATCTCAGCTCGGCATGAGGGAAAATGAACATCCCCCCTATCAGTGAGAGGGGGCAGAATGATTAGTATCCCAATAGTGTGTGAGGAAACCACTCCCCAGCCTGTGCGTGTGACTGAATCAGCTGGTGGAGAGTGCATTGGGGCAGCCTGCCACCCACCACTACCTAGTATTAACTGCCTTCAACTAGAATAGGAGCTTAAGTGGCTGACACACAACTTTTCCCCAATGGCTCCCACAGGTTAGACAATCCCCCCCCCCCTCCTTAACCTTAGGAAATCATGACCTTTTCATTTAACGTTGCACCATCGTAGCTGGCTATAGGTTTCTTTTAATGAAGGTGCATATTTACATGATGTAAAACTATTATGTGCCGGATAGCATGATATACCATCGGAAACAATCCTAATTGCCGAAACATAACACAACCAAATCGATGGCGAGGATTTTGCCTTTAGCTCCTCATCATGATTAATTACAATATATACATCATGTACCTTTAATGCAAACGAGGTCAAAATTGGGGTGTTACAACTCCCCCCCCCCTTGGAATAACATCGTCCTCGGTGTTCCAATACATAGGAATACATATACCATTTGCACATCAAAATTTTGTAGATCTGTCCCACTTTCAATGATTTACTTGAACTTTCAAGACCAAGGCCCTTGGCTTCCACGAGCTTCTCTTGCTGGTTCTCAGCTTTCGGTTCATCCCCAAGTCTAGGGACTTTTCTGTATCTTGAGCATCTCTCCAAGATTTTCTTGGGTCTTGGCAATTGTTTGAAGAAGACTTCCAGCCAAGTCCAATAGCTTTTGGTCTGCTACCATGATCAATGTGCACATTGGACTTCAATTTTCTCACTTGTGAAATGTATCATTGAAATTTTGTTAGACCAAGCATAATATAGGCATTAAAATCAGTCATTTTATTGCCCAATTGGCGTGACAGTCAAGTCTCATCAAGGATACTTTCATATTTTTCATGCCTTCCCAACAGGCACATGAGCTCACTCATGTCCATTCTTGGGCAGGGAATTAACCATTCCAACATTCATAAT